>JAWNPO010000455.1:28717500-29307500 GCA_035047525.1 Drosophila quinaria
TTACAAGTTTTATTAGTAATTTGTAACGCGACATCGCGAACGTGACAAGATTTTCACCTAGTTTGTTTTAAGAATTAGTTCATCAAATTTGTAAAAGTTGTTTTAAATTAAACATTTAATATATTTCTATGAATTAAATGGTTTATGTCACGATCTTACTATCTTTTTTAGTGTAATCGTTAGAGTACAAACGATCCATTTTGAAAGTCAATTTTCAAGGAAATGGGCCAAAATATAGGAAAAGTGAATTTATTTCAATGTAGAATCTACTAGTATACGTTCATGCTATTGACTTTATTTAAGTAAAATAATAAATTGAAAACATTTTTGGAAGAAAATTTCACAAAATGTGAGTTTTTGATAAATTTTACGCTTTTGGGCGAGGTGGACCTTTTTCTGGACTCAAACACCTTGAGTTTTAATCAAAATTACCAATCAGTTTATAACATAGAATTTAAAGAACTTCCAATATATAAAAGTGTACTAGCGATCATTTTATTTTAAAATTTACTAACATAATATTAATAATTATTATTTAAAGCTATACTATTTGAAAAGTTGAATTTATTTTAATGAAATAATACTTGTATCACATTTAAAATAAGGCTTGGGCTCTAAAGATGTCTTAAAATATATCTCTGATGTCCTCTCCTAAATGTGTCACACTGTCAAGGGTATAGGCTTATTTTAATATGAGCATAAAGTAAATGCTCAAAGGACTGGCAACCATCGATTGACCACACGAGGATGTCGTGCCATCCTTTTAGCATTTGCCTTACTGCTGCGTCTACTTTGTCGAGGAATAAGTCCGTGTGCTATTGCGGATGTTCTGAGAAAGGAGGACGTCACTTGACTTGACTTGACTTGACTCACTTAGCAGGTTGACTTAACATTTGGTGACTGCGGCTTTTGCCTTATTTAAGTTTCATAGCAGCACCTCATCGAGAAAGAGAGCGAAGCTTTCCTTGCTCTTTTTTTTCTCCTTGCTCCTTCACGGGTCGGTGGTGAGAGAGGGAAGAGGGGAAAGGGGGACTTATAGCATGGAAATCCTTTTTGCGTAAATCCTCAACTACATTTGACCCCATCCACGCACATTTACGTAAGCTGATTACGCGCCGAGTCTTGCTCACTGTCCGCTGACCATTAGCGCCCACTGTATGCCACACTCACTGTATAGTATGTGCGTGTGTGCGTGTGTGTGTTGTGACTCTTTAAAAGTCTGCTTTGCGCATTGATAATGCAGTCAGTGATCATTAAAGGAGAGAAAGACAGGAGACTGGAGAAAAAAACAGTCTTCTACTCAGCAGAAAGGGAACACCACTGTTCTACAGTGCTGCTCATAAATATTTGCACAGGCGCCCAAACCAAATGGGAATGTCAAGTGTATGTGCATACTTTGAATTGCATGCAACAAAAACAACAACAACAACAACAAGTGAGGAAGGTTAAAGTGGAGAACTGCATTTTTAACATATTCCACGCATGGTTAGTGGGCTGCAGGTTTTTGCGGTGGTTGCGGTGGTTGTGGTGGTTGCTCTACCGGGTGGTTCTTCGCCTACTCTGCGGCGGCTGTCAAAATATGTAAAAATTGTCGAGACTGCTGTGGTGGCACTTAAGCAAAACGAGACGAGTTGTCATGATAATGAAACAGACGATGAAAATAATAATAATGACGATTGAGTGATTAATTTTGATTATTGTAAGACTGTAGCCTGACTCTTTATCTTAATGATGAATAAAATAATGAATATAACAATATAATGAGAATGATAATGATGTCCCTTTAATTCACATGTAAAGCAGATCAAAACAACTGCTAGCAAAAAGTTGTTGAATATTAATGATAATGACAATTGTGATGATTTGAAGATTCATGCTTCGCGTAAAATGCAGAGCAGACGGAAAAAATGATAAAAGCCGTAATGACTATTGTGCGTATCGTGATTATGTTGTACCTGCTGCCTGATTTTTGAATTATTATGTATGTAAAGCAGATCAGAATATTTGTCGGCAAAATAATGAGAAATTATAATGATAAATAGTATTGAAAATTCTAATAATAATTGCGAAGATTTTAAATGTATGCCGGTGTTCATAAATGAACATACTTTTTGAGCACCCCTCGGAATCCACCACGACATGTGCAACACTCAAGCGATACAGAAACATTGAGATCTGAGTCAGCAAGTAACTTTGCGACAAGTCTTAATACCTTTGCATGCAGCCGGAATGCAATGCAGCGAAGAGCAAGCATAAAACATAAAAGATGGTTAAGAAAAATAATGAAAATCTTAATAAATATTGTAATGATAATCGTGATGATGTTGAGACTAATGCCTGGCTTTTGAATTTAACTCTAAAGCAGAGCAGAAAAGTCTCTATACACGCATTCATAACGCTGATAATGATGCTGATGATAATGATGCAAATCATAATGAAGATGGTAATGATAATCGTGAGGATGTTGAAACTGATGCCGCTTTAATTCAAATGCAAAACAGAGCGAACAACCTCGACCCGCCGTCGAGTCGCATCTTCAGTCGCATTTCGCAGCTGATTTTGGAGGGGATGACAGGTGTGTAGGGTGTCAAGAGGAGGGGGGAGGAGGGGGTACTTCTGGGACAACCCTCCAGTTTTTGGCGAGTCCTCAACGCGTCATGATAAATAATGCATCAGCCTCTGTGCTGGCCATGGTCAGGTCGAGGGGAGAACTTTACAGCAGTTTTCTTCGGCTGACGCTGTCAGTCGGCTCCGACTTTACCTGGTGACGCCCCCTTGCACCTGCCACGCCTACATTTTGAAGCGCTCTGTTGACACATAGTTTGTAGTTGGCAAATGCAGGGCAACAACAACTGCGTTCAGCTGAAGATGCTTTGTATAAATTTGAATATTTTACATAAGCAACAACAGCAAAAGCTTCATATTTCACTCCGGGTTAGACCTGCAGAAAACATACACTGAACAAATACTTGCAACGTACTCTGCGCTAGAAAAACAAAGTGAATAAAAGAAGAAAGAAAGAAATAATATAAAATGAATTTTAAAGAAAAAAAGAGAAACATAATTGGGCGAACATAAACTAATAACTGAGAATAGTTTCTGAAGATCCGTTGTATCCCTGTATTTGTTGGTAATAGTGCTGAAAAGTAAAATAAAATAACACACGAGTTTGCTTGACATTTAGCTTTATATTCATTTATTTATTTATTTTTATTTTTAATTAATTCATTAGTTTTTATTTATTCTTAGACCCTTGATATCCTCAGAAGTGTGTGTGGTTTATTTTTATATTTTGTATAATTCAACTTAATACGCTTAAAATACTTTCTTTTTTTTTTATTAATTATTACATATACATAGATAATCGTTATTATTATTTTTTGTCCGCTTGCTGTAATATAATGCCATGTATAATTGTTCATTTCTCGATCGAATACATAAACACATATATATATAGATAAATATATGCTTAGGCTTAACGATCTAATTTGCCTATGCCAAAAATACATTTAGCAGTATATTCTGTCGAGTATTTTGTGATTTTTGTTTTGTTTGCTTCTCATTTCAGCTTTCATCGGGCTTACGAGGGATTATTTTGTTTTTTTTTTCTAGGTTTACAAAAAAAAATCTTTTATTTCTTGTTTCATTACTTTAAGTAGAATTTGTCCTACAGTATGTTTTGTTTTTTTGGTTTTGCTTTTTAAGTTTATTTACTATTTTTTGTTGTGAAATACATAGTTGATATACTACAAACTTTAAGTTTTTGCTTTTTTTCTGTGTGGTTTCTTGTTCTTTTTTTTTGTCTAATAAATATAATCTGTTTTGCTTCTTCTCCATATTTATTTTCAATAATAATAACTGTTTTGTCGCATTCGTCTGTCTTTTTTTTACTTTACTTTATTTGGTATTTTATTTAGTATTATTTATTATATCTCATAAATTCATGTTGTTGCTAAATTTTGTTTTTTCTTCTGCTTTCTTCTGTAGTGGTTGTTGTCGCTGTGAGAATAGCTATCTGTCTCTGTCTGTCTGCTTATGTGTGTGTGTGTGTGTGTTTGAGTTTAATTGTTTAAATGTTAATTTATCTCAATTGTTTCCCTGTTTTTTTATTTGCTAAGTATTTTTTCTTTATTTTGTTTTTTTGTTTCATTTTTTGCTTGACTTTGCCCTTTTACTTGATGGCGCATCTAACATAAATATACTAAAATACCATTTTATATACATATACATATTTTTTGTTTCTGCTTCATCTTTTTCTTTTAAGCCATTTTATGTTTTGCTCTAAGTTATTTTACTTTCTTTTTTTTTATCGTGTGCCATTTTTTTGCTGTCCTCATTTAGTTTTCATTATCTTTTTGGCTTCTTAAGTGAGTTCCTCCATTTTTTCTTTGCAGTATTTTTTATTAGTATTTTGTTGCTTTTGAAGCAATTTATTTTTGTTATTTTTAATGTTTGCCAAATTCTAATAGGTAACTGACTCCTGCTCTTTATTTGTGTTTTTCTTTTTGTTTTTTCTGTCAAATTGGTTGGTAGTTTTTATTTGTTTGCCAATAAACAAAAGAAAACAAAAAAAAAGTACAGTTCACACACATTTATATTAGTATAAATACTAAGTATATACCATTTAAATACCAATTTATTGCATATGATATTATTAATTTCTTTTTTATTATTGTATTTATTATGCATATATATGTAGCTCTATCCGGTATTTGTCGATTTTTCTTTTTATATTACATTTAAGTATTTTAGGCGCGAGCGAAGAGAAAAGCCACAAAAAAAAAAAAAAAAAAACTATACAATTATATGGTGCTATATATATGTTTGCGTTATACAACACTAGTTTACTGATCAGTTTTAGCCTTCAGAAATATTTACACAAAATTCTAACAGTGGGGCTTCCACTTGCCAAGCCATTGACTACAAACTAGTATTTTAATTAAGTTAATTTTGTTTTTTTTCTCCACTTTTTTTAGGTTTATTTTATGCCCCCGCACGGCCCACATAGAAAGCAGAATGCTTTTGATATAACGCTTAAGTATGCAATGTTGCTGTAGTATGTGTATGTATGTGCGGCACACACACACACGAGACCCCTACACAAACATACATGGTAAGTACATACATATGTACTTGTACTTGTAAATACATAATACATAAATGTACATATATACTTAGCTAACTAGCAGTTGCATAGGTCGGGTGCGGTGTTTGCCAAGTTCTATGTTCATTAAATACTATAAACAAAAATAGTTATCGTTATCGTTATCGCTTACGTTATCGTTTATCATTCTTGTTAATATTTACGCCAATTGCCATGCACTTGCTGTCTTCTTCTTTCTCTAATATTTTTTTTTGGCCACATTTCATCTAAAAAATTTGATTTTCTTGTTTTTCTTTTTTTTTGTTGCAACTAATTCAGCAATTATTATTAATTATTATTATATCATAGTATTTATCACTTAAGAGCTAAGTAACCCCACAGAAAAACAAAATCTGGTATTTTTGCAGTATTATTCTAAGCTTAAATAGTTTTATATATGCAATAAATTCGATAAGCACCAATTTATTAAATCATAATTTCAATTCAAACAATTGCAAAACCAAAAAACTCATCAAAACTCAATTGTGTATGTTGTGATGTATGTGTGTGTCTGTGTGGATCTGTGTGTAAGTATGTGTGTGTTGGCATGCAATTGGACGGAAAATGAATCAGCTGCATGTGAGTGTGTGTGAATCGGCAAACGAATCATTCGTAAATAAACTCAATTCGACGCATTAATTTTGCTGTAAAACTTCTGCTTCTTCTTCGTCTTCTACGTATTCCTCTTGTAATACTGTCATAATTGTTGTTGTTGTTGTAATTGAATTTATTTATTGATTTTTCATTTCTTTTGCTCGTTTATTTATTTGTGTAATGCAATTTGCGTTTATTTGTTTATCCAAAATAAGCGCAAATAAATCTTACAAAGAATAACAAAACATTTTACAATATAAACTTTTACATTTTAATAATAGAATTACGGTTTAATTTAATAATTAATAGTTAATAATTAGCTTAAGTTTAATAAAAAAAAAGTTCTTTATATATGTATGTATTTATAAATATATTTAAAATTGTTTCCCTCCCTTGAAAGCAATAAATTAATTAATTTAAAAAAAGGTATTGTAGTTTATATGAATTTTAAGAGCTAAAAATTTATGTTTCTATTGTTGTTGTTGTTGTTGTTGTTGTTGTTTTGTTGTTGTTTTGTTGTCATTGCGTTTGCCACTTTCGCTGCAATTTCACAGAATATTACACAGAACTTTCTGTGAAATAGTTGCGCTATTTGCAACTCGTAATGAGCCTAATAATTTGTTTAAACAATTTAACCATGGCCCATTTAATTGGCGGCATCATTTTACGGTTGACAAGTGTTTACAGTTTACAGTTACAGTTACATTTATGGCGCATATTTAATTAGTTTGCTTATGCTGTTG
This sequence comes from Drosophila quinaria, assembly GCA_035047525.1. NCBI lineage: Eukaryota > Metazoa > Arthropoda > Insecta > Diptera > Drosophilidae > Drosophila > Drosophila quinaria. Next base: position 28,723,981 of record JAWNPO010000455.1, read on the forward strand.
CTTTTCACTATTAATGTTTAATAATATATATTTGTTTTTTGTTTTTGTATAAAGTTGGCTATAGCATGAGCATGTATGTATATGTAGCTTTCCCTCGCTCTCTTTGTTCTCTTTGCCTTTCTGTCTGTTGCTGCTTGTTATTTTGGTCTAAACTTGGCAATAATTAGCTGCAGTTACATTTCGACGACCCCTAAAACTATGCTTCAATTTTTATGCTTTATATATACAATTATTATGGTTAAGTCATACACATGCGTGGCGATGTATATTATTTATTCAATATATATAATATATAAGTATAATATACTACCCTATATATTTATGATATCTGTCCTTTTTACTCTGCGCCTCAGCGTATGCTACAGTTTCTTTATTTATGCGTGTGCGTGAGAATTGAATTCGTGTGTGAAATTCACACTGTGAATGTGTTTCAATGTTTGTTTAATGTATTTATTTTAAAACTATGCCAGTCTCAAAAAAGCTCGAGTACCACAAATAATCAACGGGAAAAAACCTTTCTTTTTTTATTTTTCTAATTTGTACACCCCTGCAGCGATCATTTGTGTTCTTCCCAAAAATGTAATGTTAAGTAATTTATTCTATTACTTTATAATTTAAGTTTAATTATAAAAAAAAAAAATAAAATGAATAATATATCAAATATGCTTGTTCAACAATCGGACCATTAGGAATGATTACTGATTGATAGAAATAGAAATAATATAGTTATATGAGCTGCAAGGATATTTCTAAATTCGACAAGCCGAGTTTAGCATTACTTTCATCTGCTTTCTTTACTACTCTTTCTTTACTGCTCATTCTACTTTTTGTTAGTGTGTGTGTAATTAGCATACACAAACATACATTAATCTGTGTAAATAGTTATATACTCACATATGGAGTTTTTATTTTTTGGGTTCAGGCTTATCTTTTTTTTGGGGGATTTGATGGATGGTTTTATAACTAGCGTACAACTTACGATCCATAGAGTATACCACACTTACACACATGCACAGATACATACATGTATATAGAGTTCGACACACATGTGTACGACCTAATGAAGCATTTGTTGTTTTCTTTCGGTTTTTCTTTCTTCCTGTCATTTCCTCATATTTCGATCTAAACTAATTATTATAATAACATAATTGTTATTACTATATCTTTTTATTTATATGCATTTGCTCTGTCGCATCTAGTTACTAACGATAAAAAAAAAAAAAAAGTTTTTAGCTTGACTTAAAATGAATTCGATTAACATTTACTTGTGGTAGGCCCTATTATTAAATATTTAGTACAGTTTTGCGCCTTACTCTCTCTCTCTCTATCTGTCTATCTCCTTATCTCCTTTTATATTACCAGCTGCATCTCTTTCTGTTTCTGTTTCTGTTTCTGCGTGGAGTTAGGGGGGGGGATCTATAATACTCGGTAATTATTGATAATTTATAAATAGTTTTTAATGAATATATATTTATGTATATTACTATATTATGTATATTTAGTGGGTTTTTCTTCCTTTTATGACTTAAACTAAAAGCTAACAGGCAACGGCTTCGGCTTCGGCATCCGCATTCGCATCCGCCGTCGAATCCTGATCATCGTTGGACCAACTGAGACTGCGTCGTCGTCGTCTCTGGGCATTGGGAACCCCCGCCGCACCACCGGTGGCGCCCTTCTTCTTCACAAACTTAATGTTGTAGGGATCCTCGGCGAGCTCCGGATAAAGGGCGACATCGTGGATGTACTCACCCTCATAGTTATTGGCATAGCTCTGTTTGACAATCTCATCGGACTCCTGCTGGGTCCACTCCAATGCGGTGGTCAAACCACTTCGCAGCGCCTCCTTCTCCCGATGCCAGGCCTTGCGCACCGCCGTCAACTTGGCGTGGTGCATCAAGCGCTGTTGCTCCTTGGCGACGGTGGTGCCATATCTCAAATTGATGATCGCATGCGCCCCATGGATCTTCACATCCAGATAGCTGCCCTGCGAGGCGGACGCACCACCGGCTGTGGAACTACTGCCACTGGCAGCAGCACCGCTACTCGCACCACCACCACTACCACTGGTTGTGGACTCACGCGTTATCTCATGGAAGGTGGTGTTCACCTGACCCTGCAGACGCTTCAGCTGCTGTCGATCCTCGGTCGCCCGCCACGCCTCCTCCTTGACGAAGAAGAACGAGTCCTGCTGGGCATTGTGCACCACAAAGGTGAAGGGCAGCAGCTTGGAGCGATTGAAGACACTCGTATAGACATCCCGGTAGATGGCATTCGCGGCGGGAACACTCGATACGATCGCCTGACCGTCGGCGGTGCGCGAAACCACAATGCCCTTGCCAAACGGTGGTTCCGTATCGGAGCCAATGCTGCGCGGCGACGGATCCATCACATCGCATTTTAGTGCCGATCTCGGTGGCGCCGACAGCTGCTCAAAGTCGGACATGCGACGGACGTTGAGGTGGGCCAGGAAGCCGCTCTCCACCGCCATGGTGGGTATGTTATCAAAGGGACGTCGCATATTCAAAGCAATCGGATTGGTCGGCGGACGACCCCACAGAGCGGGCGGTTGCCACAAATCCCTGGAAAGTTGTGGCATCAAATTGCCCACATTGTAGCCCAGCGTACGCATCCAGCTGGCAAAATCGGCGGGATAATGTCGCTCCTGGCCCACATTGATGGGATCGTTGCCATTGAAGCGATACAAGTGGAGACGGGTGGGGGTAATAATCCGCTCCGCTACCCGCTGCCAATCGGGTGACATCCATTGGCCAATCAATGGATCGTAGACACGTCCATCGCCCATGTGGACGAGTGTCGTCACCTGATCCAAGATGCCGCCACAGAAGTCAATGGGCAGATACAGATACGGATTCGAGTCGTACACAATATGACCAAAGGGTGAACGCATTATCTCCCTAATACCCTCGCCGTACTGATTGAAGAGCATCAACGGCGTGCCGCTCTGGTCCGTGGCCACATAATACTTGTGACGATACACCTGGGCGTAGATCAGATGACCCACATCGTCGTAGGTCAGCGACATCAGCTTGCCGTCCCGCGGCGAATAGATCTGGGAGACTTCGTAGGGTCGCTGTTGGTTCGTATAGAAGAACTGGGTGACATTGCCAAAGTTATCCTTGCGTGTGGTCAAGCGCTTCAGGTGATCGTAATAATAGCGCACATCGAAGCGACCTCGCTTCGAGGCGCGCACGAGAAGTCCTTGGGTATTGTAATGGAATCTCTCCTCTCTCGCATTTTGGGCCACGAGACCGCGAGCATCGTATTTGTACTGACCCTCGCCGAACTTGACAATGCGATCCTGGGCATTGTACTCCATGGGAATGGTGTTGCCCCGATACGTTAGGGACAAGAGATTGCCGTTGTCATCGTAGCGGAAACCCCATGGTTCCTGGGCCTCCACACCCACGAGTTGACCGTCACAGTCCCAGGTGTAGTTCTTCACATTCGTATAACTGTTGACCGCCATGTTGCGGGTGTATGTCCTCGTCTGGGAGATGCGTCCGTGCACGCCGTAGGAGAACTCCATGCGGAACACCTCCAGCCGATGGATTGTCAACGCCATGCGCTGTGTCTGGAAGCGACCGTCGACGGTGCGTGTAAATCCGGCGGTGCCGTCGTGCAGTTGAGTCTGATTCAGAGCCGGACGTGTGAACTTGAACTGTCCGATGAGACTGGGTTGTCCGGTGCGTCTGTCATAGGCGTAGGCCTGACTGGGCAGACTCTGGCCACCGATGCGTCCCTGTAGGGCGACCACCCTCAACTGACTGTCGTACTCATAGCTAAATTTGGCATTGCTCAGACCCGTCTTGGCCACATAATCGATACGCTCCTCGGTCAAGAGTCCCGCCGAGTACTCAAAGTCCCAGCGATATTCGAGCTCACGTTCCGCATGCGATACAGTGCTGGGCATTCCGGTAGCATCGTTATATTGGAACTCACTGCGTCCATCGCCATGCACCACCTCCGTCAACTGTCCGGCTGCATTGTAGCGATACACGATCCTCGCCCCATCACCGGGCAGAATCGTCTGAAGCAAGGCGCCCGCATGACTGTAGTGTTGGAGGTAGGCACGGGTACTGCCCGGGGGAGTGTAGGTGCAGCGGATGAATCCGATGGAGGTCTGCATGCTGAAGCTGTGACGAGTGCCCGAGGGTAGGACCACATGTCTCAGGCCCCCAGCGTCATCGTACTGCAGCACAAACTTGCGTTGACTGGCCAGACCGATTTCGGAGACTAGATTCCAGTCGTTGTAGACAAACGAGATGATGCCATCCTGCTGTGAGGTGATTTCCGAGAGCAGGCCATGGCGATCGTAGCTGTACTTGAGCTCGGCAGGTCCCCAGGCCCAGCCCTCGACGCGATTGAAGCGATCGTAGGTGATATTCACGGGATAACCATTCGCCGGATAGTAGGATTTGGGCAGACCCGATTGATCGTAGGCCACTATCAGAATGGGCGTACGCTGAGCATCGTAGAAGGTCTCCCGATTCGTATACTGATCGAACTCAACGCCAATCACTCGGGATTGATTCACCCAGATCTCGCGGTTCAGTGTCTGCTGCGGATTGCGCACATCTCCCACCAGATTGTAAACGGAGTACATCGAGTTGGTCAGGCCATCGCCCATGGTAACGCTCTGATGCGACCACATGGCCAACATTTCCGCCTCCACGGGCAACGCGGCCTCCAGCAACGGATGCCTGGCGACTGCCGAAGCCTCGACCACAACTCCATTCGCTCCGTGGATCACCAGGGTGTTGTTAGCCTTCAGCTCGGCATCGGCATGGGCTCGACCGCGCTTTAGGAAGGTGGATCGAACACCGCCCAGCACGAGAAGTTCGTTGGCATCGCCGGCGATGCCATTGGCAGCGACACGTTCCCGGGAGAAAAGCGACTCGACGGAGGCGTGGACAAAGACAGTCAGTCCCTTGTTATCCGCCAGCTGTGAGGTGATGCGAACGATCTCACCACTCGGCAAGATCATGCCCGTCACACGCCCGAACTCGTCGTACTGATAGATGTACGTCTCGCCGCCGGAGGAACGTGAATTCAAGAGACCCGTATTGCTGTCGTAATCCAATTCAATCTCCTGTCGTCCCTTCTCGCTGAGTTTGGTCATAATGCCAATGCCATTGATCTGGATCTCCGATTTGTGATCCTGGGTATTCTCAATCGAGCTCACCACATTGCTGTAGTCCCTGAGGAACTGTATCTTATTCCCCGACGCATCCGTCACCGTCGACAGGCGCCCGAAGCTCGTGTTCTTCGAGTAGAGGAAGGAATAACGCGTCTTGCCCGATGTCAGATCCTTGGTCGCCACATGTTGGCCATACCGATTGAACACATAGATCTCACTGGATGGCGGGAAGGGTATGTGGAATTCGCCGTTCTCATCGTGCGACGGCAGATAATGTTCCAAGGCGAGCACATGGAGCGAACCTGAAAATATATACAGTGGGCGAAAAAAGGTCAGAAAAGGGTAAAAGGAGATCGCACAAATAGAGTTTTATATCTTCACAGATTGGCATTAACTAAAAGGACTCTAGGACTTGTACAGAAAATAAATCGAAAAGCGACAGATTATTTTATACAACTTGGTATAAATTCCAGCTGATTTTCCTTCACTCATTACAAGTATAAGGCCCGTTTTCTCAATATCTAAATAAGGTATTTGCTATCTATGTATAGAACTCATGTCAAATTTGTTCTGTATGTTCAATAAACTTTATATGTACATTGAAAAAATAGCCCTAAAAGTTAGCCGTCTTATACACATACAATAGTATAATATTTATTTATATTTACTTACATATCTGAGGCACTAAAAATGATTATACACGACATTTGTATACCCTATATAGAGATGACGCAAGTTGTCAACATTTCTTGGTTTCTTGGTCTTTAAACATAACTTCTTTATGCAAATTTGCGATTTTTGGTCGCATTTTTCAAGAGTTGAATTTAGCTTATCTCTCAATTTCTCTATTACCGATAAGTTAATATACCCATTTATCTTGTTTTATGGCTATAGGGCATTAGTTTTGTGCAACTACCTACAAAACGGTCATTAAATTGGTTTGTTATTTCCTCGTGCATCCCTCTTTACCTCGATTCATCTCGCATGCCGTCTCTGTCTTAGACCTTCACCTACTCCTCCCTTCTCTCTCTCTCTCTTTATATATATATATATATATACAAATCTTTCTGGCTGCATTTGCTTAAGCTAAACACCAACTTCTTCTTGGCAGCTGTTTGTTTTTACTACCTCCACACTCTGACACCCCCTCAAAGCCACCCCCTCTCTCTATCTCTCTCTTTCTACCCCCTTCTCCCATCTCTACCTATACATCGTTCTCCCTTTTCTTCACATTGTCCCTCCTTCTGTCCTGTTGTTGTCGCATGCTCATAAAACGTTTCAAGTTTTAAAATCTCTGCACCAAAAACAAAAGTGTTGTTGGTTGTGCGAAGTGGTGTATGTGTTTGTGTATATATATATATTTATGTGTGTGTGTGTGTGTGTGTGCCTTAAGTATTTTTGTGCAATTTGCTAGTTGTTGTCCATTATTGTTGTTGTTGTTGCCGTTGCGTTTCATTTTAGTTAGTGTTGGAAAATCGCCTTGGATTTGCATAAATTTGCTTGCTTGCCAGCTTTGCATGGCAAACACTGATGACAGACACTCAGACATTCAGATTCAGACAGACAGACAGAGGGAGAATCAGACAGACAGTTGGACATAGCGGCAGACAGTCATTCAGTCAGAGAGAGAGAGAGAGGGAGAGAGAGAGCGGGAGAAAATTAGATTGGGAGCATAAAAGTTGCTGCTGTGCGACAGCAACAATCTGATAAGTAACACTGCAAACTCAATGTTGGACAATTCGGTCGTGTTGGACGAATTATTAAATTGTATTTTGATCGTTTTCAGCCTATCGAAGAAGATGAAGGTGACATGCATGCGCCAATTTGTCAGAGATATTGAGTTCTTAGTCGTTATATGTTTTCTTAACTCTATTTTTACTTTTACTTTTAAGCTTAAACTGTAACGCATTTTCTTAATTTTCCTATTCAAAATTTTACTGTGAGCACGCGTTCAACTCTAGTAAGAGTTATTGGTGGCATTACTGCTGGCAGTAACTGTGCGCAGTTTTCTTAAATCACAGTTGCAATTACGAGCATTCATTCACAATTCACAATTTGAATCATTATGCGTATTAGCGTGGCACACATATACATACACACACACACACACACACATACATAGAACCATATACTATAATAAAATATTTAATAGATTGTTTGGTGATTGCTGTTGTTGTTGTTGTTTCGGTTGACTGTCAGTGTTGATTTGATTGCGTTACAGTTCATTTACCCAGAAACACAGCGCAATTGAGTAAGCGACAGCGATAGAGACAGAGAGAGAGAGAGAGATAGCCCATTATGGGGTCTCATTTTGTAGAGAAATTTCACGCGTTTCTTTTCATTTTTAGACCCTACACTTGAAAAGCACAAAAGGGTCACTTGAGTTACTCAAAAAAGCTGGAGGCGTGAAATCTGGTCAACAAGGTACAGATCGATATCAAATGATAATAATAATGAAACATTTACATGGAAAAGAAGTGAACAAAATACAGAGTCTCCTACAGTCGGGTTCACCCGACTTCTTAACTAGATTTATTTTGGAACTAAACCTGAAAGTCGGGCACTTTTTGAGAAGAAGGACAGAGAAAGGACATTGGCACATCGCCAGCAATTGAGCGAATTTCAATGCAATGCCAAAGGTTGGCGAGGGCGTGACCCCCACCCATCTCTCTTCCCTCTTGCTTTCACTCTCTCTGTCTCTCTCTCTCCCTCTGTGTGTGGTATAATGTATTGTAATGTAATGGTAATGACCCCATAAAGTGAACAACTTGTTTGTGCTCGACGCTTCTCTATAAAAGGGGTTGTTGCCATTGTGTCGCCTTTACCCTACTTCTACTATTTATAACTCCTACTTCCTCTCTCTCTCTCTCTCTCTCCACTCTGTACAGTGTACACTATAAGTGTGTGTGCTTGCGTGCGTTTTTATGCACACGCCCATACACTCACATTGTATCGGTATTTTCGGTTTTTGTGGGACTATCGGTCTATCGGTTCGTTGGTCGTTTATTGTTTATCGTTAAGCTTCGCTGATTTTAAGCCTCATTTGTTGTAGTGTTGCCAAGTGGAATTTCAATCCCAATTTGACGATTATGTATTTTTACATCTCTCTCTTTCAATATATACAATTTTCTCTTATATCTTATGCCCTCTATCGATAGATGTTTTTAATAATCATCACATTTCCTTATAGGGAACCCTTTTCTCCATTTCCTCTCTCTTTTTTGGTCATTCTCTTTCTTGTTCTGTCTCCATTTATTTGTCTTGCGATTTCGCCCTCTGTTTATGTATTTTAAAATTTTGTTCTTTAACACTGGCTTTTTCTACTTTTAACCTAAATGCAAACATAACCGAAACCGTAACCGAACCCGATATTCGTTTCGGTTTCAATCCCTGATTTATAATATTTCTAAAAGTTTCACAAGTGAAAAATTTAATGCACTCATTTTTTGATAGGCAAAAGAAACTCTTCAGTTGTCAACTCCGAAATAAAAAACAAATATTTCAAGTGAGTTAAATGCAGAGAGGGCAGAAGGAAAAGAGAGAGAGAAAGCTTATTTCCTGTGCGTCTCGGAAAACTGATGAAAATTTGTCAGTTTTCTCTATGAAGGAAGGGCAACAACTGCAAACAAATTGGCAAAAAGCAATACACACACACACACACACTTACACACACACACTCACACACACACACACGTGTAATTGGGGGAAAATGCTACATTTCCTTTTGGCAAATTTAGATTATATTTTCTCTCTTTGTATTTTCGCTTGAATTTCGAAAAGAAGAAGAAAAATTGTGAAATGCGAGCAACAAAAGCGGAAGTTAAATTTGCGACATATGGCAAAACACAAAACACAACAACAATAACAATAATAATAATAATAATAATGATAATGTGAACAACGACAATGCCCATAGCGACAACAACCAGAAGAAGAACAACAACAATTGCAACAGCCGCAACAAAATAATTGTAACAATTGTCACAACTTGTTGTTGTTGTAGGTTGTAATTGGCCATTATGGCTAAAGCTGGAAGTGTGAGTGAAAGAGAGAGGGAGAGGAGGAGAAAGAGAAATGGAGAAGGGAAACGCAGTTGCTGAGAGTCAAGGAAAAAGCGAAACCAATTTCCGTCACAATTCGAACCAGGACAAATTAGGATGTTGTAAACACACACACACACACACACACACACACACACACATAGCCAGGTAACAGGCAGAGTTGGCCAAAAGCAAAATGGCCGCCAATAAATAATCAAGCCAAAGTTCTTCAACAACTGCAAGAAAAAGCAAAGCTAGCAAAGAGCCAAAAGCAAAAGCTCAAAAAACAACAGCCGAGTAGAGCGAGAGGACAAAAAGAAAGAGTGCGTGTGTCAGACAGAGAGAGAGAGAGAGAGAAAGGCAGAGGCAGCGTGAGGGAGGCGTGGCAAGGTATAAATTTGAGTGCATTAGCAAAACGTAATTTGATAAGACCAAAAATGTAATTAATAAATTTCGACAATGGCCCAGACGACGACGACGACGACGAAGGCGACGACGTTAACGATGTAGAGAGAGGGAAAGGAAGAGGGAGAGGGAGAGGGAGAGAAGAAGCGAGCAGCACAGGGGGTAGGAGGGATGTTGCCGCGCAACACAAATTAATGAAAGGCAGGACGGACAACGTCAATGAAGTGGCAGCAGCAGCAGCAGCAGCAGCTGAAGCCGTGGAAAGCAAATCAATGGCTATAATTAATCAAGTTTTAGTCCAGCCCCAACCTCTAAGGCAACCCCCTACCCCGCCCTACCCTTCCCTGCCAATTGCACCCTGCCACCTGCCTGTGCTTAGTGCGGAGTCGAGGATGGCGACGGCTTCATTGGCCACGTGTGAGTGATTGCCTGCATAAAAGGAAAGGCGGATAGAGGTAGCTGGAACAGAGAAGAGAGAAAGAGGCTTGTCTGGCTTAGAGTGTGCGACAGAGAGAGAGAGAGAGAGAGAGAGAGAGAGAGGCAGAGAGAGGGAGTGAAAATCAATCTTATTACCAACTCGACTCGCGAAATTGGCGAAAGTAATGCTCGCTCTATGACTAGGACTGAGCTGCCCCCCAATGCTTCCCGGTTGGGAAAAGTGAAATCCGCTAAACCGACACCTTCTAATTTGGTGCCCTTTAACCACCTTAGTTTCCTTTCCTTTTCTGCTTTCACTCTGGCCACTTTGTTCTCTATGAGCATGCATTAATCAAGCGCTGTCTGTGTGTGTGTAAGGGTAGAGAAGAGTCAGGTAGAGTTACAGCGAACAAGAGATGCAGGGAGAGTGTGTGAGAGAGAGAAAACGAAAGATGAAGAGAGAAGCGTAAATAAGCTTCATTAAAAGCTTAAAGCCAATACGTGTTGCGTTAATTGCAAGCGAAGCAAAAGCAGATAGCGAAATGGTAACAATATATGTATATCAGTGTTGCCAATTTAGCTATTTTCCCGCTAGATCTAGTAAGTTGCTATTGGAAAATTCGGGATAAATTGTATAATAGGATGAATTGTAAAAAAATAAATGCCTAAAATATATAATGTCTTCATACCCCCTAACTTTGCAAAATTTTTTTAATTAAAATTTATTTGATGCAGATTTCTTAATTTAATCTTTTATTCATTTAAATTCTGTTTGAGTGATACAAAATTTTCTTTAACCCATCCATTAAAAAACCCATCCATTAAAGATTTTGAAGTTTTGTAAAAGTCTATTTTTTAATTTTTTTCCCCGGTCTCAAACAATATATATATATATTGATGCAAAAAATGCTTCAAATAATTCTAAGAGTGATTGCAAAAATTTCAAAAATCTGTTATTTTTTATGATCAAGTATTTTTCATGATATTTTGAAAATTGCTAAAAATGCTAATTGTGTTTTTAGCAATTTTGAAAAAATGAATGTAAGTCTTCTTCAGCTTCTTTAACACCGACGGACAAAATACCCTATGTTGCGTCTATTCCTGTGAAAACCTGTGAACAAGAAGCTGCATTATGTTTATATATTGCCACACATTCATCTGTCAGCCCAATTGACCATTTGGGATTGTTGTGTGGAACCAAAAACACTGGATTAAATCAATAAAAATTTCGTTTTAGTACTCTAGTGTTTTTTTTTTTTAGCTACCAACAAAATTTTGTGGCTATTTCTAGCTTTTTTCAAAGGCTAGTTTAGCTCTTTCATGACCCGGAGAGTTGGCAACACTGATGTATTTTTACTTATAAAATAGAGCGATATTGAAAGGGACCCATCAAAGGTTGACAGGCGATAAGAATTGGGGCAATGACAAAAAGCTCATTAATAGTGCTCAGTTCTCCAAAAAGGACCAACTACTATTATATTAATTATCACCAGCTTTGAACTATAGGAGCTAATGATTAGCTGGAAGCAAATTCCATTGAACCTTTTTCAATGCAGCAGTTGCAGCTCTCACTTTCATTTGCCTTACTTATCACTTTATACTCTCTTTGCTTATCTTTTCTCTGCTGTCTCCTTTTCTGTTCTCATTTGACTGCTCAATTCTTCATTGTGTTTTCACATTTCCCTACTTAGTCAATTTAAGACTTGTTGGCTAAAATGCTCTCTTGGCCAGGACTCACCTTGATCGGCCACATTGATGACGCCGTCCTGGGCCACGGCAATGGCCGAGATGGCCTGGAAGCGGGCGTTCGAGGAGAGGAGAGTCTCCGCATTGCTCAGGGTGCCGTCGTCGTTGAGGGTGGCGCCGGAGTTGAGATTGGAGCCGGCGGCGCCAGCTGTTGTCTTGGCGCCCAGAAGGACCGTTGTGGTGGTTGTGGGTCCCGTGGACATTAAACTGCCGCCGGCGACAATGCCAGCCAGGGTTGCCGCGTTGGCACCGCCACCGCCAGCGACACCGCCGAGTCCAGCTGCGGCGAGAGCCGCGCCACCACAGACACAAGCGCCGCTGCTGTTGATGATGCCGAGGTTGATGCCATTGGCACTGGCTGAGCTGCCATTATTTCCGTTTCCGCCAGATGGTGTCGTTGGCGTGGTGCCGCCATTATTGCGTGTCGGATTCACGGTCGTTGAATAGGCGCCACCATTGCCCACCGTCAAACCACTCGCCGCGGAGCCATTGCTGCCATTTCCGATCGCACAATCGCAGGTTTGTGTGCTGCAAATGCAAGAAGGAGGATGGAGAGGAAAGAAACAGAGCGCGTTAGTAATGCAACAGGAAATGCTTAGAGCGTTAAGCCACCCAACCATCCCAAAACCATCCCAAAACCATCCTAAACCATCCCAAACCATCCCAGACCATCCCAGACCCTCCACTGCTGCCAGTTGTTGTCGTTATCTATGGCGCAGGCATCGTTTACATATCGCGGGCCACGCCTTCAGACTCCTACAACTTTCCCAGGACCTGCCAAGTGCCCAGGCCCAGACCCAGACCGGAAGGGAAGGGAAGGGCGAGACCAGGAGAAAAATGGCTAAAGGGTGTGTGATTTGGACGCGTATTTATGATGACATTGTTTGTTCGATAAACAGACTAAAAGTAAAGTGCAGAGTTTCTCGTTTGCTTGCTTATCGCCGAGCAGCCGAGCAGCCAAACCCCTTAAGCACCCCTCTCCCCTCTCCCCCCTCACCACCCCGTTGCCACCAATCCCATTCACAAATGCGACTCCTCTATAAAAAGGTTGATTTATAGTTTCTGTCGCTGGCGCGTCGTTCTGCGGTGTCTGCTAATTACTTTGCCACGTCTGCCGCGTCTGCCACGCCCCCTCCTGCAGTTACAGTTAAAGGGGCAACAAAAAAAAAAAAAAAACAGTAACTGCTTCACAGTTTGGCAGCACCTGCGTTATTCCCAACCTTTAACCCCTAACTGCCCGTTTAACCCCTACTCATCCCAACTCATCAGTTTAGTCCATCAAATTGTGCGCCATACAAAATTCTATTAGATTAAATAAACTGCCACTGCATAATATTGCACACACACACACACACACACACACACACTCGTATTTGTTGTGTGTGTGTGTGTGTGTGTCTCGTTTTTTTCTCTGCCCGCTCTCTTTTTCTCTTTCTCCATTTAGTTTTCTCTTGCTGCTCGCTTGGGGCAGTCTCAGAAAAGCACCGAGCCAAATTAATTGCTTTAGTTGGCAACATTTTTGTGCTTCAGAGTGAGACAGAGAGAGACAACGTGAGATAGAGAAGGAGATATATCGTCTAACAGTTATAGGCACTGTCCATAAGAATTCCTTTGCTGGCCTCAATCACAAATTTTTAAAAACTAATTTCAACAAACTGTTTATACAATTCTAAGTACATTTTGTTCTTACCAAACACTAATTCATTTATATAGCACTTTACAACACTGAGGTTCATTTATTCAATGTACATGTCAATTTCATTGAAGAAGTTTTAATAAATATCAAATTCATTTCTATGCTGCCTCATCATTTGTTGTTACTATGGAAATGGGGTCAATTTAAGAATTTATGCAGTGCTGCATATAAGCGTGAAAATTGTGTTATTTTCCGTCATTGGCATTTTCATGCACTTGGCAACACTGTTTATTGTTCTACAAACTGCAAATCTGCCTGAACGACAACAACAGCACATTGTGCAAATAGCCCGAGTACCTATGTGGCCAACACACACACTCACACACACACACACATGGATTTATATACACTTTGCCAATGGGGAAATCCCCAAAATGCTCGAAATTCCAATTAATTTTTTGGTCAACGTTTGTGATGCTTTAAAAAGCGTTTTAATCAAGTCAAATAAAGTAAACTCTCAGAGCGACATATCGATTGAGATTGCCACTAAAATACAAACACACACATGCACTGAATACATTTGTATGCGTGTGTGTGTGTGTATACATAAATATATATATATGTATATGTGTATATAGAGCTGTCCCGGTTGGCATTGCATTTATAGACGACTTTTGGTGCATTTGCCAAAATTTGTTGCAACAGCAGCTGCATTTTTATTATTTATTCTGCAGTGTCCAGTGCACCACCGCAGCACCACCCAAATATCCAACCATCCAACCACCCCACCACCCAAATGTGCTGCTATCGTTTGCCAAAATGCAAATATCGAAGTTGAGCCCCCCTGTGATAATTGGGTCAAATATGCGCATAAACAAGTTATCCACACGGATGAGGGGCAGGGCGGGGACCCTATCAATGGGTCAAAGGGTCAAACTGACTGAAAGAGAGACAAAATGAGAGGCAAGAAGAGACTACACTCAGAAATATGCATCGTTCCCCACAAAACTTAACTTCATTCGTGTCATTCTAGAATTATTGAAGAACAAAATATACATATATTAAATTAAGACTTTTTCGACTCATAAACCAAGTTCGTTTAAAATAAAGACTTTTGAATCCTAGATATTTTTTGTGTACGCTTGTCAAGAATTGAAGACCCCGTAATTTTTTGAATCGTGTTTTTTCTGCCAGTGTACTCACCCAGTGCCCTCCTGTTTGCCAGCAAAGTAACGCATATTGCCAGCTGTGTCCACAACGCGTATGGAATTAATACGCCGCGAATCGCTGTCCGCAATGTAAAGATCTCCAAAGGGTGAAAAGGCCATGGCCAAAACAGTGCCAAGGACATTATCCGTTGCCGTCTTGTTGACGCGACTATCCTGGCCATTATTGCTGCAGTGCAAGGGAGTTCCAGCCACAACGCGGATCTTCATATCCGACGTCAGACGCAACACGAGTCGATCGTCGATAAAGTGCAGAGATCCATCGAGCGGACTCAATGCCAAGCCCGTGGGCCATTGGAGTTGGGCCTGATTGGCCATAAGAGTGCCGGAACAGGGCGCTGGACTCCAATGATTGTGATGACCATGGTGTCCAATGAGAGTGTGAATAATGCCCTTGGGATCGACGGCTCGGATGTTGGTGCCATCGGCGATATACATGGTGCGATCGGCGGCAATTGCCAGGCCCTTGGGATGGGAAAGACGCGCCTGGAGGGCAGCGCCCCCGTCTCCGCAGTTGCCCTCATCGCCGGGTATACAACGTTGACCGCTGCCAACAACGGGTTCACTATTAATACTCGGATCCTTGACCTTCTCGAGTCGCAACAAGCGCAGAATCTGATGACGTTCCGGATCCGAGATATACAAGTGTCCATCGGCCGGGGAGACGGCCAGATAATACTGATAGGAAACTTGGGTGGCGCTCAATTGGAGGATGGTAAAGACCTTGCCGTCGGGCGTAATCCGACGCACCAGATTAAAGTCGCCCACATAGAGGCTGCCATCGGGTCCCGTGGCCAGGGCAATGGGCGTCAACAGTTTGGCATCCTTGGCAACGCCGTTGCAGTAATCGGGACAATTGAGGGGTCGCTGCAGTCCCGTGCCCATGACGACCTTAACGGTGCGTGGATACTCTTTCATGTGGAGAGTGCTGCCGTCTCCCTTCTGGAGAATGCCCTCGTGGAAGTTGTAGTGATGGTGGATGTCCAGTCCCCAGCCACCGATGTCGGAGATGTCCACATCGTAGCCCTGCAGCTTGGCTGTCTGCGTTATCCAGACCGGAGTCTGGCACGTGTTGTGCTGGTAACCCACGGAAATGCGTGCGATGGTCACCCCATAAACCTTCTGCCTGTACACGTTGCGCTTGTTCCATGCGAATGTGTGAATCAGATTCGGATCTGCCTCGTAGGTCTTCACGTGGAGAGCTCCTTCGATTTCCACGCCCACATGCACATGGGTCAAGGTCTTTGGTATCGTCTCCGAGGTCAGACGCATCCGTACAATGCTCAGATAGCCCGAGGCCTGGGATGATTGGTAGGTGAGGTGCAAGTCTGAGCCGGGAATTTGAATTGATTCTTGTACAATCTGTGGAACAGAATACAAAGAATCATTGATCAAATTCAGTAAAGGATTAAAAGAAAGTGCATTAAGCAGGGAAAGATTTTAAGCAGGGAGAAAGGGAATGCTAAAGAAATTTCTAAGATGAATACTTAAGAATTGGACATAGGAGAAAACTAAGAAACTGAAAAGCAAATTACACTTGGATGCTAAGCAAGGGAAAGTTGAATTAATTGAGGTCCCCAATGTGAAACTCAAAAATCAAGGGAGGAAAATAAATTTATGGTAGAGTCAGAGACAACTACAGACACAAAGAGAAAGAGTTTTCTTAGACTCGCACAATTAAAAAGTGCATGAGGAAGTTGAAGAAAACTAAAAAGCATAGAGACAGTTTACAAAGAAAGAAATGAAATATGAAGATGAGGCTGTGACAAGAACACATAACTCAAAGGAAAGAGGTAAAAAGTTGGCAAATTTACAAAAGGAGCTAAAAACTTCAAAAGAGAGAGAGGGGGAATGGGTTGAGAATGGGTTGAGAATGAGAATGAACATTACAATTGTCGCTGCCACTAAGTGAGTTGGTTATTAAGCCTTGTGGTCGACTTGAAAGCACAGCTGGCACACGGGTCGAATGCAGCAATTAAATGTAATGCTCTCTTGCTCTCTCTCTCACTCACTCACTCACTCACTCCCTCTCTCTGTCTCACTCTCGTACTGTTTCTCTGTGGAGAATAAATGTGTGTGCTTGTGCCTGGAATGCTGTTAGATGCAAAGTTATAATGTCATTAAGGCGAACTTTAAATTAATTAAAACTACGCAGAGTCCAGCTGCTGCCAGGACCGCTAATTAGGAGTGGCATTAGAAATAGACAGCGAGAGAGATCGAGGGAGAGGGAGAGAAGCTGAGGATGAGCCAGAAATGAAGTGGAGAATGTCAGGTAAAAATTTAAACTACAAATCATGTAAAAGTACAAGTGGAACATGGAAAGGGGCGCACTTAAAGCTTAAGTACAAGCTCAAGATTAGCATAATTGTAGACTCACCTGTGTCTCGGCAAAGATAACCCGCTTTCCGGGCATGGCTCCGACTCCATTTGGCATCCAGGTGCTAATCAATTGCGGCTTGAGCTTCTCATGATCATGATCCATACAAACTTTGCTCGCGTCATTCGCCTCATCGGCCGTATGATAATGTATCGAGTTCAAGAATGTCAAAGCCGGATTTAATGGTGCCACCCTATGAGAAATAAATTAACAAAGCATCGGTGTCAGTGACAGTGACAGTGACAGTGAAAGTGTGTCCTCTTCACCACAGTTGCACCACATTTTTGGGCTACTTACTTGATATTGCGACTGGTGGTTTCATCGTCGTCGCTCAGCTGCATTTGCACCGGCGGCAGCACCACAATTCGATTCCAGGGCACGAAAACGGTGCGGGTGAGTGGACGGAAGGGTGAACGCTGGAATTGCAGGGTAACTGCACCCCCGCCATTCACCAGCACATCAAACCTGTTAAACGAGAGATTAACCATAAGAATTATAATATAATTATTCTAGCATTATACTTTAAGAGCTTATATTGTATTGGAAATATTCCTACATTATTGAAAATTATTTCATTTAATTTATTACGATAGGATTTCATTAATAAAAATATTAAATACATTTATTTCTACTACATTTAAATCTACAATGAAAATTTCACATACCTATGTAACTCTAATTGTAAATATTGTATTTTATTAATATAATTACTTTATATACATACAGTCACGCAATAAAGTTTGTATGCACCCTAAATTTGTCAATATTTTGTATAACAAAAAAGTTTTGATGCAGATTTCTTAAATTAATCTTATATTCACTTTAATTCCTTTTGAATGATACAAAAAATTTCTTTAACCCATTAAGTACCCATTGAAAATTTTTGAATTTTTGTAATAGTCTAATTTTTCAACTTTTTTCCTCGGACTCAAACAAAAATTTGTCGATTCAAAAAAGTCTTGAAACAATTCTAAGAGTGACTGCAAAATCTCTTCGCTAGTATTTTTTATGAATTTTTAAAAAATGCTAAGCTAATTTTTTTGTATGGAAAGTAGGAAAAAAAGGTTAAAATAGATATACCGTTGAACTTCCATAACTCGAACTTCTATAGCTCGAATTCTCTTTAGCTCTAAACAATTTGAGTGCCAATAGCGCATACTAAACTTAACAAAAAGACTTCCATAAGTCGAAGTTTCCATAACTCCAAATATTTTCTTGGATAATGGTGATTTGACTTAAGGAAGTTCGACTGATAAATATATTTTATTATTATTAAATACAAATTAACAAAAAATATTCCATATGCCCATTAAAAATATTGTAAAATGTTAAATTATTTTACAATTCCAATTATTTTGATATCTAGTTTTCGTGCCACGACAAACACGAATACATAACTCTAACCACCCGCCCTTACACACACAAATACACGCACACACATTCCTCGACATTAGTAGAAAAAGTTGTGCAGCAAATTTCACGGCACAAAACATGCAAATTAATATTTTAATGAACTTGTGGGAAACTCCCTCCCTCCTCCCCTCCCTCCTCTAATTACTGAACTGCCTCCTGCCCTTGCATCCATCTGTGTTTTTGACGCACGAGCTGAGAATTATGCAGCCCCTCCCATCTCCTCCATCATTCCATCCCCTCTCTGACCAGCTTGTTGGTGCCTGAGAAGATAATACCTCAATTGTTTGTTGAAATTGAAAAACTTTAGGATTTTGCCGAAAAACAACAACAATAAAAACAAGAACTGCAAACAATTGCTAGAGCATAAGTTAAGACCTTATCCCCTCTGTTACCAACCCTTCAGCGCCCACCCTTGAACGACGCCTTTGGGTCATGCGTTAGCCGCATTAAATATAATGATGGCGATTGGCGAGGGCCGCCTTCATTATTGCGAGTATTTTTCGCATTGGCGTAAGAAAAGTTGCGAAAAACTTTTGCTGGCCGACAACAGATGGAATACGAATACGAAAAAAAAAGATGAGACTGTGGAAGGGAGAAAAACAAAAGGAAAACAACAACAATTGTTGTCTAGCTCGAAAAAGGCAAGTCAAGTCGCGCAGAAAGCTTAAGAAATGGCAAAACTTTTGCTTTGGAAATATTTAATTAATGTGATTTTTAATTGTGTTTGTGTCCAGGGAGGGAGAGAAAAAGAGAGAGGATAGCGGAAGGATGAATTCGGAAGTCGCAACATGCCACAAATTTCCGCAAACAATTTGACGTTGCTATTGAAAACTGCATTCTACACCTGGCCGAGCAATTTAGCTGTGCAATTGGGATATCGATTCCATTACACATCTTTATTATTGTTATATGTAATGGTCGGGGCGTGTTTCATATTGTTGGCGGCAGTGGGCGTGGCTAGATAGAAAGTTGTTTTTGTGGTGTAATAATTTAATTTGAAAAGAATAATAATTACATTTAAATTAAAAAAAAAGATAAAATCCCCAACAAACATTTATAAACATATCAATAAATAACCGCAAACACAGCAACTGAAAAAAATAACAAAAAAGCAGAAAATATCACTGCGGACGGCAGTACGCGCTAGTGACGAAAGCAGCACCCTTCGTGCCAGCTAGAGAAAACGTCGAGAATATTCTCGAGAATTTTCTCGATGTTTTCTCAACAGTCCCAGTGAAAAAAATTTTATGTGTAAAAATTTATGTGTAAAACTTAATATTATTCGTCAAAAAATTGGATATCACAAATTTTGGGGCACGAAAATGTTTTCGTCACTAGGCTTTTATCTCCTCAAGAGGTTTTTTATAGGATTGAGTATAAAAGGGACGATGGAATAAAAAATGCACTCACATATAGAAATATAATTATTAGTGGACTTTAAAGAATTTAAACATGGCTAAAAAAATTAATAAATAAAAAACAAATAAAAACAAAATATTTAAATAAAGAATTAATCTAATTATCTAAATATTAATTTATATTTGATGGAACATCTGTGGCGCCTTTTTTGTTGCGTTACACATAATGTGACAGAATTAAAATGCCCTTTGCAAAAGGGTATAAAGTGGAAATGAATTTGTGACGATTTTTGCTAATTTAATTTAAATGTTATCACGCTTCAAAAGTTGTTTTCCATTTTTATTCGCTGTGTTGTTGTTCGATATTGGAATTGTTGTTGGTTTTATAACAGTTATGCAGGAGACACACACACACACACACAAAGACAGTGAAGGCAACACATTGAGTGCAATATGACAGGCATAGAAGGACAACAGCGGTTAACGGTCAGTGACAGGGGACGAAAAAGGAGAGGAATACAGGATAATAGTAATGTCGAGAAGTACATACACACACACACTTTCACATACACTCTAATAATACATTGTAAATAAAAAAAAGAATACCAGCGACAATAATGCTCTGCTGCACAATGTAATGACTTTTATTACCTTTATTACTACACCAACAACAGCAACAAGGGCAACAACCACAACAACAACACTAATGATAATCACAGCAACAACGACAACAACAACAAACAATGCATGTCAAAGGACAACAACAATTGTAGCAAGCAACAGGACAGCAAATGGAGCAAAGTTTAAAAAAAGAATAAAAAATGAAATACAAAAACCGATAATAACCTGAGCTACAAAAACAACAAAGAATGAGCAAAAGTCAAGAGTATACTCGACTTGAAGATACGCTGTTAATATTTTTAAAGTTTTATGCAAATACAAAATGAGAAAACCAATAAGAAAAGCAAAGTGAGAACAGATTTAAAACGTAAGCTAAAAATAAAAGAAAAGACTGATTGAGAAAAGGAAATCAAATAAATTTTAGGGAATTAAATGGAGAAGCAATAGGAAAACAACAAAAAACATTAAAAACTCAAGAGCTAATTGCTGCTCAACATTTTCAGCTTATTTATCTATCCTCTACCATTCCACATTACGGCTAGACTTGAAACCAGATCAAAATTTTGCCTCTGCCCCACAATTCTAAGAATTATTTATACAGTCTTTCACACACATTACAGGGTAAAGGTTATAAAAAGGTACTGAAAATGGCCATAATAACAACAGCAACAATGGGCAGCATGTTGTGTTGTGCGGCTGTGTATGTGACTGTGTGGCAAGCTTAATAAGGACATAGAATTGAAATAAACATTATAAATACAGAGTCATAAAAACAAACTCGCGCAAACATTAAGAGAAACAGCGACAACAACAAGACAAGAACAAGCAACAGTGCCGACAAAAAGTATGGCAGCATGCGTACACATGTATAAATATATGTGTGTGGTTAATGGTATAGGAACAGAAACATCGACAACAAATAATCGGACTCGATACACTTATCGCTCTATAGCTTGTTATACCCGTAACTTAAAAAATAAATAAAAGGGGTGTATTTTATTTTTTATGTTCGGTCTAGAGAAATGATAGATTTTTCCAGCTGGTCTTTTTCAATTTGTAGAAGATCATTTTATATTAAGCTTTTTGTCCCAATCAGCGATGCAGATGCAGATGGTTATCAATGCTGAGACTAAACGGTAAGAGCTAGAATGTTTGAATTGGCATAGTTGCGTTAAATAAAGTACGCGCATTCTTCTCTTTTTTCATCTCTCTCTCTCTCTCACTTATCTCTCACTCTTCTCTCACTGTACTCATTCATCGCATAGTTAAAGGACTCACATTTATAACCTTTTCCGGACACAATGAGCATACGAATGGGAAATGAACAACGGCAAATGAGAAAGGGGGAAAATCATTTAGTTTATAGCATGCGATGGTGCAATATTTTCATTGCTCACTGTGTGTGTTAAGGCTTTGAAGGCTGCACATTTAATTTTATAGAGCACTGTGCTGCAAGCTGCATAAGCCCAAAACACGCTTCCCCCTCAACTGTCCCCTCTCCACTCTCCCCTAGCATATCATGTAACCCCCATGTAGTTGCCATGTATACTCCGTATATTGAGCTAAAAATAATGCGAACATAAACAGAAATTATTGCGCAGCTGAAAGTAAGAATGTAGCTGAAGACAACGCAAAAATAAGCAAAGAAACACAAAAGAAAACTTAAAAATACGACAGAAAGAGAGCAAGATAAAGAGAGAGAGAGAGAGAGAGAGAGATGACGAGGGAGACGTAAAAACAAAAACAACAAAGTAGTCATAATAAAAGTAAATAAAAAACTGAAGAATTTATGCGCTGATGATGCTGTTGCTGCTGCTGCTGTTGCCGAATCTGAGGCATTAAGAAGCTCTGACAAAGTAGCAAAAGCAGAGAGACAGAGAGAGAGAGAGAGAGAGAGGGAAGCAAAAAGGACATGCACAGAAGGCAATAGAAAATCAGGACATGTTTGTGATTTTATGCTTTCTTGGGCTAACACACACATACACACACCGACAGTTGGTGTTTTTATAATTGTTTACGTTGTTGTTGATTGCAGAAAAGCAAAACTGAAAGAATGGGAAAAATTCTAACAACAGCAAAAGCAACAATTGTGAAAAATTGTCAACGTTAGCGGCATTTAACGGCCACTGGGCTAATGAGAAATTATGGCACAGTAGGTAAAAACCGACACACACACACACACACACACACATACAGTCACACACAGCCACACACTCACTAACATAGACAACCCCGAGCAACAGCAGCAACATCAACCCACATAAGTATGCTATACTATTTGTGAACAAAGCAAACGACGCGTCAACGTGACTGTGTCTGTCTGTCTGTCTGTCTGTCTGTGTGTGTCTGTGTGTGTGTGCGCAAAGTAAACACAAATAATCATCAGACAGTTAGTTTGTCTGTCTGTTGCACAGATTTTATTTGTGTGTTGTTGTTGGACATAATAAAATCAGCAGCAGCAGCAGCAGCAAGGCAAAAGCGGGTGCGAAATGTTTATTTAAATTGGCCAGAACACACACACACACACACACACAAACATCCGAACACACACACTCGCTTAGGCAAAAAGAAAATGTGAAAACAACAAGAACAACAATAATGTTGCCGCTGCTGCTTTTGGTCTGTGAACAACGGAAATCCTTTTTACCAAAAACAACTGCAAAAATATTTATATTAGATATATTGGATTGAATTGGATTGGATTCATCTTCCCTCTCTCTCTCTCTCTCTTCCTCTCTCTCGCCCTCTCAATTCTACATCACTTTTATCAACATTTCCATTTTCTATTTTTCCATTTTCATACATTTTCGTGCTTTTGATTTAAAATTATTAAGCAAAGGCTAATGACATTTTAAATGTATTCTTAATTTTTGGGACTAGTACGTTGATTAAAATATAGTCAGTGATCACAGATAAGAAAAATCTACTTAATGCATTGATAGTTTTAATTTTCTTAGGCATTTGTAAACTTGATTTTCTTTTATTGAAAATGATTGTGAGATAAATTGTTTTATCCTGTTTTTAGTATACCCTGTATATTTGGTTAGCTATTAACAAGGACATTTTATGTGGTTTCACTGGTAGACTTGTCAGTTGTCAGCTGCCAACTGCCAGCTGCGAGTTCTGACTTGTTTCAACTTGACAAAACACGCAAAGTAAGTTTAGATTGGGCAAAATAAAAATGTCAGGGAAAACCACATTTCGACCAAAGCTAAAGTCTGTTTTTGTCTCTCTCTCTCTCTCTCTCTCTTTCCCTTGCTCTGCCTTGTAGGTTCCACCGTCGGAGGGGTCACATCAAAGTGAAAGATTTAATTAAAAAGTGATAACTTATTTTATCTGACTGCGCACTTGGCCAGCGCCCAACAAAATTCTATTAATAAAATGTAAGCAAGAGAAAGCCCAAACAGTTGGCCAAAACCAAGACGCGTCAGACGGTGGGACAATGGGACCGACCAACAGCGCCAAGTGGCTGACAAATTATGAAAAATTACTCATACGTAAGTAATTTGCATTTCAAGTTCCAGAAAAAGATTAAAGAGGCCGTCGTCGCATCAACAAAAAAAAAGAAGAAATTAATTAAATTGCATTGCCCAAAGCACTTGAATATTACGTATACGCTGAGCTGGATTAGCAGATTTTAGTTTCAAGCTGCCTCAAAGGCAACCGATTGAACAAGATAACTTAATTTTTGAACTTTCTTTGCTCTTTTCAAAGATTTGAGTGCATTAAATTTTAAGATTTTAATTTCGGATATTTTAATATTTTTGTTTTTACTTTTTCAGCAAATTCAATTTCGAGTAAATATCAATTTCAATAACTAGAAGCTGAATATTTTTGAGCAGATTTACAATATTTTATGTCTATAAATTATTTAAGAAATGCAAATGAAATGATTTTATGTTCGGTTAACTTCCAAAATAATTTTCAAAGCATGAAATAAATATTACCCGATAGATGGTAGTTGTGGGAAATTCACACTGTATATTATTAATAGCTAATTTATACTAAAAATTAAGATAATTTTATAAATAATATTCATGAAAATTCGTATTCAAAACCTTTCAGAGAACTCTTTATAATACTTCTAGGTCGTTTATAGTTATTATATATAATTTGTTACTTACCAGCCGCCCTGTCGAGTCAGTGTGAAGCCAAAACGTGAGTCACGATCCACGGAGACGCGAATGCCAACAATTCCCAGACCCTGCGGAGTTATCACCTGACCGCGCATTACCGAAACACGACTGTTGAGTTCCAAAAATTCGAATTCAATCACAAAATCCGCAGCAGAAACGTTGTAAATGAAGAAATTGTTGATGGGGGTTTTTGTAAAAGAGAAAATTCAATTGTCAGTTACGTGTTTTAAATTGATTTCTTAATTATTATTGTTGTATCGGTCTGTTGATATTCTTTCTTTAATATATATTTTTTTGTTGCTTAAATTATAAAATAAAAGTGTACAAAACATCGATTTGTAAATTTATTAAATATACATAGAGAATTTTTTTTTCTTTCTTTTTTTTGTAAATTTTAAACAAATATCAATAAGAGTTAACAAATTTGCAGTTGTTTATCGGTAATTGTTGTATTTGTTTTTGTTGTTGTATTGTTGCTCAAAATGAGTTAGAGAAATGTAGAGAGATTATAACAATAATAATAATAATAATAAAGAAGATAAAACGTATGCAATAAATTGAGAATTGAGGAGAAAAATATTCATAAATATTTTATTTTATTTTATGTATGCAAAGTTTGAAGAGTGAGCGAAATGTGGATGATGGATGTTCATAACATGACTTTCTGTCTGTCTAACTGCGTGTGTTTGTGTTTATTTTGTTGAGTTTGTAATTTGTTGTGAAAATGTTTTTGCTTGGATAATTCAATTATTGAAAACAGCTAGGCAAATAAATGAATTCAATCTAATTTATATGTTTACAGTATTTGAATGGCTGTCTGTCTATCCGTCTTTCCGCCTGTCCGTGTGTGGGTCCATGTGTGTGTGGTTTTGTATTTGTATTTGTGTTGGCTACAAAGTAAAAAGTAAGCTAAATGCTCAAGTGTTTAGCTTGTTTTGTCACATTTCACATTTTCTCTTCATTTCTTTTTATAGAAGGTGCAACAATAAATTTGACACGCAGCAATGGAAGGAAAGGGAATCGATTAAATATACTCTTTAGAAAAAGGCCAAAAGGATCTTCGGATTCACTGTCAAATTAAGGCGGCAGCTCAAAAATTCAAACATTTTTTGCCAATTCGAAGAATAGACATTTTGTTTGAGGAAAAGGAAATGGACTTTAAACACATTGAACTGCGGTCGAAAAAACAACTATAGGGTAAGTCATTTGTACATTTAGTTATGTAGAAACTGTGCAGGGTTTATCGATTGCTGAGCTGAGCGATAGTGGATCGATAGTGGATGTAATCGAAAGCGAAATATTTGTAAACAATTCTTAAAGCTCTCTAACTGAATAGTTTCATAATTCGAGTTTCGATACGATAAAAAATCGATAGCTTGCGAACTATCGCAGCACTCAGCAAACAGATCTCTAAGAAATGCTTAAAAAATTTTTTAAAACGCATGCAAAATATGTATACTGTATAATCAACAACTATGAGAATTGAGTAAGAAATTACTTAAGTGTATAAGTTTGTACGATTCGTTAATAATCTATATCGATAAACGATTAAAAACGCCAAGATCTTCAATTCAGCAAATAATCGGTTAACTCGACTTTAATAACTATAATAATAACAATTGCATACCTTTGTCTAGGTATAACAAATTAAAAACAAAACAGTTGTGGATATTGAAAAAGAAAATCATGTAGTAATTGACAATAGCGTCATTTGGTTATTTTTCCAAGGGAAATGTGATATTTTTGCACAGTTGAAACGTAAATTTAAATCACTTATCGATAATTACATTTATCGATAGTTAATAGTTGATCTTTTAAATTACGTTTTTTTATAATTCGAAGTACATTACCTCTTTAACTTTTAAATTATTCTGCTGAAATTTAGACAAGATAATATTTATGGTGATATCTATAGATATCAGTCATATCGATTTAAACTCACAATAAATTCTTCTTGATATTGAGAACATTTTCATATGCATATTAAATTAAAGAAAAAGAAACAATTGGTTTCCTCCTTCCTTATTTTATTTATATCTATACTATGCCTTCCTTATGTGCGTCTATAAATACCAGTCAATGAGAAACCCTGCAAACTCTAGTCAATGATTTTCTATTTTCCTGCGAGGGACAAATCAACCTAATACCAAACACGAGTCAGGAAAAAGAATAAAAGAAGGAAACGTAAAAAAATATAGAAGAGCAAAATATTTTGTTTTTCATTTTAATGAACAGTTGAGAAACTATGGCAACCCTGGCGGTGGCTACAACAACAACAAGGTTTCCATTGATGGGAGACGACAACAATAAATCGAGACGGGTAATCGGAAATTGTAAGAGGACGAGGGCCAAGAACCGATATCCGGTTTGGATGCTTGACAATTTAGACGGGACCCAAAAGAAATATGCTTCATGTTTTCTGGGTTGGAGTTGTCTTCGATTTTACTTTTGTTGTCTGTTGTGGAAAGTGGCAAGTTTCTTTCTTGCCTTCTTTGCCTCTTTCCCCGTCCCCGCGTGGCAGGCGGCAACTTTGCCGCATTGTGGCGCGTTTCAAGTCGAGTTTGAAATGGCGCAATTGTTTGCACTAATTATTGCTGGACTCTGCGAAGAAGCCAACGTAAGGAAGGGTTTCCAAAGGGGCAGAGCAACGTCATCATCAGGTAGCCCATTTGGGTAGTTGGCATTGCTAGTAGGGAATGGGGCATGCGGCCTGGGGCATGCTGCAGCCTCAGCCTCAGCCTCTCTTCTGCTGCTGTGTTGATGTTGTTGTTGCCTTGTCGAACTTCTGCACAAGTTCTCAAAACATTTTCAACTTTTCAAGTGTTGCAATTTCACAACCGCTCAACGAGACACACACACACACACACACACACACACACACACACACACACACCATATCCTCTGCTTACGACTCTCTCGATTCCTCTACCTACACAGAAAAAAATATGATTTTATTGTAAATATATTATGTATTCTTTGGGTACACAGAAATAAAAAATCATTTCATATTATAGGTTTCTAAAATGAAAATCGTACTTGAATCAAGTATTTCGTTATATTGTAGATTGAAGTAATTCCACTATTACGGAACTCTTTTTAGTTAATTGATTGATCGATTGATTGATGGGGACTATCTGCTGATCAATTATAAATAATATAAGTAGTTCAAAATATTTTATTAAACACCAACATTCTAAAAAGAATGATAATGATGAAAATGTTTTCTGAGAGCGAAATTAATAAACTTTCAAGTGCGTTTAAGTATTTGTTACTTGATAGAGAAAAATGCAAGATCAGTAAACTTTTCACATCGTTTGGGATTTTTTTCTGTGTACTCCTTATTACTTTTCCTGCACTCCTTGACTGCTTTTTTCTCTCCTGCTTGCATTTCTCTGCACGCTGGAACATAAACACATAATGTACAATATTTGGGTCAGAAATAAACACACACTATCTCTCTCTCTCTCTCTCTCTCTCTCTCTCTCTCTCTCTCTCTCACTCTCTCTGTCTGCCTTTCTCCCTCTCTAAGTGTGTGTGTGTGTGTGGAGGCGCAACTTGGTGATGCAGCAGGCACTTTTTCTACTTCTTCTTGTTGCACTGACTTCTAATTGCAATTGACCAAATGCCGAGGCAAGCGGCGTTTTCAACTTCAACTGCAGCTGCTGTTTATTTCAACAGTCTCTCTAAATGTGTGGGTTCTGTATGTGTGCATGTACTATACGTGTGTGTGAGTGTGTGTGTGTGTGTACGTTACTGTGCCTCATCTCGTTTCATTTTTGCTGCTTCAATTCGATTCAATGAAGCACAATTTTATTTGAAATCAAACCGAAAAGCAAATTGCACATGTGGCAAGTATGTATACATACAAGAGTGTGTGTGTCACACTGGGTGTGAGTGTGTGCGTTTGTATTCCAATTCATTCAAGTGGTGAGTGCCATTGATTTTTATTTCGCATTTGATTCGTTTCGTTTCATTTATTATTTATTTGATTTAGTTTTACTGCAGACGACGACGACCTCTCCGACTTCCCCCTCCACCCCCTCCCACCCACGATTGTCGCCACCCCCCTCCCCCTAGTGCCACGCCTCCCTTGAGGAAAAGGCAACCTTTTTAGTTGCCATCTTGGGGCTGTAGTTCTTGTTGTTGTTTATAGCAGCTATCTTGACCTTTGCCACACACACACACATACAAGTAAATTACTCATACGCCGCGTTGGACAAAGTCGTTTGTCGTCTTTGGCTTTTGAAGCGCTTTTGAGTTTGCTTTGATTTTGTGAGCATATCAAGTAGAAGGTGCAAGGAGAGAGAGAGAGAGACAGAGCGGGGCAAGTAGAGCGAGAGAAGGAGACCAAAAAACTATAAGGCTTTAAGCCGAACTTGTTAATAGGGATGAGTATCTTAGTGAAGAAAGTATCGTATTGAAAGTCGAAATACATTAAACAACGATCAGCTATTATTCGATATTAATCACATAAAATGAGAAATATAAAACTTCTAATTATTTTATTTGTAAATTGATTTTCTCCAAAAGATAAAGGCAAAACGCTTTAACAAGAGTTAAAATAACTATTTTAGTTAATGCTCAAAATATAATAACCATAAAAGCCATCGTTATTAGAATTAATTGTAGTTATATCCTAATATAATTATTGTTAGTTTATGTGTATATAGCTTTAAAATGAAGTTAAAATCATTTTAATGTCTTATTTTTAGACTGTTTTGATTTTGATTCGAATATATACTTTATATTTATAAAGGATGTAAAAAATCAAGTAAATTATTCGGTACAGATTTTTGAGCTTGTGTATGCATGCGCCAATAATATGCATAGAAATTGTTTTTATTGATTCTAGAGGACTACTTAGTATTGTTTTCCTTTATCATTACAATATCGATATCGATAACCATTCCTAGTGATGACAAGTTGATCAATTCCAATGCTTTGCTCAAAAGACTTGACTGAATTGATTTCAATATTCTTTCTGCCCTGTTTTTCTGCTCCTTTTTCTTTCTCTTTCTCTTTCTTTTTCTCTGCCCTTCTCCCTTTTCTCTTTCTGGATTTGCCTTTTTTTCAATCAGCCACAGCTTTGATAATGCCAGTGAAGGGCACTTAAAATTATGACGTCATTTGGTAGTGAAAAGGCCAAAAGGAAATCTGCAAAATGCCATGGAAAAGTAATCTCAGCTATGGCCAACAGAGTGATTGCCATTGGCCTTGTGAACGTCGCGTTACGTTGCGTCGCGAACACAATGAAGTGAATGCAATGCCACAAAATTTCTAATCTCGTCCGGGGTCATGCCCCCTCCGCCTCCGCCTCAACACTCCTCCGCCCACTTTTCCTCCTAGCCCTATTCAGTTTTCTGCTCTCTCTCCTGTTTCTCTTTGCTCTGGACTAATCGTCGTTGCACCGAATGAGCAATAAACCAGTCAAGATGCTGCTCTCAACTTTAGAAGCAGCAAAGTGGGTGGGGGAGTAGAGGGAGGGGGAGTAATAGCGGGTAGAGGGGGCGGGGCAGGGACAGGCATTGTCGCCACACAGCCACCTTTTGTGTCAAAAGTGCACTTTCATTATTAGCGCATTGTGTGCTGAGCTTAACTCAGCGAGAAAAAGGCAGATAAAAAGCGACAGACGGAGACAGAGAAGGAGAGCGAGTGAGTGTGAGAGAGAGGGAAGAATCCAGTCGACTGGTGGCGCCTCAAAAATATGAGCTGAGTTCGCGCATAAAGGAAGTGCATTTAATTTCTTTTCTTTGCCAAGTTTGTTGAGCTCAACGTGGGCGGAGGCGGCGATGTCGGAGTCGGCGTGGAAAAGGGGGCGTGGCAGCGGAGTCTGCTTTCGCGGCCATTCATAAAGCGCCCAAGAGTGTAGCCCGCTCTTCCCCCGCCTCCTCACACCTACTATGCTGTCTGGTGTCTGTGTTCTTTTTTATTTTGTTATTGTTGTTGTTGGATAACCGCGACACACAACGTGCCAGTAACAACAACAACAACAACAACAACAGCAACAGCAACGAAGGAAGATGCAACAACTAAAGATGGTTATCGATATGCTGATATCGATATTTTTTGACACAAAAAAACAATGGCCGTGCTCACCAGAACAAATCGACAACAGAATATCGGAGAAATTTATATAAATCTTCTGGTGATCGGCAGTGATGAACAATCATGATTTCAAAATTTGGCGATCATGATGACTGAAAATTCATCACATCGCTTTGTCATCGAAACAACAAATCATAATCAACAGAACACTAGATTTAACAATAAATGGGACAAAATTTGTAAAGAAACTACTTTCTTAATATAAATTTGGGTTTCTTATAAAAAAATGCAAGGAAGACGTTGAAATCTGCGAATTGTTAAGGAATATAGTAAGGAAAAGTGCTATAGTCTTTCTTATATAAAATTGTTTAATTTGTTGTTGTGAATTTTTTTAATAAATATGAAAAGCTTCAAAGCGTTCACCAGAAGCCGATCAAAAATTTTTTGATTTCGGATACATAGCTATTGATTGATTAGTTCTGGTGAACACGGCCAATATTAAATTCAGAATCGATATGATAATCAATACGAAATATGTACATAGCATTCGTTTTTAACAATTTTCAATTTCAAAATCCCATCGGTTTTTGTTCTTCCAGCATCTGCTCACACTCTACAAAAATGCTTCAAAGTTCTGGGCAATTGAGCTACACAATAAATCCGATGGATATATGGCGAATATTTTTGAAGAAAATTAGCAATTTTTAATTCTTTCTCCTATGTGCATACCGATAGTTTCTTTGAGGATGCACATCTCTAGCAACAACTTCAACGTTGTCGTTGTCTCATCATAAAAATTGAGCACGACTTAGTTGACTTTTGTACATACTGCAAAAGGGCATACACACACACATACACACAAACACACAAGAAATTAAAAAAAAAGGTAGAAATATAATTTTAATTTGGCTTTATTTTCAAAACATTGCGTTGAGCAGCTGAAAGACGCAGTGAACTGATCCCCACTCCTCCCCATTCCTGACCCCTTTTTTCCCACCTCTTGAAGCACGCCACTGCTTGGTTAGTAGAAACAAAGGCCCGGCTGCAGGCCATGGGCGTCGTTTCGAAAGTGGGCAGTGGGTTTAGGGGGGTTAAGGGGGAATATTCCTTTCTCTTTATGTTCATTTAGCCTGAAACAGTTTTTGAAACATTTTTCAACGACGACGGAGAAAGGCGACAGCGAGAAAAAGAGCACATGAAGCGTCTAGGGGGGATGGGGAGGGGAATGGGGATGGGAATAGTGCGAAAAGAGGGAATGGGGGCAAAAGGCAGTAACGGTGCGCCACACTTTTCTTTTACGCTTTTGTAACCACGATAAATGTGCTTTATGTAGCGTTAGCTTGCGAGTCTTTACGGCCTCAGCAATGGAGGTCGTAAGAGGGGGATGAACAGAGGTCGAAAGAGAGGGGAAAGAGAGGGGAAAGAGGGGGGCAATGCAGCGGTTACGCTGTCGGCATTTGGTTGTAGGTTGTAGGGTCGGTAGAGAGGGAGTTAGAAGGTCTTACACGCGCCTGATGAAATGTTTCCTGCACTTTTGCCCATTTTCACATCTCTCTCAAAAGGTTAAAAAAAAATTATGTATAGAAAATATTACAGAAGCTGTGGTCCAAAAAAAAGGCGCTGCTCAATGGGGCAGAAAGCATTTAAATGGCAAAAGTGGCAGGTAAATAGAGATAGAGAGCGAGGGAAACTGAAGACAGTGTCGTCTCTACAAAGCTTGATAAAGCTTTTTATTTCAATTTTAAAGAATTGCTCGCGAACAAAAAATTATTTCAATTATGTAAACATGGCGCAGTATCACATAGACAGTTGATAATAGAATTATGAATCATTTAATAATAATAATTTTTATATAATCATTTATTTCGGATTTTTTTTATTCCAAAGGAGAAAATTTGGTAGTTTTCGGTAGAACTTCAATATAATACTAACGAATACTAAATCTTATATCGAAATGATGATTACTAATCTGAGCTTCTGCTTGGCGTGAAATCAGTTCAAAAACTATGTGGGAGTTATAATACACAACAAATTCATATATACAAAACAATCTGTTTTTCATGAAGATTCGATTGATTTGATTCTCCTAACAAACATCCTTTTGTTTATCGATAACTTATTATTGTAACGCCTATGAAGTCGAGTTTAAGCAACAAATTGATATCGATCACCCGACTGGAATGACATTCGATAATGAAGTAAGCAAACGGTTGTTGACTTTCAAATGCATTCAACCAACTGCATTCGATAAAAGTCATTCGATATCCATTCGCCATTCAAGATGGAGAAAGACATTCACCCCCGATCGCCGCCGGCAAAGACTGAGTTTCTTTAGCCCCATTGTGCGAGGACGATGGGCAAAAACAAGCGTAAGGAGAGGAAAAACACACATAATAAATAAATAGCAAATGGTTGAAGACGTGAGAAGGGAACTGAGAGTGGAGAAAGCATAGAAAACTTTGAATAGAATTTTTAAGTTTGCCATTTACCAACACATACACACACAAACACAGCCGACCGATAGGGGGCGCCAGTGAGCTAAAGAAAAACCTTTAGTAGCGTGTAATTTGCACTTTGTAAATTTGCATATAAGCTGCATGGAGAGCGGAGGAGGGCGGGGAAAAGGTGGCAACTGTTAGATTGGAAGACTGGCATAAGTCCAAGATACGAGACGATATGTAAATGCCACACACACACACACACACAGCATGTGTCGTCACTTTAGTTGGAGCACAAAGTAAGGAGGACAAGTCCTTGATAAAAGAAAGGCAAAAAACAAGTTGGGGGGTTAGAAAGGGAGCCTTCATACTTAAAACCAGACATTCATTGCGAGAGAGAGAGAGAGAGAGAGAGAGTAGCGCTGCCTCAGATTAAGGCAACATTGCCACCTGGCTAAGAGTTTGCCACAATTTGGCTGTCCAATTTGACGCACACAAAACAAATTGAGCCAAGTGGTGCACTGGGTGGTGCAGTTGGCCAAGTTTGACAGATTCGATTGCTTGCCAGCTGCAAAAAGATGTCATTTTGTTTGCCCATAAGAAGATTACACATGTTATATTGAGTTGCAATGCGAAGCTGGATTTTAGGGGGCGAGACTGGTTTTCCTTTTTCCCTTCCCTCTTCCCTTTCTCCTTTTTCAACCACTGTACCACTCACAATGCTCATTTGAATGCTGGACGCATTGGATGATGATGCTGTTGATGACGGCAAGTGTTGGTTTGGTTTTAAGCTCTGCAGACACTTTCCAAACTTATCAATTCAAAGATTACAATAAGACTTTGCAGCAACTGAATTTGGTATAATGTTTCTAGGTGAGCTTTTTACGGTTGAAAGCTTTAAAGCGAACCAAAGAGTAGGATGGGGAGTTAAAGCTATCGGAGAGGGAGAATTGCTTATTAAGGCAATTTCAGTGAAAGCCTTTTAAGAAAAGCAACTTTAAAAAAAACAGAAGCTAGAAAAAAGATTATTTTCGGCAAGTTGAAGATTTGATATATTCCGGAAGAACTCTTCAAGATTTTATCATTGTCAACCATATCTTCCCTAATTTTCTCACTATAATTGTGGTAGTCACTATTTTTAATTGTCTTTGATTTAAATGATGGGATATATAAAAGCTTAGTAAAAATTACCACATTGAAAAAAAAAAACTCTTCCCTGATATGTCACAAAGCTCAGACTTTTGATAGTCAGAGAAATGAATTGTAAGAACAAGTGAGAGATTAAGAGAAAAATCCAATCTGTGACACACAGAAGATCGTAATGAGAAAATTGGGTAAAAAGGAAGTAAATGAGATTGAGTGAGAGAGAGTTTGAGACAAATCGAAACTTTTAAAGAGAACGAGGCGTATACATATTAAATCATCGATTTGACAATAAGAAAAATAAAGATCGATATTTTGACCATACGAAAGAGAGGAAATCATTCAACTTTCGACATAAACAGAGAAAATAAGTGAGCGATTAAAAAAAGGATTAGACCATGAAATAAAAATGGAACACTACAATATAATATAATATATTAAAGCTGAGCCACAGAAAGAGAAGGATGGTACGAAACGTCGATCGAAGCTTAGGCAGACAGCAAAGTCGAAACTTTTATAGAAAGAGAAAGAGCAAAGCTTTAATCTCCGCAAATTTGAAAAGATGATTATGATGATGACTTTAAAGCTCAGTGAGCTCATTTCGCTTCTAGAAAAAAACAGCAAAATTTGGATCATAAATAATGCAATTGAAAAGAACTCAAACATATAGACCAACGACACAGTGAAGCATTAAAGTTTTATCTATTTTTGTTTAGAATTCGCAACTGGTTTAAGATTTTTGTCACGCTATATTTTACTAGACTTTAAATTGTGTTCTACACTTGAGCAGTCATTGTTTGGCCTTTTGCCGCATCAACTGCCTTCCTGCCCCCGCCAAAAGAGGCGGGGGCGTGGCACAACAATGGCGCACAGCTTATACATTTTATAGTTACATGAAGCCATTATACACAACTCCTCTTTCTCCCCCCACTCAGTCGCTTTAACAGTCACAGTTCATGGTGCATGGCAACGTTGTGCAACAACAACGTGCAACACGAAATCGTTTGCAGTTTTTGCCGTTTTCGCAGTTTGCACTTCACTTAAATGCGGCGCGCAAACGCCAAAGAAATTGCAACAACAACAACAACACCAATAGCCACAATAATGATGATGGTAACAAAAAATGTAAAGCCAACTAAAACTTATGGCCTCTGAC
This sequence comes from Drosophila quinaria, assembly GCA_035047525.1. Taxonomy (NCBI): domain Eukaryota; kingdom Metazoa; phylum Arthropoda; class Insecta; order Diptera; family Drosophilidae; genus Drosophila; species Drosophila quinaria. The sequence continues at coordinate 28,759,296 of JAWNPO010000455.1, forward strand.
CGCAACAGGACAACGGGATCCAACTCCCCTCCTACTCCTTCCTCCTTCCTCCCTCCCCTGCTCCTTCTTCCTCTCTCGTTTCGCTTCTCTACTTGTCACTTTACTTTCCATTAAGCTTCATCCTCTGTTCTTCCTGCTGATTCTCTCTTCGCTTCTCTTGCTGCTCCTTTCAGTAATTTTCATCCGATTCTTCCGCTACTTATTCCGCTTCTTCTTGATCAGATTATTCTGCCTTTTCCCCTAGTATTCTCATATTTTTTAAAACTGATGCTCTTTCTGCTTTTTCTTCTTATCTCACTGATTCTTCTACTCATTTATCCTGCATATTATTAGTCTTCTTTTCCTCTTGCTTCTTTCTGCTACTTATATTTTTTTTCTGTCGCTCTATTTCTTCTCTCTGCTTTTTATCTCTCTATTTTTTTTGTGTTTCTATTCTCCTTGACTCGTTGCTATTCATTTCTTCTCTAGTTGCTTCTGCAGTTTCTTCCCACTGCTTCTCCCATAGATTGTACTGCTTCTTTTGCGCTTTATTTCTTCTTTCTTACTTACTTTCTTCTCAACTTCTCTCTATATATACACATATATATCTTTGATAAAATGTTGCTCTCCTTTCTACTTCTTTTTCTGCTTCTCCTTTCTGATTGCAAAGTCGTGACCATTAAAAATGTTTGTGCTGACGTCGAATTAGCACCAATGCATCCAGTGAATGGAGAGTAAGGAGAGGGTCACTCCAAGAATTCCGAAGGGGGAGTAGCTTTGAGGGCGTGGTCATATTTGTTAGTTGAGCTCAACACACATAAATATATCTAATCTCACATGAAAGTAATTACTTTCAGCTGCTGTTGCTATCGATAAATATTAAATTATATGGAGTGCACACACACACACACACATGCTGTAGGCACACCTACTGCACACACACACACACACACACACATGTGTAGTTAACTGCAACCACACAGGCCATAACTATAGAGAGAAACACACTGCAAAACTGGCGGCAGTTATCCTACTGCTTTTCTCCTTTTCCCTCTCTTCTATGCCCTTTCCGCTTTTCCCCCACTCTGCTTTCTCCTCTTTCGCTTACAGTTTGCTCTTCTTCTCGCTGTTCTCTTCTCCCCACCTTCTTGCCTTTTGGCCACTGTGTGTATTTCTTTTTTTTGGCCAGTCGACATTTTTTCACTTTTTACTTTTTTACTGCGACTGCAGCAAAAAATTCCGCGAATTTCTCTTTTGGCTTTTTCTAGTTTTTTTTTTTTGCCGAGTTTGTTGCCATTTCTATGAGGTGCCTACAGCCCCCTCCCTTTTCCCTCCCTTTTCACTCCCTTTTCACTCCCTTTTCAGCCCCCTTTTCACCACAAAAGTTGCAGTTAGCGTCGGACGGAGGCAAGGCTATTTAAGGCTCACTCTTAAGCTATCTCCTTTTCTCTGCCTATCTCTCACTCTTTCTCGCTGCTCTCGAGTCTGCTGTATGCCACAACAGCAACGTGTGTGTGTGTGTGTGTGTGTGTAACTTATACGGGTATTAATTTTGGTTTATGTGCAACTTGTACGCTGTAATTTTTGTGCTTTTTTCCTTCACACTGGCAATGCCTGGCGATTCCTGGCATTAACAACAAATACAACATAGAGGCAGAAAGACAGAGACGCAGAGAGCGTGTGTGAGAGAGACAGAGAGAGAGAAGACAGGAGTTGAAGCCTCTCTCTCTCTCTTTGTGTGGCTTGGCCACATTGATAACAACAATGAAGGGGCGACAATGACTATGAAAACATTCGGAGTGGCAAGTTTTTAATTTATATACAATACGTGCAACATTCTGTTGCAACTACATACATATGTATGTATCTGCGTACATATACATAGTTGATATCGGCGGAGCATGTGGACCATAAATATATCCTTCACTCAGATATATTCTCAACTGTTTCGCGTAAACTGAAAAGTGTGAGAAGTGTCGCAATGCCTAGGGAGATCAGTTTGTTGGAAAGAGAGAACAAGAGAAATGGAGTGAGAGTGAGAGGGAGCGTAAGAGAGCGAAGGAATGTAGACTGAGACTCATAATATTACTTCTGTTATTAATATTACAGAATTCCAGAAGAAATATAAATACGTTTCAATTTAGATCCAAATGTAGTAAAAAGACTTTCCAGCCGTAGAACCTTTAAAAGTTGAGTTAAGATTAAGCTGGCTTTTTATTCCATTATTTAGAAACGAAAATGTTCCACAAATATGATAATCTCTTCTGCAAATTTCTACTCTTGTACTTCTCTTCTTTCTGGGTTTAATCTGACTCTAAGCCAAGCAGAAGAGGCTTAAAGAAAGTAAAGCTGGAGCAGCGTAAGAAAGTCAAGTAGATTCAAAGTCTGTTGCTGACTTTTGACGGAGTTGCCAGCTATTTAGTGACTTATTCTTTTATTTTTTTATTTTCTGCAACTTCAACTGGCAACTGTCAACAGATTTGTTAGCTCTCTCTTTCTCGCTCTGACTTGCTGTTGATAACTTGGCTAAGGAGAACGAGAGTAGTTAATCAGTTTAACTACAAAACAAAGGAACAAGTGCCAAGGACAACGCATAAAATAAGAAGAAAAGCTAAAAAAAAGAGTGAGAAGCTCTGCAAATATGAGAGTCCAAATCAGAGAATGTACATTAGCCGATGTTGGCTGTGGCAAAAACCACTTAGCGGGTAACTAACCACACAGCTAACCCGGCCAAAAACCAGCAGAGAGAAGTTGGCAGGAGATAGAAAGGGAAGATTGAAAGGTTGGAAATGGCGCCACCGTTTGCCAAGGACAAGGCAGGCGTTTCCTTATGGTTTCAGCTTGCTTGCTTCTTCTTCTTCTAGCCAACTTTCAACAGACGAAAGAGGGTGCAAAGAGGGGAAAAGGGGAAAAGGGAACAACTCAGCCGATACCCTCTCCCAATCGCAGGCTCGTCGTCGTCCTTGTCGTCGTTGTCAGGGAAAAAGTCAACCCAAAATGGAAGCCAAAACAGGAAGTAATCTATAGTCGCCCCGCCATTGTTTATTGTTTAATTTTGAGTCAGTCTTTATTGTTGTTCTTTTCTATTGTTATTGTTGTTGTTGCTCACTCCGTTTCTTCTTCTGCTTTTTGTTTGTGTGTGTTTTTTGCGTCTGCTGCTTCGTCTCCTTTTATTTCTATTGTTAACAATTTTTGCATTTGGCCCGTTGCAAGTAGCAAAAACTTTTCAATGTGCGCCGCCAACGAGCATTGTTCCTTAGCTACGCCTGTTGTGTGCTCTTCCTGTCCCCTCTTCCCCTTGCCCCCCCCTACTCCCTTTGCTGGGCAGTGCTCCACATAACCGTGCCACTTGAGGCAGCACAAAAGGCAAACGAGGTAAAAAAAAAATAAAGAAAACAGACAAAAGCCAAAGACGTTGACAAGGCGACATTCGTGGGGCATCTCAACGAAACCCTAGATCCTCTATACTCCTCGTCTTCCTCGGCTGATATGCTATATACATATAGTATATGTATAGTATAAGCAAGTCCTGGGTCTCAAGACCCCCGTCAACAATGTTCTTCTCTAACCAAGACACGCCCGTATCGCATTTACTTGGATTTCATTTTATCGGCTGGCAGCAACAACGACAACAATGTCACCCAGTTTCCATGACATCCTCCAAATCGACTCAGTTCTCTTCCCTCCTTAGTTGACTCCCTTCCAATCCCTTTCCTTTTAGTGTCGAGTTATATAAAATACATGTACATATATAAAGGAGCAATCGCCTGCGATTACGGTTATGTTCTCAGCATCTCTCTATAGTTAGCTAGATACTAAAATAAGTAAACGCTTCTCCTGCTTCTCAAATGTTTCCCAGGCTAAATAAAGTCCGAGAATTAAATGCAACAAACAAGCTGAAAATATACATATTTAGCTGCAATAAATAGTTATAGGCTTATACTAAACAGAAAGATAGAGAAAGGGGTACTTTTTATAAAAACTTATGCTCAATATTCACTTTGTATTACTAAGTATTAAATCGTTGCCGTGCTAACTAACCATTTGAACTCTTGAAATTATTTGATCCTGTTATTATGACAATAAATGAAATCATCAATTAATTTGTTGCATAAACAACTTTGGGTTTCTTGATCTTTATCTTTATCAGCTTAAATTTGCATAAGAATTTATTTAGACTTAAATTAAGATTATTTTCGCAAGCCACTCAGCCTTCGGTTTTACTTTTCCCCTATTTCTATTTAATTCTGTTTATTATCTAATGAGTTCAATAATTATTTAATTAGTTGAGTTCATTAATAAAGCGTAAGGTTATAAATATGCTTTTTATCGATTGTATTCGCAAACTATTCAAGATATCAATTACCTCAGCACCATGAAAAATATCACATTTTATACATAATTAAATTGAGAAAGAGTACAAAAAATGAAAATGTTGAGGTAAAAAATATGTGTTACACTGACGCTCAACTAAATAGATACAAGAATTCAAATTGTTCAGCCAGCTGGTCATTTTTATTAAATAAATATTGTTTTATAGAAATTCAATTATAAATAAAGAATGAATGAACTTTTTTTTAAATTTTGACTCCACTGAATTCCTTACTGAAGTCATAACATTTTTTTTATATTTTTTAATTCTTAAACCTATTCAGCTAAGCATCAGTGTATTTTCACTTAATTATTATAAAAGTATAAAAGAAATATAAAGAATATTGAAAAATATTGTGAAAAAATTTGCATTATGAATTGTTGTGAATTTTTTTGTAAAATTTATTTTTTATTATTATTTTTTTTACTTCTGTTTTGCACCTTTAATAGAGCGTTATACAAGTGTGTGTGGATGGGTGTGTGTGTGTGAGTGTGTGTGATAATTGTTTTGTATTTGTTGTTGTATTTGGAAAACATAGAAACAAATGGCTTAGACGCAGACAATTAGGACACTTGGGAAAACGAGTGGAGGGAATTTTGAGGGTTCTTTTTTATTTCTTTATTCTTTTTTTTTTTGTGGTGGGATTCAACATATAAGGATATATATATATATGGTATATATATAATTTTTTTTTTTATATATTTCATTTTATTCGATTATCGGTTTCTTTCTTTTTGGTATTTTCTTTCTTGAGTTATAGTTAGAGATACAAAAAGAGATAACAACTGCTTTGGTATTTTATAAATACTCAATATACTGAAGGCCTATATACTTTTATTTTACTGTTGTTGTTGTTGTTAATGTTGTTTTGTGCAAGTCTCGACTTGCACACTGATTTTTTTGTTGTACTCTTAAATTAGTTAAAAGAAAAACAAAAAGTTCGAGAACTTGTCAAAACTAAAAAGCGTATACATTGATTAAAATGAGAATTTGTTTTTTGATTTCTTCGATATATTGTAAAAAGCATTGATGAAATCAAAGGATAAATGAAAAAGATAGATAGGTTGAGTAAGAGATATAGAAAGAGAGTAAGAAAGGGAAAAACTTGGTACGATGATGAGTAAAAATTAAAGTTAAAAACAAAATATATCTTAAGAGAACTGAATGAATCAATATTTGGATTTGGTGAATGAGAAAGAAATTCGCTTAGTTTTTAGGTGAACTTTTTTGTTGTTTTGGTAACGAGTGGATTTGTCTGTATGAAAGAGAGAGAGAGAGCGGTAGTTAGAACTGGAAGATGTAATGAGTAACGAGTGTGTGACGGGCGAGTGACTGGATTTTGATCAAGAAGTCAGAAAAGAATAAGGAATAAAATATATGTATATAAAAACTTATAAAATTCATTAGTTCCATGCGAAAAATTAAACAACAATTTAATTTAATGAAATAACAACATAAATCAAATGATATTTCTCTTATTAATTATTCTTTTGTTGTTGTAGCTGTTGTTGTTGTTACTGTTGTTGTAATTGTTGTTGTTGTTTTGATTAGTTTAGTATGAGTGTTAACATTTGTTATTCAGAAATGGGGAAAACATAAATAAATAATCAACTAAATACACATAGACACGTACACATAACACATACAAATACTTATATACTTGATTATTATTATTTTTGCATATGCAGATTTCAGTATTTTTTTTTTTATATATTTTTTTCATAGAACTCTTTGCATGGCCCTAAAAAAATATGCTTGCTATTTAATGTATTATTTTTTTTAATATGAAAACAACACAAAATGATGATATGAATATTGTGGAATTGTGTGAATAACATATTTTTTTATTTTTTGTCTTTTTTTGCTGTAGTTGTCAATTTAATGTGTTGGTTTTATTATTTACATGAATGAATTGTTGACTTTTGGGTTTTAAGTGTAAATAAAGACCTTGAAAGGAAAAAGAGTTAAACGAAACGAATGAAATAATACTGTTCAATGCTGGGCTTTGGGGCAAGGAAGTTGTTGGAGCTGGAGCGGAAACAGTGACGGGTTCACGGAAGGCAATTACAGCAAGAAAAATGCAACAGGTAGCGGTGAGAGGCGCCATCTAGCTGCGAATTACGTTCATTAATCAAATTGATGTACTGGAAATGCATTACTTTGGCATTTCTAATAGCGTTTTTTTTTTTTTTTTTTTTACATTCTGCTGTAATTTGTTCATCGAAGTGGAAATACCAATATTACGGTATAATTGATTAACGAATGAAAAAAACATACTAAAAGAAAACTGGAGTGTGTATTGAAACTTTTGATGCATTATGCTTCGTAGTATGGATTATAATATGATAAAAAGAAACAGAAAATCGATGCATTTAGATGACATAGAAAAAGTAGAAAATTAAAGTAGAACTAATAATTGCGACTATATGAGGCCTAGGCCAAAAAAAAAACTTACAATGGTATTTTAACTTATTTTTTGGTACCATTTTTCATTTCTTTCAAGTATATTTTTTCTATTTTTTTTTTTTTTTTTTTTTTAACTTACCAAGGTGTGAACGAGCTCCAGAAGAGACTACAAGTTCACGAGTTGATACGTAGTTTTTTTTTTTTGTATTGTTTATTTAGATGGTTTTTTTATTTTGATTTAATTGTAGTTTTTGCATTGGGAATGCATTTGATTTGTGTTGAAATTCGATTTGATTGTTTGGATTTTGGTATAGCACACAACATGAAGGTATCGAGCCACAGCAACAGAGTAGGACAGTACACAATTAATTGACAGGACAATAAAAAAGAAATTAAAAGACAAAAATGCTTTTCGTTAACGAATTTTTCATCAAGTTGATATTTTTAGATTATTCTTCTTTTTTTTGTATTTTTTCGGTAATATATTCTTTTCTTTTTTGTTTATAAGGCATACCTAAAAAAAGTTCTTTGCTTGAAACTAAAGCAATTGAATAATCGAAATCAAAAATACATTAAACGCCACTGGATAAAAGAAATTATAAAACACATTTGACAATCACACTTAATTCAGTTGGTATTTTTGGTATCTTTTAGCGAAGATACTCTTGGGATACATCTTAGCAGGCGTCAAGCGTCACTTTAGGGTTTGTTTTATCGCATTGTATCGTTTCGTTTCGGTTTCTTTTTAGTATGGTTAGTTGGTTAAATGTTGTTGTTAAATAAAACTTAGGATCGGATCTGACATATGTATATATCTATTTAGTATACATACATAAGTAGCATTACTTACAAATCAAAAATACTGGTAACAAAAACAATTCGTTTTAGACACACACATTTACAGTAAAAATGTTTAAGTCAAACTCAAGAAAAAAAATTAAATGAAATATACTTAGTTAATCAAAAAATAGTTGACGAAACACACAAGTAAAATTTCTTGTTCTTTTTTTCTTCTTCTTTTCTTATGAAAAATTCGAAAATAGTTTTAAGTCCTTGTTTAGCTTGCGTTTTGATTTGGTTTGCTTTCTTCTGTATTCTTATTGTTTATTTTCTTTCTCATATAACAAATGGTAAAACTAGAAATAAAAATAAAATAAAAACAACAACAAAAAAGTACAATTTTGACTACATTGCTTGATAGATTTTATTGAATATGTTCATATTCATAGATAGAAACACAAAAAAATCAAAGAAAATACTATACGAACTGAACCCAAGCAAATCAGAGTTAAAATTTACTCATATTTTCGAGTAAGTATAGAATATTTTCTTAAAAAAAACCAAAGAAATGCGGAGTGCATAATGAGATTATGTTGAGAAGGTTTTTCTCAAAATGCACTCAAATTTGACAACGACAAAATGAAAATGCAACAAAACTCAAGTTCAACTCAAAATGTTTTTATAGTTTAAGTTTATTTTTCAGCTTTCTTTACGTGGGAATTTGTGGGCACTGAAACCTAATTATACAATAACAAATTCTTTTTTATACTCACAACAAAGAGTCTTCTCATTGTTGTTACACATTAACACTCTTTAAGACTAAGATATTTTCATTTTTTCTGTTTTTTGTTTTGTAATATTTCATAGTCATAGTTCTTTTTAGGGTTAGACGAACACAAGGAGGTAAAACACTAGACAACACACATACTCAATGAAGTGCTATCATTATTTTCGCTTTGGATTTTTGAAACAGTTTTTATTTGATCATATTAATATAGACAAAACGTAGAGTTCGAGAATGAAAAAATGAAGATTGAACCGAAATCGAGAAATGAAGAACTATACGAATTTAAAACGTCAAACTTAAAAGGTACGGAAAATTTTATTTGCGCTAAGTCATTTTTTTTTTCTATAATTTTTTTTTTTTTTGAGTACCCCTACTATTTTTTGAGGCAGGCAAGAAAAGAAAAAGCTCAAACTAAGAGAAAATTTTGTGGCGCGTTAAGCGACAGTCAAAAGTTATAAGATTTAATTTTTCAGATTATCATTTTTTTTGAGGTTAGGCCAAAAGTAGGAGAGGATTGTAAATAATAACAAGAAAAAAGAGTATATATATATAAAACAGAGATTTAACTGAATAAAACACGAGAGAATGTAAACGTAAACATTAAATTCAACATTTTGTTTGTTTTTTCTGTTTTCTTTAAGAGATCTTTCAATATATATTTTGAGGTTAGTTTGTAGCATTTCCAACGCATAAATGATAGACTCATTGAGGGGAGAGAGGCGTAAGGGATTGTGGGAATGTGATTGCGGGTATTTGATTTTTTTTTATATTTTCATTGATTTTTTTTGTTTCTTTTTTTTGCAAAGAATTTGATTCGATTTGTTGAGACTAGTTGAATGTGTTCAGTTGAAGTTTGAAAACATATATAAACAAGTTTCAATAACAATTTTCATTTAGAGGTTTTAAACAAGTTTTGTTAAAGCAAAAAACAAAGAAACTAAAAGAAAATTATGTATCTAAGCTTGTATATATATTTATATATATATAGGTACATAATGTATATACATATATATTATTTGATTAACGAAAAAACAACACACTTTAACGTAAGGAAATCAAAATGACATTTTATAGAAAATTTGAGCTTTTTCTCTTCGTTGATGCAGTACCACAAAACGTAAGATTAGGCAACGGATTGAGAGATAAATTCGATATGTATCATCTCCCTGTGGTGCAGTTCAATTTCGATGTATATTCGGTATATGTATAATGTTTAATATTGTTTTACGGTTAACTATATACGCTTAATACACCATCTTATCGACTGATTGGGTTCAAAACACAACTAAAAATGCATATATATATATATATATATATATATATTAAAATTTGAGCAATTGAAAAATTTATAAAAAAAAAATACGATTAATCGATTAGATAACTAAAATAATTGCTCAATTTAAAAGCCTCTTCCATAAGTTTATTTGCCCCATCATTGTGGACCTAAACTGCGCACTAAGAGATTATACAGCATTTACAGTATACATACATATATATAGTACAATCCCAACTGGGGAGTCCCACAGCTAATAAATCGATATTACAAACTAGATAATATCTTGGCGCTGTACTTACTTTTCGCTGTACTCATCCATATGAGCATACGACTGCACCGAATTCTCCTCAATGAGAAACTTGACCCTCTGGTAGAAGGAGGCCGTTACCGAGGGAGGTTGCTTCCGGAGCAATACCTCGACGGGATCGTTGGACGAGAGGCACATTATGTGCTCGGAGCAGGCGGGATGGGAACAACATTCGCTATCTGAACAGTCCGTCATGCCATCTGGATTTTGATGTTTACATTTTTTGTTTGGTTTTTCAATGTGATTTCGCATTTCGTATTTGTTTCTGTTAAACATTTGATTGGATCTTCTACTTACCGCCATCGTTATCAATGTTGTCCTTGCAGTTCATTTCCAAAGCTATCGAACAGTCACTTCCAGCCCAGCCTTCAATGCAATCGCAACGATATTCGCCGTTCTCCAGTGTACACTGACCGTGACGTGAGCAGCCATTCTCGCAGCCAGCTGTGGGATAAAATTAAAAAAATGTAAAATTAGAGCAGGAAATAAATAAACGAGTTACTAAACATTACAGCGAGTAAGAGAGGAGCGCTGTTGACAATTGTCTGTGAGTAATTGTAGTGAGTTTAAAGTGTAATTACAATAACAAATAAGAAATAAGAGCGAGTAGGTGCCATAAATAGAGCATGTAGAAAGAAAACCGGCCTAACAACGAGTTCGACTGAGAAACTGAACAAGGCTGGGACTAGACTCAAGATTGCAAGTATAAATTGCAATTAATACAAATCGAAAGTAACGAGTCACGAAAGTATGCGAATGGAACTTGTGAAATAGCGAGTGAATTCAAAAGAAAACAAAATAAGAAGTAACCAGACGGAAAGCAAATAGAAACTGCATTCAGGACAGTTTAAAAAGTAGCAATTGAAATTGAATGAGTGAAACTTGTAAAACCGCGAGTAAAAGCGAGAGAAAGAATAATATAAAAAGTAACGAGACAGAAAGTAGCGATTAAATTGAATGATGGAACATTTGAAACAGCGGGTAACGATCAACTAACTGAAATTTAAATAAGAACTACAACAAATCATGCATGAGAGTGGAATCTGTAGAGCAGCGAGGGAAATTTGGACCAACGAGTAGTTAGCGGAATTGAGAATGCGACATGTTGTCGTTGTTATTTTTGATAGTCAAGCAGGAGAGCATTAATATAAAAATAATGCTAATGTTTGCTCTTCAAAGAGCGCTCGCTCAAGTGAGTCCGTGAACAGAAAAGGAGTTGGAGTTGGAGCAGGAGCTGGAGATTGAGTAAAAGTACTAAGAGGACAGGGAGCAATATCAAAGTGCCCTTTGCACGCACATCGACAACATCATAAACGAAATGTGGAGAAATCTACAAAACAGTAAACATAAAAAGCCAACGAAACGTAACGATAGATGCCACCGTTGATGTGACTGTTTGTTGCTTTTTAGCTGAATGTTTGGATTGGGTTGGGTTTATGGGTATGCGTATGCGTATGCGTATGGGGTTTTGTAAGGGTTTGGAGTTTATTTGTTTGTTCCACGACAGCGACAACAACAATGACATGGCAGCATTTGAGCATTTGACGCAAAGTTAATGTCACTTGACATGTGTCATTTGCAAAATGGGTAACCTCGACGCTAACTCAACTTCCGGTATGTTAAAAAGTTTGCGGCGCATAAAATGACTTCCTTGTCGTAACTGCCTTCCTGTTTACGACTCTCACATACACACACATACGAATACTTTCTCGCATAACTCTCTCTCTCTCTCTCTTTCAATCATTCTCTTTTTCTGTACTTCTCTGTTGTGTATGCTCCACATATTGGCAATAACGTCAAGTGTTGCTGCCAATATTTGAACGATGTCTGCTGACGCTGCCTTTTCCCAAACAAAACTTACATGTGAACTTGAAAGTGTGTGTTGTGTGTGTGTGTGTGTGTGTGTGTGTGTGTGTGTGCTTATTTGTTGGCATTATGCTAAGTTTCTTGAGGGAAAAGGCACAACACAGAAATCTGTCAAAAGTTGCATAGTTTCTCTGAAACTTGCAAATCCACTGCGAATTTTATACACTCGATTTATGGAAAGTACGAATAACTTCAAATAACTTTTTTGCTTTACCTGCGTTACAGCTAATACTCAGTAACGAGCGCCGATATCGTAGATTCTCTTTACAACAAAGTCTAAGCTCAAGTAAACTCTTTTGAAATCACTTAATTTAACAAAAAAAATCACACCTTAGTATATATATTAGCTGGTCTCTCTGGTTGGCTTAATTTGTTTCAGCTCTGTGATATTTGACCAGCCATAATTTAGTCAAGTGTTAATTGCATAAGAAAGAAATCTAATTGATTTTCACTATGGCCACCAGAACTAGCCTCAAGTAACTCAGCTGCCTTACATTCAGTTTAACTGAAATTTGCTGAAAATCTCTTTTTGTATCTTCAGATTAGATAACTAGTCATTTGGATTTTATTCTTACATAACTACCCCGACTAACCTCACGTAACTCAGCTGTCTTACATACAGTTCGGCTGATATTTGATTCAAATTTTCTGAATATCTTTAGATAACATAATCAGAGATTTGACTGAAATTTGTACAATAAAACCTTCAGTAAAGTCAAGAAACCCAGATGAAATTGTCTCGACTGTGATTTGCAGATGTTTTTAGTCATATTTTGTTTTTTTACTACAAATATTTAACTAAATATTTTGGTCGGATAATAAAAAATCTCGGCGCCGGCTTTTAATAAAAAAGAACCAAAAATGAAAGAAAAAAAAAAAAAAAAAAAAAAAAAATGGAAACGGCATAACTAAACGTAAGTGCGGCATAAAAAGACAACGACTATTTTGATATCTCTCGCATTAGATGTCACCTCCAGGATAGGATAGTGCGGAGTACAAGGAGAGGGGGCAGGAGGGGATGGGAAAAATGAAATTGAGAGACATAAAAATGTGTCTACACTTGAGGATTGCAGTCGTGTAATTTGTTACAAATCTCGGATCAAATTCAATAAACTTTACCGCATTGTGTGTGTCGCGAGAACGAGAGAGAAAGAGAGAGGGAGAGGTAAAGAGGGAGACATAGATATAGAGAAAGAGAGAGAGAAAGAGAGAGAGAGTGAGTGAAAGAGCGAGATAGAGATGTAAAACTTACACAAGTCGCTGCAAAGTCGTTAAGTACTTTCTTAAAATACATCCCAAACACACATGCATGTATTAGTTAATGTTAGTGTGTGTGTGTGTGTGTGTGTGTGTGTCAGTGTGAGTGTGTGTGTGTGTCAGGATATTGGGTGGCACTTTGTGCTTGTGCAAGCGTGACTCGCACGTCGAAGCTACCACTCCTCCCCCCATCAGCTCTCTCTGCCCCCCGTGGCTCCATGGATCGTTGTTGCAACACTTGAATCGATTCAAAACGTTTTCGGCCGTATGTTGTCAGAGCAACTTCCAACTGGGAATGGCGTCTGTTTCGTTCGACGCGGGCTTAGACTGGGCCTTGAGGGGCGAGGGGGCGTGGTAGGAGAAGGTGGGGGTACGTACATATGTAGAGGTTGCCAAGTGTCTTTCGTTTGGGCCTGAGTGAAATGACGTCGGAAGTTTTATTGGTTTTGCACACGTCAACGAAATGTAATACACACACGTATTAATACATCCATACACTCATATACACACACACACAGAGATGGGTTTTCCTGCCCCTTTTTGAGGCATGATTCTCTCTGGCAGTGTGTAATGCCATTACATGCATGCCTGAATCGCCGCCGCCAATTCACAGTGGACCGAATCACAGAATATGTTGCAAATATCGAGTAAAAACTTGGTATATTTTATAAATGTAATAAAAATGTAGAAAAAATTTATATTAGCATTTTTTAGGTATGCATTCAGAATATCATTTTCAGAATATATTATCTCGATTACCGCACTTCTAATACCGAGTTGGATTGATTTAATCTCAGGATTCCGGATTATTTTCTTGTGTACTCTGACCGCTCAAATAGGACAACATTGCGTATACGTATTCATATTTGAAAATTTGAAACAGCCAAAACTTTAAAGGGAATTGGGATTTTTAATTTAAATTTTTTTTTATGTAAATATTCTTTTAAATATTATGTGGACAATGACTAATTATTGGGTTCTGAATAACGTTTATTCCATTATATTTCATATAAATTTATTTATTATTTACAGTCAAAGTTTATCGTAGTTTCGAATCATCTGATTTCGAATCTGTATCATCACAATTGTCTTTCTTGATTGAAGAGTCGATTTTGTGTTTAATATTTTTTGAGGTGCGATACAGTCCACTGTGCATTTACGGTATTCCCCTCACACACACGCACATAAAATTTACTCTACTCTCTCTTTCTCTGTCATAGAGTTTTCTGTATGTTTTTGCAACATGACTGTTTGTTTTTAAAGTTTTAATCACTGTCAATCGATAGCTACTTATCATGCTGCACTGCTACCAGCTACACAAAGCTGCCACTTGCCACTTGCCACACACACACACACACACTTTCCCCCTCCCCTTTACTCTCTCGCTCTCTCTTTTATCTCCCTCAATCAATACCCAATTCGCTGCTTGCACTTCAATTGACAGTTGGCAAAAGTAAAGTCCGGCGAAAAAAAAAAAAAGAAATGTGGTTAAGTCATGGTGGCGGCAAAACTGTCAAGCTCAGCAACCCAACAGAGGTCGACAGAGAGGGGGAGGCTGCTCCTCCCCCTGACGTCAGAACACTTTGCAGTTTTCGGTCAAATGGCGTAAACATGTTCAAAATACTTTGGCACAACACAGCAAACAAAAAATAAAAATATAAAAACAAAATTGATAAAAATGCATGACAAGAACAAAAAAAGTATTCTTGCAACATTGTTGCTGCAAAAAATTTGAACTGCCGGGACAGATAAAGATAGATACGACAATTGCAGCTGCAAGTGCAACTGCAGCTTTGCAATGTTTGTACCCTGTACTCGTTAAATACAAGGGTGTATTGAAGGCGTTGCACTGTATGTAACAGGCAGAAGGAGGCTAAAGAGTATATACTATATATATACTATATATACTATATTTTTGATCAGCATCAAAAGCCTGTCTGTCTGAGTGTCCATCGAACAACAACAAAAATTGGCACACAGATTTCTGGCAACTCCAAGTCCCTAAAATAATTTCACAGGACTCGCAGTTTTAAAGGTAGAATATGAATAAAATTTGGCTTTAGTTGTTAATTCTATAATTGAACTAATTTATAATTTTAGACATTATTTTGTCACAGATGAATTTAATATGTATTTTAAATGAGTAATGATGTTAAGTATCCATTAATAATACATATTTCTTGATGTTGTTACATCACTTTGTCTTAGAAAAATATATAAATATTTACTTTCTTCAAATGTCAGTTTTGAGTTTTTAACACGATTTTTCTACATCCTTTAAATTGAGTACCGGGTATGTTAAAGTCGAGTAGGCGATATAAGCGTCCTTAGTTGTTTCGGTTTAGCTTGCCGCGTTGCGACACGACGCGGACAATGTTGTTATTGTTGCTGTTGCTGTTGTTGTTGTTGTTGTTGTCACAATAGTTGCTGCTGTTGTTGCAGCTCGATGTGAATGTCAGCTGCGGTTGCTCGCTTCTCGAATTGGCGAAATACAAATCGATTGCGCGTCAGTTGGAAATGGTCAACGGCAGATTGCAACCTGCAACAACAACCACAACAACAACAAGTGCAACTTGCAACAACAACATGCAATTGCAATTGCATTTCATGTTAAGGTCAGGGCAAAATGCTGAGCATATCTCAACATTTTTATCTCTATAACGAATTTTCATCTTTGAAGCTTGAAAACTTTTCGCACTTTCTGCAGCTCAACTGAACCACTTTTGAACCACACTTGAACCACTTTCTGGGCTGCAAAATTTCTAACTAGCTTGCAAAAGTTCAAGCATCTGGAATATCATGTGAGATACTGAATTGATCTACGTAATTTACCTAAATTCTACATAGAGAATCACTTTGTGAATCCTGAACTTGTTCTCATTTTAATTTAATAATTTTTTTTTTTAATTTTAACGATTTTTTTTATTTTTTTAGAATATAGGTATTTGAAAGGATATATGTATGTAAAGGGATCAAATCATATTTAAAACCAGTTGAGCCTTGACAAATTTATGAACGCTTAAACTTTGGTATGATCTTTGCTATTTGGCAACTTTAGAAGTTAACATGTTCGTATATTTTCGACACGTAATATAAATAGACACAAATATATTATGGAAATGGAATGAACTGGAGAATATTATCATTTTAAGTGAATACTTTATTTGCCTTTTTGAGTTCATGTCAAGTTTTATTCTTGATGTATTTAGAAGGTACTTACGAAGAGTGCAGTGTCGTCCATTCCAGCCCTGGGAGCAGACACAGGTTCCGTTTTTGCACTGACCGTGCTCCGAGCACCGTGCATCGCAGGGCAACTGATCACACAGATTGCCCGTCCATCCGGTGTTGCAGCGACATTTGCCAGACTCACAGACCCCATTGCGACCACAGTCCAAGCTGCAGACGGCTGTAAAGAAGAAAGCGAAGCGGGGAGAATATGCATTATAAATAAATAAAATGAAACGGCAAAGGCATAACGAAAAATATGTAACAGGAGTGAGTGTAATGTGTGAATTGGTTAAGGTACTTGGCATGGTTTTTATACCCTGTGCCGAGTGTAGATTAATTTTGTGCAGACCTATGTAACTGGGAAAAGAATGACAGATAAAGTGTAAGAAGATTCGTCTATTCGTCTGATAAGAGATAGACACACTAAATCATCAAGATATTCCAAATTAAATTCCACTTGAAAAAATAGGCAGATGCTGTTTATATTTATACATAATAAGTTATGAACCTCAATGTTTTTTTTGGTTCTTCTTATAAAAAAATAAAAACCAGAAAAAGGTAAATTTTTTTTTTTCAAAACAAAATTAATAATGTGAAATCTTGAAATCAACTGTATTTAAATTTATTACTTCTGCTTATTATTTATTTGTTTATTATTTTATATTTTGTTTGTTATGGTTACTCTCGCTGTCGCACTGATGTCGCCTACTCGCTACTCGCCACTCGTTATTTTTACTCGTTGCTTTTGCCTTGAACACACACTCTTTCTTTCTCTCTGTCTGTTTTCTTGCTGGCTTTGGCTGTAAAATGTTGCCCCACCGAGTGAACCATAAAAACAACATTATAAATGTAACATTTACGTGGCAGCTACACCTCCCCCTCCTCTACCCCCTGCCATTTCGTTGCCTCCTTCTCGGGATTGTGGCAAATGTGCCCCATGTTGTCGTCGTTGACTTTTGTTCTCTGTGCGTCGCAGGCGTAAATTTATTTTATTTGCTTTTTGTACGGGACAAGCGAACTGCGAGCTGCGTATTAAATAAATAATGAATTTTTATGAAGCTCTGCTTCATTACGTTCCTCCCTACTGGACAGAGAAGGGCGGTTCAGAAGGGGGCTAGAGGGGGGCGGGAGGAGCAGATTCACTGGAGTTGCCGCCTGTCGGTGCTAAAAAGTTAAGCAAATTAGGCGTGCGTGCCCGAGTCCTTTTGCCCTTTGCCCTTTTGGCCCCTCGACAAGTGCTGCTGCTGCTTCTTCTTCCCTTGGCTCCTACTCCTCCTCGCACCTCTTTCCCTTTCCCTTTTGTGCTCCTCTACAGTTGCGACTCGTAAGCTGCATATTTTATTGGGCTCCAACGCCCTCGAAATGATTATGGACCAGGTACAGTTTTTGATGTCGTTCTTTTAGTTGTTGTTCTACGTCAACTGCGTTGCCTTTGTTGTTGTTGTTGTTCTTGTTGTTGTTGTTTTGGTAATCGGCAGAATTTGTTTTCGGCTTTGCCTTTGGCCTAATTGAAGGCTCGACTTTATGGGCATCATCTAATTTGGATTCGGTCCATGCGATAAAGCATCATTACGCATATATGTATTTGTATTTATGTTTGTTACCTTATGTAATAACTGCATTAGTTGCCAGGCCTTAGTTTATGACCTTGCCGCATTTCTGCTTTCCCCTCCTCTTTCATCCACGCATTTTACAGCCGCTCTCAGCAGGAAAAGCGGAAGAGGAGAGGCATAATTTGGTACTCAACCCGCTTATAAAACTTTGGTAAACTGCTGATTTGATTGAGGTCAGGAAACCGCGCTTTTTTAACGACATTTGGTATTTACAACGAAGTGAATAATCTGTAAACTACAGTTTTGTAAGACTCTATTCATTATTCATCATCCATCTAATTTCTTGCAAAACTCTTCCTCGATTATTGGATCATAAGAGCAATTTTTTTTTGTAATTATTGAAATTATTCATTCTTCTGTTATATTTTCGTTATTCCTTTACTTTGCAAAATAACTAAATTTGTTACCATATGAATTGGAGAATATTGTTTTTATTATTCTTTTATTTTGTATTTTTAATAATATAGTAAATAGTGAAACATGAGCATCTTTCTTTTTATAAATTTTACATATTTTCTGTTGCTTTATTAGACTAAACTTGTAAATTCATTTAGGCTTTCTTTTCGTTTTAAATTCGTATAATATTAAAATATCTATTGCATATTTTTTATATTTAGATATTTAAATCTCATATTTTGCATTCGTTTTGATTTATATATTTTTTATTTATTATTATTATGTTGCTCTTATATTGACTTTTGAATGCATTTGTTCATTTGGTGGAATTTGATAAACTCATATTAATATGGACGCTTTTCATCTGATTATTTGGTTTTACTTGTAACTCCACTCAGCTGAATGTAACTGTCTTTTTATTATTCTTCTTCTGTCCTCAATTGGCAGCTCATTTGAATTCAATGCTCGAATAAAGAAATCATTTGTAAGCAGCTTGTTGTGCGAAACGAAACGAAACGAAACGAAACGACACCGGAAAACAACGAAACACAACAAAATAACAAAACAAAAATAAAATAAAAGTCAACAAATAGAAAGAAACAAATCAACAATGCGCACACAGAACAACACTCGCAAACAATATACAAATAAGTCCGAGTTCCACAATTGTAGTGTGTGTGACAGTGTGTGGAATGTGTGTTTGTTGCACTTACCTTGAGAACAATCTGGGCCCGTCCAGTGTCGCTCGCAAACGCATTGTCCGGTCTCCAAGTCGTAGGTGCCGTGCTCGGAGCAGCCGGGGAGGCATTGATACACCTGCTGATCAATGGTGCCACAATCCTCGCCCTGCCACCCGGCCTTGCAGTAGCATTGACCCGCCACACAGGTTCCATGTCCCGAGCACAAGGGATCAAGGCAATCATCTGCCCGTCCAGTCGTTGATATATGATGTGAAGAGTAGGTTGTGCATGATGTGTGTGATGTATAATGTGTGGGTGTATGTGTATGTGTATGTGTATGTGTATGTGTATGTGTATGTGTATGTGTATGTGTATGTGTATGTGTATGTGTATGTGTATGTGTATGTGTATGTGTATGTGTATGTGTATGTGTGTGTGTGTGTTTTGGAAAGAGAAAAAGTATACAAAATGTTTGTTAGTCATTCAATACATACATGTTACAAATATAACTAGTACGAGTGGCAAAGGCTAAAGTCGATAGAGCCCGACTGTGATAGACCCTGTACAGATACTTTTTTACAACTCTTGCTTTAAAATTGCTTTTGAAGTAAGTTCTAACTAACTGGATTAGGAATGGGTTTCAAGTTGTATATAGTCTGAAACTCAAATATATCGATATTTAAGTAATATTAATTAAAATGTGATGTTCAGGGGTGCCACAGGAATCGATTTCGTTTGAATTTATTATATATTTATATTATATTTTTACATATATATTATTTATGGAATCTGCAACATTTTGTAGTTTGAAATACTGAAAAGACCCTTTATTGTTTTGAAGTACAGGTACACATAAAAAACAAGTACAGTTACTATGAGTGGCCGCGGCAGAGGGGCAGGGGCGTGCATTGGAGCGGGGGCGTGGCCTTACAGCCTTGGCAAAACAAAAGCCCGTCACGAACCGATGGCGATACATGCCGGCAGCAGGTTCCAGGGCTCCATCCACATTGGGGGTCAGGTCGAACATACACACATATATATACACACACACATGCTCATACACACACACATATACACACATGACATGATTAGTATGTTAGACACGTACGAAAGTGGTCATTAAAATGAAATTCCAGTTTAGTTCAACTTGGTAATTTTGCGCAGTTGTTGCAATTTTTTTGCTGCTCCCTCTGCTGCTCTTCCTCTTCTTCTTCTGCCTTCTCTGCTTAACTCCTCTTTTTGCTTCCCTCCTTTTCTCTCTCTCTTTCTGTCTCTCTCTTTGTTGTTATTCCTTCGTCTTGTGGTATGCTATGCTTTCTGCTTTCTTTCTCGACTTTTTCTTGTTTTTTTTTTTAGTTGCTGTTCTACTTCTGTGTCCCCCCCCCTCCTCATGCACCTACTCTTCTCCCCCTTCGTCTCCCTCTTTTAGCCATCTTTCTATCGTCTTGGCTTTCGTTGAGCGTTTTGTATGAGAAATATGCTTTCGACATATAAATTCGATTTTATACGTTTTATGTTTGCACAACGTTTCGAGTTCTTTGTTGTCTTTTGTTCAGTTTGCAGGTCGCTTCTTTTATATGCCAAGAGTCCACCACACACATACTCACACACCATCCTACATATAGAAAAAATTCTCCTATGCAATTGGTAAATATACCCTGTAGCCCATCGAAAGTACCTTTAAAGGTTATCAAAGCAATAGCATATCAAATCTGTACCTTTAGATAAGTGAAAAATTATCCATTAAGAATCTTAAGAGGTCTTTAAAGCTATAAATAAAATCTTTATTTCTAACGAATCTCCATGCTTCACTGTCTCAGTTTTTTGAGTATAAAATAGTCATGCCCCATTTTTTCTAATGCTAACATTTTCCTTTTCAAAATCTTATATTTGCTTAATTATTTAAAATTATTATTTAATATTGTTTCGAAAAAATGTTAGATATTAAAAAATATTCGTTTTCTCCCTCTACTAACTCTTAATTACTCTTTAGAGCTAGAAGCTACTTAGTTAGACAATTTGTTATGAAGTTTTTAAAAAGCAAACTTAATTGGCGCTACCCCCAGAGTTGCCAACTGTCATGCCAATATTCTGCACTTAAAAGTGGCAACCCTGCTGCTTGCTTATAGCTATCAAGTTGGGGAAATCTTTGCGAACTTCTTTTTGCAGCTGAAGCGCACAAAAGTATGCAATGTTTTCTGTTCTTCATTCTTATTTTTTGTTGGGGTCGCTTTATTTGCCTCTATTTAAAGAGGGAGAGAAAACTAAACGATGGGGCGGCATAATAACTGAAATATTTTGGCGTCACCATGACACGCCCCCCAGGCGTCCCTTAGCCCACTATGAGCATAGTGCCTTATCGGGCCAGTGTCAACATGCCGTGCTGAAATTTTTGGAGATGGAAGCCAGAGTTTTGGGGGCCGAGTAAAAGAGCCCGAAATTGCAAACAAGGCAAATAAATAATTTTAGCATTTTTATGCCAAGTCAGCAGCAAAACGACACACACAAACATACACAGACACACACACAGAGACAGACACACAGACGGACAGAAGGTTTGGACACATGGCTCGGTTTGGCTTGACACTTACGTTGATCACAGTAGGGTCCCTTCCAGCCCCTCTCGCAGTGGCACTCGCCCTCGATGCAGCGTCCGTGGCTGGAGCAATTCGGTACCTCGCACTCCCCGACGGGTATATCGCATTCGGCGCCCTTCCAGCCATCCTCGCAGTGGCAGACGCCGCCTCCGTAATGGCCATGAGCCGAGCAGAGAACCGGACAAACGCCTGCAAAAGCCAAAATAAAATTAGTATTGCAGAGAGAAAGAGAGCGAGAATGAGAACGAGAACGAGACCGAGAGAAGTGAAAAGAAATGAAAAATGTAAAACGAAAAACAAAAATTGGTATTGAAAAGTGTCAGACAAAGGCAAGAAGAAGAAGAAGCAGAGCGACAAAACTCCAAATAAATAAAAATTCTTTACCAGCACAGTGGTAAAAAATTTGAAGGAAAATGTGTTTTCAACTTGTTAAATGCAAGTTTAATTTGATGCAAATAATTTATTAACTCTTAATTTGAAGTAATTAAGATATTTAACGTTTCAAATTTGCATTGAAATGCCAATCAAGCTGGTTATCGATTAATCGACTAGTGTACTTTGGGATACGAAATTGAAAAACAAGACAACAAAAAAGTTTTTTAAACATTTTTTAATTTCAATAAAATTTTTTTCCAAAAAAACTGTTTATCGATCTCTCGATTAACTGCTATTTTTTATTTTGGTGTAAACAAATTAAATAATATCTGCATTTTTTAATTTAAATTATTAATTTAAATGGAGTTTTCACCAAAATAATCTTTTACGGAGTTATTGATTGGCGTTTTTTGTATTAGTGTAAAGAAAGAACTCTTTAATTATGACATTTTTAATTCAAAGAATGTATGAATAGAATGATGTAAATCAATTCTTCTCCGATTGATTTATCGATAACACAATAACTAAGGAATTTACTTTAATTTTAAATGCTTGAACATGCATTATTTTTTTTAGCCACTGTGCCTGGGAAGATAGGGGATAAAGGGACACGGAAATGTGTCGAGTAGCTGCTGAGAGGGTAGCATGATTCAGATTCAGATTCAGATTCGGTTTTTTGGGTTTCGTTTCAACAGTTTTTTTTTTTTTTTTTTTTAGGAGTAAGTCTGAACTGAACTGGAGGGGGTTTTCATGGGTGGCAAAACAAACAAAAGCAGGTGATGTTGACAGCTCAACTTTGGCGTAAGTTTTTAATTTAAATTGCAGCTTGAGTGGACAGTGGTAAGTGGGGTTGCAAAGCAGACAGAGAGAGATAGAGAGAGAGAGAGAGAGAGGAGATAAAAAATTTAAAAAAAGAATTGTCGTTGTTATACTTACTTTTGGAACAGTCAACGCCTTGATAACCATCGATGCAATCGCATTTGCCCAGATAACAGCTGCCACGGCCAGAGCAATCATTGGGGCACGTGGTGCTAACGCCCTCGGCCTCCTCGGCCAACAAGGACACGGAATGTGCCACCAATTCATCATTGTACACAGATATGAACCACAGTCCCGTGTCGAGATATTGCAAAAGCGAAACATTCACCGTCATGGCGTCCATATCGAGAGCGGGCAATCCGCCGGCACCGCCATCAACTGCCGATCGTTTGTGCAACGGATGTGCGAGACTTGCCACAGTGGCATGCCGCTCCACATAGAGGTCTTCCAGGGAATCTGGTGAATCCTCCTCGCTATTGGAATCGCCATCTTCATCATCGTTGTCTTCAATTTCCTCGTAGCTGTTGCGGTGTCGTTGTTGCTGCTTCTTCTGTTGCTGTTGCTGCTGTTGCAGTTGCAACTGCTTTTTCGGCTCGTCGTAGACATCGATCAGATCCAGATCCTTGCTAACATTTGTGACATTTCCCCGCGTGCTGCGACGATGCCTCAAATGACTATCGAGTCTGCCGCCCTTGATGAACTCGACGAAATCGTGTTGCGTCACCGACGGTGCCACATTGCGGCGCGAATAGACGGCAAAGTGGGCGCCCCAGGGCAGCGTGAAATTGAACCGAATAAATGCCGGATGCTTGTTGCGAAACTCGAGTGTCCAGAATTGATAGGCCGGAATGTTGGCGTGATAAAGTTCATTGAAGTCCTTCAGTTCAACAACTTGCGGCCATTGGCCGCCCGTCAAACCGATGCCCTGTTGTTGCTGCAACGCCGGATGATGGTGGCCCTGTTGCTGCTGCTGCAACAACAGATTGTGCTGCTGCTGTTGCCCCATGCCACCGCCAGTGATGCCACCGTAGGTTAGTTGATCCTGCAGCTGTGTGTTTGTGGCATCCAACGGAGTCAGCGGCTGATTGATGGCATGTGGTTGCTGTTGTTGCAACAACAGCTGCTGCTGTATCCCCGTTGCACCGGGCATCAAACCAGCCAAACCCGTCGCACCGCCATTGGCAATGCCTGCACCACCATTGCTGCCATGATCCGATGTACTGGTCTGTATCGATTCCTCAGTGGGATAAGCGGTGGCGGCACCGCCCAGCGCCTTGTTGTCACCGCCCTTGCCGCCGACCCCGCCGCGCAGATCGTGAGGTTGCGACTTGACGTCTTGGACTAGGATGCAATTCGAGCTGTCCATGTTGGGTTTCATCGAACTGACTGCTGCAAAGACACAGAAAGAGAGAGAATGAGCAAGAGCACATGTTGGCATAAAAAGTGCATAAATATCGACATTCGAATTCATTTAACACATCATACATATGTTAACATTCACATATGTTAACATTGGCTTTAAAAATAAACAAACTTTTAGTTTTACTAAAATTTGAATATAACTGAATATAACTGAGCACTAGCAAAAAAAAGGCTTAATAGATAAAGCCACACAATACTATATCTGCTTACTTCGGCAAAGTTCAAATCACTTAAAAGGCAAAGTGATTTAAGAAAACAAAATAATTTTTTTCGATTTACTCGTTTTGTTCTTCTAATAACTTTAATATCGTTTCCAGCTACTCGTTTTGTTCTAATAACTTTAATATCGTTTCCAGCTTAAATATCGATATTATCATATCGTTTACACATCCCTAATTCGAATTTGTTTCCTTCACATTTTTTTCACATTTTTGGCTGCAAGTTGCAGGTCTCCAAATGTGGCGCACACAAATCGCATGATGCTAAATTTAACACCATAAATCTGATGCTTCCTTCGGACCACTGGCAATAATGTTTAGGGTGTGTGTGTGTGTGTGTATGTGTGTGTGTGTGGGTGTTACTGTTCTTGTGGCTCACCGAACACAGCTGCAATTGCTTCATCATACCAAATTTTGCTTTTTTTCCACCATTTTCAACTCTCTTCTCAACTCTTTTTCTTTCCTCCATTTTCAACTCTTCCCTTTGCTTCTTCCTTTCTTCATCTGCAACTCCCCCCTTCTCTTCGTAGCTCTTCTTGCTTTCCTCCTTTTCTGCTCTACTTTTTTCTTGCACTCATAAATTTTTGGCATCATATTTTAACGCCATATTAATATGCACTCGCACATAAATCACAGCTATGGCTCTCTCTCTCTCTCTCTCTTTCACTTGCACCTCCTTTTGCCTCTTGCTCTTTCAATCCGTTGCTCGGACCTCAACCACATGTGCTTCACACACACACACACACACACACACACACATATACAGACAGCCGTTCAGCTGAACAGACACAAAATACGCGTTGTTAACACGTTTGCATTTTACTTGCCATCGATGCCTGACTGTAACTGGCTATCGTTTATCGATAACTTACAAAATTTATGAGCTTTGGCAATGGCGCCAGCTGCCCGCGACAGGCGCCCGTTTTTGGGCCACAGCGTGATTGTAAAATCTGGTGTGAAATTTAAAATAGCAACCACAAATTGCAGTTGCAAGAGCAACAATCATCAATCATGATTGAATGTGAGAACGATGGCGAACATTTTATTCATATTGCATTTGTATACTTTGTTTTGTCTTTCAGCGGACTTCTTGTTAAGCGTTAAGCAATCACGTTTTCAATCAAACGTTTTCTGACGAACTTAATAGTTTAAGAAAAATTAGTCAATCATAGTCAATCTCTTGATAATATGAGAAACAGGTTTAAAATGCATTAACATCCTCAATCATTTGATAGTCGACATTTTCAAGTAATAAAGTACTTCTCAGTCATCAATCAAAAAATAATTTACGTCATACATCAGGTCAATCTTCAATCAAATAACATTTTAATTTAATTTAATTAATAACATTTGCTAATAAACAGAATGAAGTCAGTCATGTTAATCAATCTCATCAACTCTCACTTCAATCAATTGTTTATTATATTGCTCAATCATTTTACTCAAATGTTTTAAATAAACAATTTATTCACACTCCTCGACAAGCTTTTTATTGTGTCGAAAAATCCTTCAACAATAAAAACGCTTCAAATCAGTTAACAACAGGATTTCAATCAGCCAATAAATTATAAGTCAATCAATCAAAATATTTATTATATAAAAATAATCATTCTTTCTACGTTGATTTTGTGCATGATTTTGAACAACAAAGCAATTAGACAAAGCAACTTTCTCGGGGTCACATTGAAATTATGTTAATGGGCCAAAACAAGGGGCAAGTCAGCAGAGGGAATGTATGTGGATATAGTAGGGAATTGGTAATGGCGCCGTAGAGAAAATAAATTCCCATTCTCCATCGACAGCTGCTTGACAGCAAACGAACATGTAAATTAATGCGACCTAATGATGTCGATGTCGAAGTCGAAGTCGACGCTGTTGATGTTGATGTTGATGTCTTGGCAATGGGCCAGGACACAAACAAAGCTGCAAACAGAGAGAAAACCAGACAGACGGAAAAGAGACACAAACAGGAGACACACACTCGCAATTACTCATATGAGGCACGACAAATTAACGTCAACGAACGTGCCTCAATTTGGCTGTTGAGCTTTTAATTTAAGTGAAGATACGAAAGCCCAAGAGAAGCACACTTTTCGATATTTATAGGCCAAGTACACGGAGAAAAATTAATAATTAAGTTGAACTAGCTTGATGAAGGGAAATGACTTGACTTTAATTTATTATTTTTATAACTAGTAATGACACAAATTCAGCATAAATAAATAACCAGCTTATTTAACAACATAAATATCATATTAATAAAAGCTTAGTCTCTGGTGAAAAGCCAGATAAACAAAAAAAAAATAAAGTCAGTTGAATTGCAAATAGGTCTAGAATAAACTGGCATTAACTGATTTTGAATTACAAGCAATAGTTTTGAAAAGAAAGTGAAAAAAATACATATTTAAGAAAAATAATTGAAGTCAAAAATCAGATATTAAGGCTGAGGTTATTTGAATTATTTAAACAACTATAAATACACGTACGTAAACTTCTCTTTTTTGATTTTTTTGCTTTTCCTTTTTCCCTCTCATTAGCCAAAACAAATGAAATACAAAAAAATACAGTTCGAAGGGGAAAGCATCATTAATAAATAAATTAAATGAAGCAGAGAGCAAGTAGAGACTGTCAGAAAGAAAAAGGGAGAAAAAGAAAGGCAGAAAACGAAAGAGAGAGAGAGAGAGAGTGAGAGAGAGAGAAAGAATGGTATGTTGCTCTATTAGGTTAACAAGGTTTTCATTTAAGTGGCTCGCAACTGGTCAACCAACTGGAACGAGCGCTGGAAATGAGACTGAGAATGAGAATGGAAATGGAAATGAAAGTGGAAATGGAGCTGGAGTTGGAAATGAAAATGGAGCCTGTTCTTTGTCACACACAACACAACACAACACACAAAAAGCGAGACAAACAATCGGGGCAACAACAACAGTTTGGCATAGTTTTTCCGCGCCTTTCTTTGTCTGTGCCACAACAACACAAACCACAACAAGAGAGAGAGAGAGAGGAAGAGGGAAGGGGGTTTGAATAAGGAAGGGGAGGCGACACCAATTAAATTTGATTACAATTTGTGGCAGCGACAAAGCCATAGGAATAAATAAAAAAAAGCAACCCTATCCCGCTGTTTGCATCAAGGATATTTACTTAGTTGGAGAGAGCATAAATTGAGGGCAGGAGTGTTCCAAAATAAAGTCGATAAATTTGTGTAAGTGTGTTTGAGTGTGTGTGTGTAGCTGAAATTGACAACGACTCAATTTTGGCGGGTACAAAAAGTGGGGGCGACTAAATACTAAATACTGAACACACTAAATAGTGGACACAGGACACTCCTTGGCAAGTCAAGTCGTTATTTATATATTTAACAGTTGAAAAGGGTGTGCTTTCAATTCGATTAGTTAATTTTCCTGCTGTTGCCTCTTCTTTTTTTAACTTTTCTTCTTGGTCTTTAGAATGTGGCACACGCAATAAACGAAACCGGAAATGCTTTGCACTTAAGATCAACTAATTGAATCTACGTGCCCGTTGAGACCAAGTGCCTCTCCAAAACTAATGAGACGTACACAAAATGAAAGAAAAGCAAACAATGAGTAAGTGGAAGAGTGAGAGAGAGTGTGTGTGTGTAAAAGAGAAAGGTAGCACAGGACAAAGTTACAGAAATTTATGAAGCATTTTCTTAATTGCACTTCCTTGAAGAGAAATAATTTATTTAAACGACAAGCGCACACCTTTCAGGCCAAAAGCTCCAACTCTTTCTGGCCAGCTGACCATGTAGCATAGTGTAAAAAGAGGGGGTGGGGGGCCACAAACTTGGGTCACGCCCTTAACTCGAACTTGTTACAGTTGCTTGTTTTCCTGACTGTCCTGGCCAATGTCGTGTTGCGCAACTTGTTTTCTTTTTTCCTTAAATTATTTTCATATTCCCAGTTCTGGGAAAGTAACTGAAAGATTATTGTGGTCAATTGTCATTTGCTTCTAAACTTGACGGAATTTAGGCAGTTGAGAAAAACAGTTGACAGTTTTAGAAGTACCATTTGAATTGATTGAGACTGATTGATTGTGAATTTCTGTTTTCAAAAAGGCATCCGATTTAATTGAGACTTGAATGATTGTGAATTTCAGTTTTAAAAGCGCCATTTAACTTGATTAAGACTTGATTGATTGCGAATTTCACTTTTAAAAATGGCAATCGACTTGATTGACACTTGATTAATTGTGCATTTCGCTACTAATTTAAAGAATTATGTTTTAGGATTTTGGCAATATGATTTTTAAAAAGAAAAATTTTTTTTTTAACTCAGGTGGTTTATTTTAGTTTATTTTATTTAGTTAAACTTGGTTGAGACCAGATTTATTGTTAATTTAAGCTCATACAAATCGTAACTTTTGTTTTAAAACAGACATTTATTTGTATATATTAATTTTTATGTAAACCAAAAATATTATTTTTGCTCAACTCATATGGTATGTTTTCCTTACTCTAGAGTATCTACCTACAATTTAAATGATTTCTTAAACTTTTCCAACAAATTAAATACATTTGAGTTTCTTTTCCATTTATTTTGCCAGTTTCTATTATTTTTGCTCTTCATATTCTGACTTTTTAGAATGAATTTTGCTTTGATCCGAACACAATACTCTGAATGGCCTGTTAATTGACTTTCTTTGTTGCGGTTTTGCAATGGAATTTCCAGCCGATTGACCTTATAAATGCAAAAATAGAATTTGACTAAAGGTATTTTGTATGCCATTTATCTTAAGGCTGCTCAAAAACCACAGAAAAATGAACAAGTCGAAAGTAACTAATTGAGAGTACAGTGAAGACTCGACAACTTGTTTAACTTGTGTGAAAGACAGAGCGAGTGGGTTTCTTTGAAGAGCTTTTCTTTAATTGAAGTGCAATTTGAGAAACAATCAATTTTTTGGTTTCAGAGTTGCATTGAGAGCATTGCCAGACTGTCAAAGACACTAACAAACAAAGTCCTCTCGCTCTCCTTCTCTTCCTTACTTTGACGTTATTTAGCGTAACTAATTTCATGTTAGCCACAAAGGCGAACGAATGCCAACTGAGTGTATGAGTGCACATTCAAATGCATAGTGAATGCGCTCTCAAGTGTTATTATACCCTTGCAAACTAGTTTCTAGTTTTGAAGCAGTCTTGATACAGGTCTGTCTTTTTGCTGCAGTCATAACATATTGCTTAAAAATTATGTTGGTCTTGCACTTTTTTATTTTTCTAGATATCTCAGCCAACATCCTGAGCAAATTTGGCTAAAGTCGGCATAAAATCTTGGATGTTCTATTTATCATAAACCTTGCATAGGGACGATCAGCCGAAAATTAAATATTAATGTGACCAATTTTTTTTTAATTTCACAGATTATGTATGAATTTGATAATTTCCTATACATCCTAAGATTTAACTAAAATCTTACTACTATTTATATCACATAGCTTTGATTTCATTTAGGGCTTTGCAAGTTCATCAAATCTTTGGCGTTCTACTCTATAAAATCACAATCTTGCCGAACTATTCAAGTGTGGTATAACTCTAAACACATGTAAAAGCAGCAACAACAAATTACATTTTGAGGCAACCGCATCGTAAAGTGAAATGAAAACAAAATCGCATAAGCAACGAGAGGCAATCAACGAACCAAATAGCTGACCAGCTGCTGTAAATGACAGCGATAAGAAGACACAGTCAAAGGAAGGGATAGGAGAGATAGAGATAGAGAGAGAGAGAGAGAGAGAGAGACAGAGAGACAGAGAGAGAGAGAGGCCAAATGTCAGTTTTGCATTTGTTGTTGTCGTTGTTGGGGAGATGCGCACAAATTGTGAAACAGTGCATATCGAATGAGTTTCCGATAGTTATCCGCTTAAAAATCGATTAACCTATTTCCGATAACTACTGCAATGCGCATCCGCTTCCGCCTGTTTCTCTGTTCTCTCTCGCTTTCTCTCCCTGTCTCTCCTTAGCAGTCAAACATGTTAACTGTCCTGTTTGTCGCTTGTTCGTTGTTCAGTTATCATTGTTGTTGTTGTTGTTGCTGTTGTTGTTGTTTGTTTGGGTGTTGTTGTCACAGCTGTTGCAGTTGCATTTGTTGGTTGCTGGTTGCTGGTTGTTGTTGTTGTTGTTGTTGTTTTGATAGAAAGTGACACATCAGTGGTAAATCGTGCTGTACTTCTCTTCAAGCAGCAACAATGACAACAACAACTTGTTGTCGGCTTGCGGCTGCTTCTGTTGTTTCTGTTATTATTGTTGTTGGTGATTCTGTCGCTGCAGTTGTTGTTGTGGTTGTTATTGTTCTTGCTGTCTACGCTGCTGTTGCCTGCGGTGCACGCTCAACATTTCATGTTGTTGTTCTGTTGACACTGCGGTCGATTATCTCACAGATATGTCAGATATAACATCCATTTATACATCTATATGTCCGTATACAAATATATATTGTCCAGCAAATTATTATAGTGATTAACACACACAGAGACACAACGATGCAGCGATGAGTTATAAAAATTGTTGGTTAAATGTCTCAAATTATCTGTATCAATAGCAATTTGTTAAGTTTATTTATTTTAAACTTTATTTTTTATCAATACAACACTTGATTAATTTCCTACTTAATTTCTATATTCTTGTACTCCTTTATTTAACATCATCGGCATCACTTTTTTTTGTCAATTTGTGCTTTTGAGAATGTCCTTTTGGTTACTTTCTCAGCATTTCTTTTTAAATTGATTAACTGATTCATTTTCTGGTTAATCTCTTTTGCTTCTTTAGTCATTATATTGCAAAATATAATTACATCTGAAGCTTAGAAGTAGGCCACACTTTTTAGCTGATCTCGCACCCTTTTAATGTACTCTCTTTATTATTGTCTTTTTCTCTTTACTATCTCCTTCTTACCATCTTCTTGACTTTAGTCAAATGCACTGCCCACAAAAAAAGGCAACACTTTTTTTGCCTACCAACTTTGTCATCAATTTGAACGAAATTATTGTTAAAATTTTGTGGGCGTCATACAGACAATGCCACAAGAAACAACAAAATGCAAATCAAATTAAAGGCAAGACCTGCAAGCTTTCCACACACACACACACACACAGACACACACACACACACACAGAGACACAGACAAGTTGCAAACAAACAACATCGTCGCCTGTTTCTCGATTGGGACGGACAAAACTCATGTGTTTGCGCTTCTTAATTAACTGACAATGCTCGGTGTGTGTACGAAAGTGTGTGTATGTTTTTTAATGTCTACCAGACAGAGTGAAAGAGTGTGAGTATGTGAGAAAGAGAGACAGGAAGAGTAGAGAAGAGAAGAGAGAGACAGAAAGAGGAGCTGTAACACATGGTTGGGCTCACCCGCAAGTGTTTGCTAATTTTATTAAACCCTCTTGCGCTTAATTAATAGAAAATTATTGTGCAAACAGACGTTGAATTCACACATACATACGCACACAAGGAAATGGAAAGAAGTGTGAGTGGGGGCAGGTGGTAAAGTGGCAGCTGCAAAAATATTAGCCACTATTAAAGGCTAAAACGCCGCATGGCGCGTTCTTGCCACGTTTTCGTTTTTAGACCCTGTACTTAAAAAACTGAATGGGTCTTTAAAGTTTGTATAAATATATTATAGGAACAACTAGAGAAAATCTCAGCTATTGATATTCCCCGAATTCCACTTTAACTCCATATATATATTAGTTCGAGATGTCATTTTTCCATTTCAGATTCATTTTTTGAGACTTCGCCAGTGACATTAAATAAAAATTAAATAAATATCGATACTTATTAATATTTCAAACTGTCCTGTAAATTTTAGCGGTTAAATTAGTATACAGTAGATTTTACAGAATAAACACAGGGTCTCTTGATGTCGGATATACTCACAAATGTAGTTTTATCTACTCGTTGCTGTTGGTTTCATCACCTGCTGTTGCTGTCTTAGCCCCGCAGCTTTAAAACTATTCAACCATTAAACGACCAGGCACACACTTATACACACACATACACACACACACTCATACACACACACACACACATAGATAGAGTTTGTGCGGCAAATTCGAAGCGTAAATTCATTTACCGCAGTGGAAAAGGCAACAACACAAAAAGCTTTTTACACAAATGAGTTTATGTGGCAGCCCCTCATGGACCCCGTGCCACGCCTCTTTCACCCACAACTGCTGTTCATCCGTAACACACACACTCACAAAGACAAACATACACATATCTATTGAGTCTGTAAGCTGTGCTGCGAGGGCAGCCACAAAAATTAATACATTATTTTTAACAGATAAATTTCAAGCAGCTCTTAAGTCTGCATTTTCCATCTCTCTTTTGCTGTTTAGCTTGTTTTGGGTATGAGCATCTCTTTCTAGCCGGCAAACAATTAAATCAGTGAAATCCACACGCAGCTTTTGGCCCCACACACACACACACACACCCACACACAGAGAGACACACACGTATATATACAGAACATTTTCCCCCACAAAATGTTCACAACTTTTCAACTTAAATTCATTTTGTGCGCCAAAAGCGCTAAAGGAAAGTGCCTATCCATAAGCAAAAATATCAGAGAAGGGGAGGTGCTCTCGGAAAGAGAATTAGGGGTGTGTGCTGAGGGGGTGGTGGAGGGGTGGAGGGGTGGTGGTTATGCCAGCCGAGTGGCATCACACATTTTTCTCGTGGTTTGTTGTAAATTTGTTTTCGTTCACTTGCAACGTTGTGACACCGCAGCTCGAATGAGGCGGGAGCAGAAGGGAGTGCTACCAAAAACATTCAGGAAGCCGCAACTTTTAGATGCTGCCACACAGTATTTTCCCTCTCTTTTGCTTCTTCTTCTTCTGCTGCTAGTAAAATCAGTGCCTGTGACTCTCGGAGGCAGCATCTGCTTCAAAAAAGCGTAGATAATAAATTAAACGCAGCACGCTTCAAGTCAAATGGCGACCCCGCTTACCCCCTCTCCACCTCACCCCTCTCTATCCACTTCTCACCTCATCTCCCTTTGAAAATGAGTAAGCAGCTCTGCTAAAGATTTTTTGGAGGACCAAACAGACGGAAAGGATAGAGAGAGATGCGGAGAAAGGTATAAAGCTCTGCGCTCTATAACATTAGATTGTCATGTGAGAAAAGCAGCAACAAATGACAGAGCGGGAACTGCAGGGATGTCTAAAAGGGGGAACTGGAGCGATGTCTGAAGTGAAGGGGGAAGACATGAGTTACGTGAAATTCACGTGCTCACCAAAACTTGTAATGAAAATTGAAATTGAAATTAAAACTTAAATACAACTTCTGATAATTGTTGTCTGACTCATTTAACAATCTCTTTAAATATTTCGCAAATTGTTCTAGACAAAAGTTTGAAATTGCAATTGAAACTTGCAAATAAGACTTAAATTTTATAATAATTACAGAAAAGCTTTTCTTTTGTATTAAATTTTGTAATGAAGCAATAGTTAATGTAAAACATTGAAACATTGAGATTTCAAAAAAAATCACTGAGTCAGAAAAAGAAGAAGAAGACTGTAGAAAGAAAGAAAAAATTGATGTCTTCAATAAATACTTATAGTATTTTTGAAAATTTAAATAATTAAAAATCATAAATAAACCACAACATTTTTGACATACAGAAGTAATATTAACTAAATGTTTTCGGAATAAACAAAAAAGAATCGGAAATTTTTAAAATCTGCAATTTTATTTTGTATGCTATTCTGTGAACTTTAAATATCTTCTCTAAATTATCTGTTAAGATTTCTAACAAAGTTTTCTTATCCCTGTCTTATCTCTATCCTTTCGTTTCCTTATCGTTTCACTTTTTACAATTCGCACGGAAAATCATTTAGTTAAATGTTCAGTGGGAGCATCAATAGATTTTCATATCAGTTTTGCAGCAACGTTTGTCTTATTTAATTTTCTTATTATTTTTTATTTTTTTTGGCCACGCCCACTTTTCAGCTGGCAGCACCAGCTCATTTCAAAGCAGACAGGCAGACAGAGAAACAACAATTTGTGACGCACAGCAACAACAACAAGAATCATTATTATTTGTTGTTGTTGTTGTTGTGCATAAATTAAATGCGTGTGCGGCAAATTTATCAAGCAAGTTGGCAGCTCCGCAGCGAGCAAGAAACCGTTCAAAGTGTCCGAGAAACAACACAAAAGTTGTGCCAATGTTTCACTAGATAAAATGCCGAACACAAAACGTAACGCGAGGGGAAGAAGTTGGTGTGGGGTGAGGGGGTAGAGGGGAGAGGGGGGAGCAGCACGTCAACCCTTTTGTTTCAAATTAAAATTTACATATTTTAATGTGCAAAGTTTTGTCGAGCGCTGCTTGCACGGTAGCTAAACAACAACAACAACAACAACAACAACAAGGACAACAAATTTTGCAATGAGACAGGAAAGGTGCTGAGCAAAGGGGGCGGGGGGAGAGGGGGGGGAGAGGGTGGAGAGTGTTGAACGAGACAAAGTTGCTCCGTTTGCCAAAAGGTTGGCAGTAAAAAATCAAATTGACCTGTAAATATAATTTAAAAGGTGGCAGCAAAAACAGCCACAGCCAAAACAACAACAAAAATGCGAAACGTGTTTAATTATCAAGTTGTAAATAACAACACAACAACAACAACAACAAAGAGGACAAAGAACAACAAAAACAAAATGAAAAAAAACACTTTTGGCTGCCGCATTCAATTTAAGCGAATCACAGCTTGTGTGCTGTTGCCATTTTTGTTTACGCTCTGTCTGTGTGTGTGTGTGTGTGCTTAATGGTATTGCCACACACTAGCACACTCACACAAACACACTCACACACACACACTCATACACACAGTTTCGTTAATTTGCCATTGTCAGCTAATGAGAGAAAGGTTTTAAAATTGCTCGCTTTTCAAATAGTTTTTTTGGGACACATTGAGACAACCGCCACGCCCATCTTACCACCGCCCCTCTTCTCAATCCCCTCATTTTCCTTAAATGACAGCTGCACGTGACATTCTATTAATACATTTCATTTGCTTTAGAGCAAAACAAGTTTAAACTAAGCAAAAGTCTCTTTGAAATTGAGCTGAGAATGCGAACAGTGTTAATAATAATGATTTAAAAGAATACTGAGCAAGATAGCAGCTTAATTTGTCTTTTAGTATAATTTCAAAATGACAATTTCAATTTAATTTGCCAAAGAATAATATGAAATTTGAGTTGGCGTTAACTTCACTCATCCTTACATTCTTTTTTTATATTGTTTATTGCGGAATTGAAGCAAATGTGGAAATCGAAAAACAACTGAAAAATTTCTCGGCATTTTGATTGCTTTCTTTAAAATAATACTTGATTCTATTTTGATTTGTGGTGCTTTCAAAATGGCTACAGAAGCTGCGTATTTCTTCTGTATTTGTATTTGTGTTTATTGACTTCTTTATCTTAGTGCAACAAGCATATTAATAATTATTTGTTAGTCACAAGCATTTTGTTCATCTTTATCTAAATTCTATTTAGAAATAATTTAAATTCAACACATATATTTGAATATTATCAAAGTTTCTTTCTAAACATTATATTTTCATTATGATTTTAATTATATTCTTATTATTGTTTTAATTTACTATATGCATTAGGGTGTCCCTTATTTGGTCAAAGTCAATATTTTCAAACGCATACGGGCTTGCTCTGTTCATTAAGTTCTAAAGCACTCAGAAATAAATTTTTAGCTCAATTGGAGTGAGATAACCCGTGCCCACTTGGATCGAAAAATTTAAAAAATTATATGGGCCGAAAAAGATTTTTTTTTTAATTTTTTATGTTTTTGATTTGTTTGTTTGCTCTTCGATGATTTTTCGTGTTTCAACGCACTTTTTACACCAATTGATACTTTTAGTCTAATGCAAAAAACTAGATCAAATTTTCTTGTTTCGTTCTTGAGTTATTAATTTTTTCCAAAAAATTCGTCATCGCGACCATAGTGCTGTGTAGGAGGTGTGAGTGAGTGTATGTGAGTGAGAGTGTGTGTGTGTGTGTGGTACGATATTTGCACTTGTATGTGTATTTTTCATTAACTGTGTTTGGCGTTCTGACAACGCCGCGTTGTCCACACACACAGCATGTCCAAACTGTACCCCTCGGTGTTTTCCCCATTTTCCCCATTTTCCGTTTCCCCATTTTCTAAGCTTACCTGCAAAGTATGCCAACATGGCGGTTAGGACGACGGATATGAATATTAAGGCGATGCTCAAGCATTTCCAGGAACATCGGTGTTGACAGCGTTTATCTATGTGAAACCTGCAATAGAAATAAAAAAAAAAACAGAGACTCAATGAGCATACGTTGCTAAAGGAGCAAAAGAGATAGAGATATATATAGAGGGAAAGGGACAGAAAGTGAGGAAGAGAACAAACTCGTGTTAAGTAAATTTTGCAATGCATTTCAAATTAACAACTGGCAAACACAGAAACTGTACGTAATAGAAACAGAAATAGCGACAGATGGAAGGAAATGGAGTAGAATACAGAGGAAAAGAGACAGAGAGAAGAAGAGAAACGACAGAGGAAATGGACGAGTAATAAGACAGAGTGTAGAATAACGAGACACATTTTCATTTCAAATGTGACAGGAAATGTTAGAAATGCACTCGTCTTCTCTCTCTCTCTCTCTCTCTCTCTCTCTCGTTACTTCTAAACACACACTAGTCTTGCTTTCTCGCTACTTCTATGCTTTATTGAATGAAATCGTATACTATATTCGTTCACTTTCTTTTTTTTTTTTTTTTTTTTAATCAATGACTTGGTTTCTTCAATAGTGAATTCAATATAGTGAATGTTTCGGTAAGAGTAAGTCATTTGCTATATTATGATCGTAGATAACTGAAGTTTTCTCGCTGCTTTTAAGAAGTTGCTATAATTAAATAATTAGTTACTTACAAGCATCCCTTACTCGCTTCTATTAACTACTCGTTACTTTTGAAAGCCCTTCTTTTTTTATATTGAAGCTTTGATTCATTCCATTGATGCATTTTTAATTTGCACGTTACTTTTTGTCACTCGCTAGAATTTAACACTCATTGCATTTGAAGAGAATCTAGATTTAATTATTTTTTAGCTGTGATCAACAGTTATTATAGACTTTAAAACACTCGCCAATCTCACTCGCTACATAAAATGACAGACAGCCTTAAAGCAGGTATTTTAGGATTCATCTCATCTCTAGGATATTGCGAAGAAGAAGGCCACAGGCATATGACAGAACGACCGCAAGGCACAGAGTGGGTTTTAGTCGCTTGACATTTCACAAGGACCACAAAAACCAACAGAAGACAAACATATACATATACATATACACACACACACACACACAAACACACACACATGCACATGCACACAGAGAGACCGATGAGTTTGTCAACTGTCAACTTTTTTAATAAAGCAACGCAACGCAACGCAAAATGATACACAACTTACAGCCAACAGGAACGAAGCCTAGAGAATGGAGAGGATGAGGAGATTCTCGGAAAAGGGAAGAGGGAAAAGGGGAATGACACCCCTCTTACACACATGGGTGTTAATCACACAAGGCAGCTAGCGAAAAGTAAAGTCAACTGAAACTACTGTTCCCCCGTAGGCCAAGGCGGTTTCCTCATTTCCTCTAGTCTTAATCGCATAAAACTTGTAGAAAAGATTCTGTTTACCAAGAGTGAGAGAGAGAGAGAGAGAGAGAGAGAGATTAAAAGGGGAATGACTGGCACTATGTGAATAGTCAAGTGTAATGCTATGAAAAACCATTCTCATATGCAGTGCAAATTGGAAAACTAATGAACCTACTTGACCCGAGCTAGTTACACAGATGAAATAAAAGTCTCATCTAGCTGCTGTTTCCATATTGAAAAACTTTGCTAAGCCAAAGACTAAATGAGCCAGGTCATTAGCATATTTAAAGCGAGCAGAGTGAATGAGAAGCTACAGAAATCTATGATGTTGCTAGATTATTTCAGTATGAATAAAAGAAGCAAAGGAAGAATTAAAAAGTATAACTTTGAAAGAATGGCTAGAAGGAGCGAAAAGAGAATTATGATCTCTTCAGCGCTACTGAGAGAAGCTTTATAGTTAATATCAGAGTGAATGAAAGAAGCAAAGCAAAAATTTAGATTGTGTCAAAAGTACTGAGATAAGCAAGATGAGAAGTTTAAGTATAGGAGCAATAATATAAGAGAAGCAATAAACGATATTAAATCAGATTTAAGTAACTGAAAGAAGCAAAATATAATGGCAAATGGTAAAAAAAATTAGGGAGAGTGTATGAGAGAAGCGAAAACAGATGTTTAATGATACCGGAGTGTTTCAGAGCAGCAAAATCAAAAGTTTAGTATTATCAGATTGAGAAAACTTGGAAAATCAGCCAATAAAAGAGTGAGAGAAGCGAAAAGACAAGTTAAAATATGACAGAATATAATAAAGCAAATAACACGACAATTGCAAAATAAAGAACAAATTCGTATGCAACTAAAGTTAAAAATATTTAAGAGAAAAGGTAAAAGAGTCAAAGTGAGAAGTTGCTCCATTAAAGAGCTGTAAAGTCACGCTGATTACACCTGCAGTTGTTAAATACTCCACGGAGTTTATATTGTCAGAGTCTGGGATTTATTAATTTGACAATCAGGACGAGCAATAATTGACCCGCTATCTGACCCACTGATGGGTCACCCAGCCCATCAATAGATAGATGGATAGGCAGTCTGATAAATGCTTACCTGGATGGTGAATATGGCGAATAATGCGGTGCATGCGCTGAGTGCGAATTACGCAATGGGAATCCAGGCATAACCAATGGCTGTGAGCCGCTTATCTGGCAATGCGGACCCGGTCCGCCGCTGCCCGGTGGACCGACTGAAACTTGTGGCCCGCCGCCCACACCTTGACCGCCAACGCCGCCGACGGGCATTGTTCCACCGCCCATTGGCATCCCGACGCCGACGCCGCCGCGATCGATGCCCCCATGGCCGATTGTGTTGCTGCCAGTTGACATACTTTGTGGCATCTGTTGTTGGTGGCCGCCCAATCTGCAAGGGAGTGACAAAGAAAGAGAGACATCATGAGTAAGCGAATAAGCCAGAGAGCTTGCTTGTAATGCGGAAATTAAAACATGTTCAAAGTTTTTCGCAATTTTAACATAAATTAAATCGTTTTTTTTTTTTATATTTATAAATATGTATAAAAATATATATAAAACTATATATGCATATAGTTTTTTTTTAGGGTTTTCTAGGGGCACAAGTTTGAGGTGCACTTTACACAAAAGCCATTGTTATTGTTATTGTGTTTTTCTGCTGTTGTTGCTGCTGCTGTTATTGTTATTATTATTTTTAACGGTTAAGTGATGCGGAAATTTTAAATTAAAAAACATAAATCAATGCATATGTATGTGTGTGTGCGTCCATTGTTTCATTATCGTTGCCCAGCAGCCAACTGCATGTTGTTGTTGTTTGTATTTTATTATCGCTCAACATTAAGCGGAAATGCAGCTACAGGCAACGCAGTCGCCGTTGACGTCAACAGCGATGCCAGCAGCGCTCGATAAGGACACTATGCCACTGTTGTTGTTTTTGTTGTTATTTTTATTGCTACAACTGCAGTTGCCCATTTAAATATGCAACACATTTTGGCTCAGTTGTTTTTCACGCGCCGCCCGCAAGTATGCAACACTTTTTCTCGCGCTCTGTGCGAACTCCAATTTACAAGACAAAAGAGTTAAATTACCACACACACAAACACACACACACACACACATGTTTTTTGATGACTTGCCAGCTTGCTGTCTGTGTACATATGTATATCTATATATACATATCTATATGAATATATTTACACTTTCTTTGGCAAACGCATTTTTGTTTAAAAACTGCGCACAAAAGCATGCAATTAAATATATTGTGAAAATTTCAGATTTTAAAAGTCGATCGTTAATTGTCAGTATTCAGTAAAAAATATATGTGTTATTACTTCGTTCTTAAACATTTTATTTCATTATTACAAATCTTAATTTGTATGAAATTTATGAATGACCAAAAATATACATTTTTCTCCGATTTTTTTATTTATTAACTTTATTATTTGTTGTATTGTGCAATTAACGTAGCTTTTTGAATCCTTTAGCAGCTATTAAGACTATAAATATAAAATCTAAATAGAAGAAATTTCATAAAATTTCATTGTTTTCATTTCTAATGGTGTCTCAAAATGCATTTTTCAAACAAGCTGACAAAGGCATTTTTTATGGACTTTTGTCGACAGTTGTGACATTTTTATGTGTGTGTCTCTCTCTCTCTCTCTCACTGAGCAAATTGCAAAGTATGCAATGCTTTTATTTATTTATAGCCATAACTTTAATGGCTATTCGCTAGCTCACTCCCACTCCCACTCTCTATCTCCCGCTCTCTCTTTTTTTTGCATCTTTTTCGTTGTCTCTGTTGGTTTTTGAAACAGAGCAGCTCATCATGACAGAATATCAGAATGGCAGCGAGTTTTTGGAGTGCATTTGACATATCACATTTGGTTCGCTCTTGTCAAATTTTTGTGTGCTTTGGACGCCATTTTGGCTTTGTTATTTATGGCCATGTCAAGCGGTCGCCAGCTGGTCAAGAGCCTGGTCAGATCCCAAAACCCCAACACTGAATCCCAGTTCGCCCACTTGGTCAACAGCGTGGCCTGCATTTGACATGCGGTTGCGTGCGGGCCAACAACTTTTTGGTGTTGTGTTTCACGTTCCAGATTTTTTTTCTGCTCTCTCTCCTCCCGTTTTACTCGTTTTTTCCCAATTGACAATTGGTAAAGCGGAAAACGGGTCGACAAAATGGCGATTGGTGCATTCAGAAATCTGTTTTCGCTACCAAAAATGAAGTATATTAACAAGAGCCGCCTAAGCCCTTCACTTATACATCTAAATCCTCTTTGACCCATAAAAAATAAAAATAAAATTCAAAATTTGCAAATCAACCCAGAATCTAGCAGAAAATTTACGAGTCGCGTTGCTAGCGGCTAAAGCAACTAGATCAGCGTAATTTATAACGCACACATATGCGCCAAAAAGTATGCAATGAAACAATGAGCTTAGTGCAAAGATGATATGAGGAGAGGAGAGATTGTAAGAGAGAGAAAGAGAGGCGACCCCGTAGGACTCTGAGCACAGAAAACTATACAGATAAAGGGTGTTCCGTCAGCAATAATTTTGTAATATGATATTGGGCAAGCGAATTCCGCAGCAGATTTTGCATATTATTGAAATTATGAATTATGAAAACTATGCAGAAATTATAAGTGATCATACTGTAGGTACTTACGCCCTACACTGATAAAAAACAGTATGTTTCTAACACAAAATATTAAAAAAAAATAAATATTTAAAATTAAAGCAAAAGAAAAATACAAGTTAAAAAAACAAAAAGTTATGTCTCAGTTTTTAAATAAAATGATCACATATT
Source organism: Drosophila quinaria (assembly GCA_035047525.1). Lineage (NCBI taxonomy): Eukaryota > Metazoa > Arthropoda > Insecta > Diptera > Drosophilidae > Drosophila > Drosophila quinaria. The sequence goes on from JAWNPO010000455.1 coordinate 28,801,148, forward strand.
TAGAAATGATTTTTATTAGTGTACCACATGAACGTATCTGTGGGAAAGTTGTATAGATTTCCTGCACAACATGCGGAAGTTAGGGTCCAAATGAGTGCAAAAGCCGCTTACAACAAACTCAACGACAACAGCAGGCAGTTTCTCCCTCTCTCTTTCTCTCGCACACTCTACCTCTTTCACACACACTCTGTGTCCCTCTAGAAGATAAATGTGTGTGTGTGTGTGTGTGTGTGTGTGTGTTGGGGCAGCTTAGCAAACGCTAAGCCAGTCAGCGAACAGCGCAAGCTGTGCCTGTGATTTATTAGCAACAATAATAGAATTAAACAATTTAAATTAAGTTGTAGCCAAAAACCATAAACAGTCTGCCAAGCGGGTCGAGATGGCGGCACCTCTGTGCCACTGCGGGTTGCCAGCGATAAGGAGGGGGCTACTGTCAGGAGGAGGTGGTGAAGCTGAAGGTGAAGGTGATGGTGAAGGAGGGGAAACGGGGCAACTTTGCACGCAACGGGGCGTACCACAAAAACAGTTTTGTAACAACATAAATTGCAGTGTATAGCGGCAGCTTTAGCTCTATGATTGAACAGAATTCTAAAAGAATCTAAGAGCTTTCGAGAACTGCTTTTGTTTTGTATAATTCTACTCTTTTTTGCTACTTTTGTTACTAAGCATTCTTTAAGTTATTTAAATCATTAGCTTTGATTCAGGGAATTTCGTGGAGACTGTTTTAGTTTTTATATGGTACATTTTATTTAAATCTTTTTTTTTTATAGTCTTTCAATTTAATAATCAAGTAATTTATGTACTTTTTTATATCTGAAATCGCCATGAATTTCATCAGAATGCACAAAAATTCACCTGTGAGTTGTAAGAAAGCTGTTTTTGAAATTGTAAAATTGAGTTGAAGACTACAGAATTTAGCTTTTTTTTCATTGAGTTCTTTAAGAGTTTAAGGTCTACATAATTTTCAGTATTTCAGTTGATTTGGGAGAGCATTGCAAATTCGTTGCTGATTAACTCTGGATTTTACTTGACCAGCAGGCGACGATGGATTCACTTGAGTAGCAGAGTGAAAGGGAAGGCAGGAGGAAAGAGGACAGAGAGTGAGATGAGGAGAGGGGCAAGGTACTGAGTTTGGGGCACATGTGTGCAGTCTCGCGTCTCCAGGGGGCGCTACAAATGCTTCCTGTGCATAAATGTGGCAGCAATGGTGCGTTCCATTGTCTGTGTGAGTATCTATGTGTGTGTGCCTGTGTGTGTGCCTGTGGGTGTGCATATGTGTGTATATTTTTGTATATATCCTTTGTATTATTACATGCTGTTGCTGCTATTATTGTTGTTGACCAGCCCCAACACACAGTTTGACCCCGAATCAGTCAACCAACCCTCTGCACCCTCTGCTCCCTTTCTTGCACCCCTTCATCCCCTAGGCTTCCCCCTCCTTGACAAGCGCACTGCGTCCTCATTTCCGCAGCACTCGACGAATCATTTTCTTTATTTTTTTTCTTTGTTTTTTCTGTTTTATTTTTTTTGCACATGCGATGCAACAGCAAAAAAATAGGAAAACGAATAAAAAATGTTGCATACTTTTGAGTGCAACGCATTTTGCAACTTCAAATAGCATTTTGTAGTTGTCGCTTGTTGTTGTTGATGTTGTTGCCATAGCAAATTGTTTATTGTTGCTGTTGTTTTGAGTGTGCATTTAATTTAATTTTTATTTAAATGCAACGCATAAAAAGAATTAAAAACATGTTTGTAACAATCTCATGTTGTTGTGTCAAGTGTGTGTGCATGTAACAATAACAACAATAACAGCAATAACAATATAATTGCTTACTGTGACATACATACACTGCCAGAGTCAGAGTCATCAGCATCACTCAGAAATCACTCGAACAGAAGCATTTCTCTCAATTGCATTTATATTTTATAATTTCATCTCGTTGCAAATGAAAATTGAATGAAACTTAAGTTCTGAGATTAAACACAGATTATATCAATCAGAAGGATTATTGACAGAACAAAACTAGCAAGCAAATTGTTAGATTAACAAATTATTGAGTTGCAAATGCACTTTGTGAGTAGACGGGGAGGTAACTTCAGATACTTCTGAGGTGAGCAAGTGTAACTAAATAAATGCATACTCGAATGCAATTTAATAAATTAAAACAAATTAAATGGTTATTTACATTTTATTTTGTGATTCTTAAAAAGGTTATTTCAAGAGTTTTGATATATATTTAATGCACTTCCCTTAATGTTCATATTGACCAAGAAAGAACAAGTTAATTTATATTTCAATCAGATTGTGTTGATTTATATTTTTTCTAGCATTAATTATTTCCTTCTTCAATCTTTTCGCTATCTGTATATTTAGATATGTATTAAGCTGGATTTCTCAGTGATGATAATAATAATAATATTTTATCGACATTTGTCTAGACCTATTTTAAATTATTAAGTTAATAAATATCTTGTATGGCTTTTCATATTATTTTTATTTATTTAACACAGTTATTTAATTTATTATGTTCCTATCCTAGCTCATTGTAATCTATTTATTAGCTATGTCAAATATTATTATTTTGTCTAAATATCTATATCCCGATTAATTGATATTAATTATATTACTTGCTATTTATTACTTACATATATTAAGTTCCACATGTGTTTGTATGTCTTCCTAACTTTCATGTATTTATCTATCTATTTATTTATCTATATATCTATTTATTTTTCTATATATATTTTCACCATTATTCACACTTTATCGTTGATCATTCCAATTTGTAAATGTCTCTATTTTTCTCGTTCCTCCTTTGTTGTTGTTCAACAACCTTCACCTGTCAATTGCATGTGTGTGTATCTGTGCTTGTGTACGTGTGTGCGTGTATGTGTGTGAGTGTGTCATTAAATGTTGTAGCTTAATCAAATCGCTATATTCAGTTAGAGCAACTTAGTTTCATTTTCCGCTGCTTACAAGTGGCAGCAACGTTTCGTGCCACACTCGGGTCCAATCAATTAGTTGCGCTGATTTGTTTGACAAACTGCACTGCACATTTTCGTTGTTGTGTGAATTTATTCGTCTTCTTCTTCTTTCAGTTGTTGTTGCTGTCTGTAGTGTGTAGGTTTTGTTGTTGTTGCCACTATTGTTGCATTAGTGCTGTGGCCACGTAGCGTTTTTGTACTCGCAGTTTCTTGTCTTTTGTGCGCCAATTTCTCTAGTAATTTCGCCCACATTCCTCCTGTCTCCTCTCTCTACCTATTCCTCTGCTGTTGTCTCACTCTTCCTCATCCTATGTGTGTGTGTGTGTGTGTGTGTGTGTGTATTATTATTGATTTCGCGCTTCATTTTTCTAGCACGTTTCCGCACAGCGTGTAATTTTGTTTGGCTTTGTCTACGTTTCCCAAGGAGAAAACTTGCTTTAGGTAGAAACAAGTATTTTAAGGACAACAGTCGAAAGTATACGACTGTAAAAGACCCTGTAATCGTTTAGAAAAACTCATAACTCTCTCTGTCTCTGATTTTTAGGCAATGAAAATACAGAGTAAATCTCATCGTAGAGAATTAAGAAAAATATATTGGCTAATAGGAAAATTATTTATAGAATTATGTAACAATATACAATAAATTATAAATAATTATATACATTAGGAATTTTAAAAGTTTTCAAATCAGAGCTGCGCATTTGAGGGTTAAGAGACCAATTGTAGTTACTAAAGTACAGGGTCTAAAAAGGGACAAGCTGAATGTGCAGATGGGAGTGATGCGGAAAAGAAGGAGAAAAAGGAGAGGTTAAGACCGCAAACCGCGAGACCAAAACCGACCTATGGGTCTCCTCACCCTCTCTCTCCCACTCCCTCTCTCTCTCACTCTTTCTCTCTGTCTTTTTCGCTATATGTGTGTGTGTGTGTGTGAAAATGTTGCGAAAATCACGTTTTGGGCGTTGTTAGTTTAGCGTTGAGTTCGCTGCGGACACGACTTGACCCCCAACCGACTGAACAGTTTGAACAATGAACGGAGAATTTCAAAAACTAACTTATAGTTTGTTCCACTTGTTGTCTCAGTGTGTATGTGTGTATTGTGTACACTTGCCGCCTTCATTCACAAAACTTTACAAAACAGTCGAATAGCCAAAGGGCAACTGCCACAAATGCTTCTAGCTAAATTCTCTGCTTCAACTCCTCACTTTTCTCCATCTCCATCTCCATTTCCTCCTCTCTAATCTCAGCATATATGTATGTATTTTGAAGAATTTATCATCATCACAAATATGTTTTGCTATCGTTGCCCCCTTTTTCCGGACGACAAGCAATCATTTGAAATTTGACAAAAGTCAGAGTTTCGTTAAGTTTCGTTGAGCTAAGCCTAAGTTTTGTTTAGTTGAGAGTTTGTTGTATGCAAATGTTTTAGATGGATGACTGAAAATTGACCAAGTTACGTTTCAACTGTTTTGAATTGTATATTGAACACAATTGGAGCAACGCTTATGATCGTAAATTGTGAGAGAAAACGTGTTGAGAGAAGACTCTGGAGCAGAGGTGGGCACAAAATCTGAATTCGTTGGCAGCCGCTGGCTCCCGGAGCCATTGCGTGCCCACCGCTGCTCTGCAGAAATGTTAGACATAAGATCTTAGGGAAGTTGGGGAATGTGTTAAGAAGTAAATAGAAGATTGTTTTCAGCGAAATAATAGAAGAGAAGAGAGAGATAATTAGAAGAGAGAAATATTAAGAGATTGGGAGAGATGTTTATAATTATATATTTATAAATCTAGATATCTTTCTATATAAAATCAATTTTAAGTGATTAGACAGAGAGGATTCGTTAAACAGTGAGGTGCAGAAAGGAATTGACAGATAGAAAGAGAGAGAGAGATAATCACAGTTGTAAGTAATCTGCAATTTACTTCCTTCCTTCCTTGGCAAGAAACACATATTTAGTTATTCCCTTCTCATGCTAATGCATTCAGACTTGAGCACTGTCTCAAGTGACAAACTTAGGCGACTAAATCTCTCTGTTCACTTTCTCTGCAGCTCCACAAAGCACTTCTCTCCCACAACAAATCTCTCATTTTGCTTCTATTTTTTTTTATTATTTTTGCACAAAAGAAGTTTTGCTGCTTTGAGACAAAATTCGCCAAATCAGCAGGAAAAATGAGAGACAAGACAACAACCACGGAGAGAGAGGGAGAGAGAGACAGAAGGAAAGGGGAGAGTGGGAGGAGGGGGAAAACGCAGGCAGGCAAATCAATTTAATTAGTTTCTGACTTTCATTTACAAATTATGCATAAATCTGTAGACAGGGCCCCAGAGACCATAAATTAAGCGCACCAGCGCCAAACTCAAACTCGGCCAAGACAAGTCCAAACTTTTCTCCGAAACAACAACAACGACAAGAACGAACTTGTAACTAACTACAGGACAACTGAGAAAAAGGAAGAAGAAGCAGCAAAAGAAGAAGAAATAGCAGCAGCAGGCCAAATGAAGAAGAAGAAGATGCCGAAGGGGCAAGCAAAAAAAAAAAAAACAAAAAAAAAATCAACGAGGGTTGGACGCAAAATTAATTTGCGCTTTTATTAAATTTTCTGTTTTTATTTTCTCTCTACGCTTCTTCTACGAAAGAGAATGGGGGAAAAGTTGGCAAAAGACAAGCGGGTGGTGCATGCTGCGTGGAAGAAGGTGGAAGGGAGGGGAGAGCGAAGGAGGGCAATAGCTAAGGGGCAGGAAAGGTAATCACGCCTGCACAACCAAATGGGCGTATAGCGAGAGATAGGGCAGGGACACACACACATGCGCCATTTTTATCGAGCGCAACAGAGAGAGAGAGAGAGAGGGAGAGGCAGAGGGGAAAAAGAAGTGAAGCAAGAGAAATTCACGAAGCGCTGTCAAACGAATTGCAACCCCTTGAAACAATTTTTTATACTCGATTTATTTCTATCTTTTTTTCTTTCTCTACTTTTTTTTTAATGCGTGTGTGTGGGTACAATTTTCATTTTTTATTTTCGTTTTATTTTTTGCACAATTTTCCTTTTTGGAAAGTGTGCAGCGGCCCCGATTTGCACTTTGCTTATGCTTCAATGCACGCAACGAGCGAGGGCTGTTATATGTGATAAGGGGGTTGTGGGGGTGTGTGGGTGTAGGAGAAAGAGGCGAACGGGGCGAGCAAAGCAGCGGTCAGCCCTTTAACATACGCACACACACAACACGCATATTGGCAAGCATAAAAAAATAATTTAAAAAAAAAAACAAAGCCCAAAATGAGGAAAATAAAAAGAAAAATGGCAAGAAGAGCGCAAAAAAAGTGTCTACAACATATACTTAATTTATTGACTTGAAACTGGCATATAAAGAAAAACAATAAACAGTGATGCAAGAAAAATGAGAAATGTGAGAAAAGTCAGCAACATGTACAGCGAAAATCACGATATAACAGGCATATGCTCATAAGCAAAATAAACTTAGAAACTCATGTTGCTTCCATAGGACTGCATTTTTTCATCTATACAAGTTCATTTTAAATTCCTTTTTAAAATGCTTAAAAAATAATTTTGTGCTTGATGCTGATGTTTCTTTTTGTTGTAAAGCAAAGCTTAAATTGTTTTCCAAATTATGGCTAAAAACTACAACAAAAATGTTCAACTGTAAGTTTTAATCTCTACTAAAATGCACAACAAATAAAAATGTTAAAGAGTATTTATTTAATTTTTCATTTTTAATTGTTTCCGTAGTCGATTTTCCCGTTTTCGAAACTAAAATTATGGCTTTGAATATTTCGCAAATTTTTGATGCATTCAAAATGCGAGCTACTCTCCCTTTTTTTTGTCCAGCTCTTTCCAGTTTTCCGTTTTGCTTCATTATTTGCCCAACTGCATCCGCGAGTTAAACCCAAGCGTGCAACCCGAACGTTAATGATCTAAATAAAAACAGCAACAGTCTACTCTTTGGCTTGGGGAAGGCATTTAATGGGGGTGGAGCGAGACAGGCAGAGAGAGAGAGAGAGAGAGAGAGAGAGAGTGCATGGGAGAGAGAGAGAAAGAGAGAAAGGGGGAACTGCTATCAGTTACGCGCTCTCATGGCAGATGATTTTGCAAAAAAGAAAAAGAAAAGCAAAACGAATCCAAAGCAAGCCAAGCGAACTGGCAACCCCAGTCAACAGCCTGCCTCTGCCGCAGTCGCTGCCTCTGCCGCAGTCGCTGCCTCAGTCTCTGGTCGCCGCATGTAACTAATAACATCCCGAGGGAGCAGCGACAACAACGACAACGATTTGAAGGCTTCAAGCTTCAGGTTGAACGTGTGGCAAGGGCATGAGAGTGCCAAGGGGTACAAAGAGGGGAAAGTGTGGGGGGGAGGGGAGCGGTCGTGGCGTGGGTGGCTGCAACGTCAGCGGCGGCTGCCAATGATCAAAGCATTTTTTTAAGCGCTTTGCTTCATCCTTTTTTTAAACCTCCTCATCGTTTGCCACGCTAAATTTTGTTATGACGGCGGAATTAATATTATTAAGGGGCGATTTGCTGCCTCCACTTGCATCTCTCTCCCTCTCTCTCTCCCTCTGTCACTCTCATTTTTTGTTTCCCTTTTTTTTGTGAGTTGATAATTTAGCAACGCCACCAGCCACCAGCCACAACAACAACAACAGCAACCATCATTATCAACAAGCGCCGCACTTTTGGCTTTGTTTGACAATGCCTCCAGCTTTTCCCCCACTTCTCCTTTTCCCCACCTACTTTATTCCTGTCCACCCCCGTTTTTATCTCATTCCTTTGAGCTAGTTGCTTTACCTGCATTTCGCACTTTTTTTATGGCTCTTATTAAATATTTACAGCTTTGGCTTTCAGGTTGAAAAAGCGGCTTTAATTGCTGTCACTTGCAGTTTAATTATTTACAGAAGAAGAACAGCAAATACCCATTTTATATTTATTCTATATAAACATTGGTGTACATATATATATTACTGTACCCTACTTTATATAAACTTTTGTCTTTCTTGAGTACATTAGTCTTTTTAAACTTATAATGTTGTGACAATAAGAGTTGTCGCATATTATTCAAACCTAAAACTCCAAAGAGACTTACAGATAAATATAAAAAATTGTATATATTGCATTTAATTTTAATGATTATATTTAATTTCTTACATGAAATCAATGCTTTATATATGGTATTTTAGCCGCAATCGGAAGCAAAGAATGAAAGACGAGGTTTATCATTAACAATCGATCGATTTGATCTTTTATACTCTTATGTACCATATAAAACTATTTGTATTGGGCAGTCCAAACGGTTAGACCTGGAAGGCTCAATATTTTCATATTTTGTAAAGCTCATCACTTCATAATAGGAAAAGTCTAATATATAGGTAAACTGCTTATGCCAGACTCTTATGTTACCTTTATTAAATTAAGGGTATTGCCTAGTCGACCATTGTGTGGCAAGAAGATTTCCCACACAGCTTAGCCATGGCCTTCGAGCAAACTCTTTTTGAGCTGAGCGTGAAAGCGACGCGATAAGCGCCTCAAACATTTTTCGAGCGCTTATTAATTGTTTGTCGAGTGGCAAGTGGCAAGTAACAGGCAGCATGGGGCATGCGGCACGAGGCAAGTGGCGTCAGGTCTGAACAATGACAAAGGTGTTTTGCCAGCAAGGATTAGGTTGAAACGGGCTGTAAAGCAAAACTGCAAGGCTTAAAACGAGGCTGAAGATTGTTGTGGGTGTGGATGTGGCAAGTAGACATGAGGCAAGCGTTAAGTGGCGAGTACAGACGTTTGCCACCTGCTGTGGATTTGCTGCAGCCCTTTAAGTTATGATTATAAATTGAAATATGCCCATGAGGAGTTCCCTGACCCGCCTTGCCAAAGCGTTGCAATAAAATCAATCGAGCTAATAACGGAAATTACGCTAGTCGAGGGATGAAGCAGGGGCAGAAATCAAAGACGCCCAAAGGCAAAGCAATTTCCTCTACCCCCCAAAACGAAAGCAAAAAAAAAATTGATATATATATTTTTATTAAATGGAAATAGTTGCAGGCAGGACACGGTAAAAGGGGACAGGGAACAGGCAGGACATCACAGCGGGACGTCGCACTCAGCACGTGGCCAATGGTCCTCATCGTCCTTCGTTTCGCTTTCACTTGATCATAAAAAAAATCGAATGGAAAAAACAATAAAGTTGAGAGGGAACACGACTGTGAAAGACCCTGTGCTGATATAGTGAGAACTTATAACGAAAAGTTTCTATAATCAGAAGTATTCATACTAAAAATATTTTATATCAAGAGAATATTAAATTTTTTTTAATGTTTTAAATTTTACAGTTGAGAGAAAACACGAATGTGAGAGACCCGCTGCTAAATTTAAAAGCATGCAGCATAAATATTTTAATTTTAAGTTTTGTAAAGAGAAAATTAGGATTTCTTTTGTTTTATTAAATTCTAAAACAAATAATCTGTTTAGGATATATCTACATCGAAATCTCCAAATTCTCATCTTTCTGTCTGTTACGCTCTTTTTTTTTTTGCATACCTTACAGTGCTTTGTATTTTTCCAGTACAGGGTCTAAAAATATATATGTATATGGTTGGAATATGAAAATGGCATTTTCCATTTACAAGAGGGGCATAAATTGAATTAGACGAGGCACAGCGCAGAAAAATAAAGGATGCGGCAAGCAAAGCAGCTGCAAGTGCAACAACAGCATCAGCAACCACCCGAAACGGGACATTCTCATTGTGTGCTCGAGAAAAAGGTCGAGAAAAATCTAGCTCGTGTAATCATAAATACGCAGGGCAAATTCGTGGGCGTGGCACATTGCCAACGCCAACGCCCCCGCCCGAGTTAATTTGCAACATAATCTTTTAATCTGGTTTTTGTGTCAACTGCAGCCAAAGGCAACGTGCAATTGTGAAAAGCAACCACCGTGTGAGCACAGCACAGCACAGCACAGCACAGCACAGCACATGACAGCACCACACGGTTGTTGTACTAAGGTACGTTTCATGTTTATAACGCCACCCATTTTTTGGCTTTATTTCTGTAACTGTACATTTTTCGCAACTACGATGTACTAATGAAATATCTGTTTGGATGCAACCATAATGCACACGAAGTTTGGACTTTGTTCAGATAACGGTACTTTTGCTTTTGCGAGAAATCCATTTTTAGCCTGTTTCACATTTATAACGCCACTTGCTTTAAATTAGTTTTGTGAGTGCAAGTGGAAGGTTCTTTATTATTTGGTTGATGCTTTGGACAAATATAAGAATAAATAAGCTACGCTGCGTGGAAAAAGTTTAACAGAACTTGAAAAGGGAAAAATAATCGCTTACAAAGAAGAAAAATGCAGTGGAAGGAAGATATCGCGTAATCTGGGCAGGAACCACAGGATAATCCAAAATTTTTTAAGGGATCCTGAAACTTAAGGAACCCATAAGCGCAGAGGAGGGCCATCAATACTTTCCAGCCAAGATAAGAGGAAAATTATTAACAAGGCCAGCAATCCAACACGGAGTTTGGGTGACCTACAGGATGTTATTGACAAAAATGTTAGTCGCACCACCGTTTGAAGGACATTAAAATGTTCCAAAATTGTTAAAAATGAAATGATGAGATGTGTTCCAGCATTAAAAGCTGAACAAAAAATTTCTCGTATGGGATACGGGCGCAGAAACATGAACACCAATTGGTCATATGTAAGCCAAATGAAGTTTGCAAGCGATTTGTAACCGTAACCGTATCCCATACGAGCCATTTTTTGTTCAGCTTTTAATGCTGGAACACATCTCATCATTTCATTTTTAACAATTTTGGAACATTTTAATGTCCTTCAAACGGTGGTGCGACTAACATTTTTGTCAATAACATCCTGTAGGTCACCCAAACTCCGTGTTGGATTGCTGGCCTTGTTAATAATTTTCCTCTTATCTTGGCTGGAAAGTATTGATGGCCCTCCTCTGCGCTTATGGGTTCCTTAAGTTTCAGGATCCCTTAAAAAATTTTGGATTATCCTGTGGCTCCTGCCCAGATTACGCGATATCTTCCTTCCACTGCATTTTTCTTCTTTGTAAGCGATTATTTTTCCCTTTTCAAGCTCTGTTAAACTTTTTCCACGCAGCATAGCTTATTTATTCTTATATTTGTCCAAAGCATCAACCAAATAATAAAGAACCTTCCACTTGCACTCACAAAACTCATTTAAAGCAAGTGGCGTTATAAATGTGAAACAGGCTAAAAATGGATTTCTCGCAAAAGCAAAAGTACCGTTATCTGAACAAAGTCCAAACTTCGTGTGCATTATGGTTGCATCCAAACAGATATTTCATTAGTACATCGTAGTTGCGAAAAATGTACAGTTACAGAAATAAAGCTAAAAAATGGGTGGCGTTATAAACATGAAACGTACCTTATACACCACTCAACCACTCAGCCAGTCAACCACTACTCGTAACGTGCGCAACAACGCAACGCGGTGGTTGGCAATTTATGAAAAATTCATTAGTTCCGTGTGCGAGTCGCGTCGCGTCGAGTCGCTTGCCACATGCCACATGCCACTTGCCCCGCACAGCGCAACAGTGTTGCCTAGGCCAGAGAAGATGACATATGATCCTAATGATGCCCCGAGCGACCATCCAGAGTCCACTTTAAGTTTTTATGCGTGCGGTCGAGCAACAACATCAACAATGGGCGGGAATATTTCTGCTCTTGTTGTTGTTTCATTAGTCAACATGATTCACAGAATGATTCACAATGCGAGTTGGAAAATCTGTTGTGAGTTTAATATACGCCCATTAAAATTAAGGCTGAAAACCTCTTAAATTTTGGGAAAGATTCAATTCGATGGCATAAAAGTTTTTTTTGCTTGGCACATTATTTTCACAAAATTTTTTGCAACAGAAAGTTATAGTCTATTTTAAGGAATTACCCTAAGCTCATATAAAGCAAAAGTTCATAGTGACAGCTAAAGTCCTTGATGTAAAAATCAGGGACTGCAAAAAATGATTATTTGTTCTTTTTTTTTGTAATCGAAAAATCATTTACCTATAATAACTTTGAGACACCGAAAAAAGAACAATATTCTTCTCTATAGCTCATTCATGCATTTTCAAAATTATTAAACATTTTTCAAGTCTTATTGTTTTGAGTTTTTATTTTAAGCCAAAAAAATAAAACTTATGAAATAATGATGATTTCATAAGTCTTATTTTTTTGCTCAAAAATAATGTTTATTGGTTGAGTAGTAAAGTATAACTTAAAATGTATCATTATTTTGTGAGCAAATTTATCATTATAATTATTTCAAAATATTTTTAGTAACTCTCATAATGATTACAGTCACTGGAAAAAATTCATAGAAAATCGATCACACGATTTTCGTGGAAGCTATTTTTAAGTGCTTTAACTCTATCAGTTTTTAACGATGTATAGATAACTCAATTTTTGATTTCGATTTAAAACTATGCCAATTGTACAGAGCAATTTATTTATGTAATAATAAATCTACCTATAGGAGAGGTAGTCCTAAAATTAAATATACCAATTGTTTATTACATGGAACTCAAATTCAACATAAATTTAAAGATTTCACTTTTAAGAACGTTTGCAATTTATTAAATTGAAATAAATTTAACTTGAGCATATTTTCCTAGCTTCCCAATCAATGTCAGTGGACTCTGGAGCTTATTTTATGACCCTTCTAGCAGGAATTAAAAGGGGAATAGGGCGAATCTATAACTGACCCTTAATTTCCTCGTGACTTCCGTTTTGAACGACATCGTTGAACTACAATTTCTATTCAAAATGAAAAGCCGTTAAGCTTATGAGTAAATTCAATGGGTTTATGAATGTTGATTGGAAAAGTGAATATTAACATGTCTGTTAACTTGGCCGTGGGGCAGTCACATCCCACTTGCCACTTGCCACATGCCGCACACGCACTTGCAACAATGCAACGTGCTAAAGCAATTTCCGGCTGGACAAGCGACAGTTTGGAAAAATCTGCCCAGTGAAAAAACCTGAAGGGAAAAACCGGGAACAACTGTATAGAAAAGAAAGGAAAAGTCAAACGAACGCGCACACAAAAGGGAAATTCGCATGAAAATTGTGCAAGAAAAAAAAGATAAAAATTGATTTGCTTTGATTTACTTTACTTTAATCTGGAAAAATATATTTTTTTTTTTGGATGCGGAGCGAACGCTGCATGAAAAGAGAAGTGTGTGTGAACGCGAGATTGTAAATGTGTGTGTGTGTGTGTGCGTGTGTGTGTGTGTGTGTGTAGTCGAAATTCATCAAAATCCAATCAATCTTTCATTTAAACATTTTCATTTCGGCTCGTTGCGTTGCGCGGCATTCGCATTGAATGAGAATATACATGGCCAAAGAGCCGCCGAAAGAGACAGACTATAGCGCAGTGGGAAAGAGACAGCAGATGGATAGGCAGAAATGGCAAAACAAAACAAAAACGAGAAAAAAAATACGCAGTAAAGCGCAAATATTTGCGTATAAATGGGGATGATGAGGATGAGGATGAAGGAGCAGGAGCAGGAGAAGAGTCTAAGGATGAGCGGGCAAAAGTAACAACAGCACATAGGAAAAACGGCACAACAGAGTACAGGGTATAGCAGTGGGTGGGAATTCAACCCAAAAAAACAAAAACAACAAAAAGAACAAAATGAAAAATACTTAAAAACTACAATAAATTTGTAAGAATATTTGCGGCGAATATTGCAATTTTGTCGACAAGTATGCCACCAGTTCATGCACACACATTTACAGGGTATTTAGCTGGTCCATTTACTGAAAAGTAACACAAAATGTGCGCTTTTCAAATGCAGTTTGCATTGCAAATGCGATTACAATGCCATAAAGGGGGCGTGTGTTTGTGTGTGTTAGGGGGGCGTGGCTGGCTAAATCGCAATCAACAAAATTAGTTAAAATCTAAACAAAAACGCAAAAATAAAAAACAATCAACAAAAGTTTCAATGTCAACAGAAAAGCTAGAAATAATAAAAACGAATCGCACCAAATTTTGTTGTCATCCGTTTTTTGAACAATTGAAAGTGAATTTCGAAATTAATTCCTTTTGGCGGAGATCCTTCAGGGGTTTCCTATCAACCCCCCTCCCGCTCAACTAAAATGTGAGCCTGTTTAAACAAAAGCAAGGATGTTTTAGGGTTGAGAATCAGATGACCGATAGAATTTCATGGCACATCCCCAAACAAATTTTTCGAAATGCCAAAACAAACACTGAGCAAAAATAAATAGGCAAATGAGAAAGTTGGGGAGCAAGAAGAGCAGAATAAAGGGGACTTTGTGCTATGTTTACCGTTATTTAAAGCTTAATCCCCCAATGAAGAAAAGCATGAATTTATAATTAAAAGTAAATTAAAAGTAAATAAAACAGCGCCAAAAGATGCGCAGCCATCGAGGGACAACGACGACAACGTTCTGTCCCAAAAGTATCTGCAGGATACACCGAGCACGTGGGGCGGACAAAGGGGGCGGGGCAGGCATATCCCACATCCCATCAAAATGGACAAGAACAACTTTTCAAATTGCTCTTGTTGTTGTTGTTATTGCTGTTATTTTATATCTTGCTGTAGATTATAATGAGCTGGCGAATCAAAATGATATTACAAGAGGTGATGAGCACTTCACAAAACAGGCGACAAAAGTGCCGAAGCCGTTTTACCAAAAACTTCAACGATAAAACTTAATGTTGTTGCTACTACAACAACTACTTTTGGCAATGCGACGATTTATATCAATTTCGATAGTTATTTAATGGATATTATCTATATAAACGAATTTTAGAATTTTGAATTTCTTTATAAAAATGGTGCAAAATTTATTAACAGGATATCTGCGCATCGTTCATATTAAATTGCAGAGTTCCCACTTGTCTACGCTTATATTTCCAACATAATTATTTGACGAACGAAACTCAAAAATGCAAAATATTCTCTTACTTGCAATTGCCATTCACTTTCTCGCTCTTGCTACTCTCTTTCCCTCTCTTTCTCTCTCTCTCCCTCTTTTTGTCTCACTCAGTCTCCAAAGCAAAAAAATAAAATAGAAAATTTGAATATCTAACAAGGATAAGGAGCAACATTAGCAGAAACAGCAACATCAGCCGCATTTCCAAGAGTAAGCGCAAAAAATGGCGCCCAACGTAAGTAGGTTAATGTGCGAGGCGCCCAACGTTGTCGATAAAAATAGAATTATACATATACCATATATGTACAGCTATATACATTTGTATTGGAAAAATATAGATAAATATATATATGTAAGCCAGTATATAGGACTTCAATCTGTGTATTACTTCGAAAGACAAAAAACAAACGGCGACCAGGCGCATAGGAAAAAAAATTTGAAATTCTAATTGCCAAGCAGCGAGAGTGTGTCAGTGAACTGCGTATGTGTGTGTGTGTGTGTGTGTGTGTGTCGCACAGGTATTCCCGCCTCTGCCACACAGCATCCACAAATGCTCCTTCCCTTGCTGGCCCTTGTTCCCTTTTACAGCTCGCATGCTCTTCGCTTTTGTGCAAAATGAATAAAACATTAAATCGGATTATAGAATTTTGCATTTTTCGAAATTAACATGTTTAGCCTGGCGCACAAGGACTGTGGCATTAGAGTGCGGCGAGGGGATGCTAACGGAGGGGGAGTAGCACAAGAAGCTGTAGTCATTTGAATTTGAATTTGAATTTGAATTTGAAGCATTGCAGCAGACGACGTAGTTGTTGGCGCCTTGTTACACACATATTTTTTGGCAAACGGACGGAAACGCAGACGTAGCCAAAATGCTATTGAACTGGCACACACACACACACACACACACACATACACACAAAAGATACTCAGACACACACTCACTTGATATCTCTATAGCAACGTCTTTCAAGTTACTTCATGCAAATTTTGCAACGTCGCAACGTCAGAGAAAAGTCGTTGACTGTTGCAATTAAAGCACACAATGGGGTTAACGCTGTGCAAAGTGGATCCATAATGGGGTTAAGGATGAGCTCCAAGCAGCAGCAGGTGCCAAAACGGTAGTCTAAATTATTGGGCGTCAAACTCTGTGTGCCTAGGAAAATCGATTGCCTTAGTCTTGTCGCAAAACTTAATCAAATCAAACTATCAGTTGGTTAACTGGAAAGTTAACCTAAAGTTATCTTAACTGTGGCCTAGACTTCGAAAGGGGGTGTTTAGTTTGCTGGCAAAGTCTCACGCTTCCCTCTCCCTTCCCATCCTCTTTGCCCCTTTCAGCAGTCCACAAAGCGCAGCTGTCAGTCAATCAGCTCACATGATAATGATAGGCCTTGATAGGCCTGAGAGTGCCTTGTTGAAAGTGACGCACACTGTTCGAACCGATGAACCCCCTTCAGCCCCGCCTCTGGCTGGACTATCTGGCTGCCATTTGAAGTGGCACAAAAGAGACGCATAATAAGATTAGAGCTCGCGTTTTCAGTTCGAACTTCATTTCGTCGACGATTTTTGGCTTAGATTGTGCGTCTTTTGTTTTCATGGCATGACATGCCATGGAATGGGCTTAGAGGACTGTGGAAAGGGAGGCGTGGCTGATCCACAGCTGCCATATGAGACGGGGGTTTTGATGAGGGCGAATTCAATGGCAACTGTCTGCTCTCCCTATAATTAAGAGTAAAAACCCAATGAACGAACTCAAAGCCAAAGCCGAAATTTTTAGACTTGTAACTGAAACCGAGAGCTCAGCTCTCTAATTATAGGTTTGCGTACGATACACGAGAAGTAGGAGAAAAGAGAGAATAAAAAGTAGAGAGAGGAAGCTAGAGGAAACAGTTAACTGCCTTTCCGATCGTCACTCACTATGTTGCGATTAAATTGTGATATTTATGACAAAAACGTCCAAAAAGAAGCCGCCAACTGGAGGAAACCTGAACGGAGCTGTGACTGGCATTTGTAATTAGAGTCAGAGTTGGCAAACAGGGGCGTCTTTTGATTCATTGTATAAGACACCTCAGTGCCACCTGGCAGGAAAATCATCATTCGAGTGTCACACACAATTCACGACACACAACACACACCACACACGGTGAATGTGTCCATACATTGCCAAATTGTGCAATGCTGTGCAAAATTAATTATTTCTGGCCATCGCTGGATATATATTGACAGTTAATGATGGCACATTTGAATCATTTCCGACTCGACGGAAAGTCAAAGTAAATAACAAAGAGAGACTTTCAAAAAAAAGGGTATCTGCATAATAGCTAATAATACTGTATTTGAATATTATTATAATATTCTTCTATATTTTATTTACTTTTTTTTTAATTATTGTTTTCATTTCTTTTAAGGTCAACTAAATGTAGTTGACAAAATAAAGATAAATTTTGCAAGTAATTAAAGTTCATTATAAATGAACAACTGAAATTATACTTAAATCAAATCATTTTAAAAGTATTTTTCATAGCTCTGAGCATTGAATTAACTTACCATTTAAGGTAATTCAGAATAATTCAATTGTAGATCTAGGGTGCCTAAAACTGTCTTATGGATGTTCACGCATCAATACAAATATTTGAAATGTACACAGAAAAAACAAATAGGAACATGTTTCTTCAAACAAACACTCGCGTCACACGTCGTACAACGAAGTGAAGTTTTTCTTTTTGAGATTAGTAAAAGCAAAATGATGCAATACAATTGTTTTTGTTTTTCCAGCAACTAAAGTCGACTGAAAGCGGAATGTGCAAAATTGTTTGTGTAATTTGCAATGTGCGACAGAAGCTTACCAATGTGCATTCTCATTCTCTTCCCATATCATATGTGCAAAAAAAAAAACAAATGTGTGTGGTGTGCATAGGCGCTGGGCACCACTGCTGTAGATAGATGAAAGAAAAATCATTTAGTATTTTCTATGTCAAGAAAAGTGAAAACAGATTGAAGACAGTGACTCAAAAAACATTCAAAGAACTCCTCGAGTAATGAAATTCAAGAGCTGTTATCTATAAGGCTTTGTATGATAACTGCCTCACTTTCGTTTGTGGCTTAAAGAGATGATGTGACATTATCTATGGTCGCATATCTTTTCGTATTTGTCATGATCTTATCACGTGCTTCGAGTTTGTCCTGCCACCTAATTATGTCTCTCTCCCTCTCTCTCTCTCTCTCTCTTTTTCTATACACTGGCGTGCATATAAATACGAAATCAAGTCGCGATTTATGCGGCACACGGCACATCCCACCCCCTCCAACCTCCCCCTCGGTTTTCTCAGTACCCCCTCTGGTTCATGGGCATCAAAGGCAAAGCTGTTGCTACTGTTTTCTGTGTTCTGTTGTACTCTGTTCTGTTGTGTGCATGAAAAAGTCATTAAAATGTAATAAATTAGGGCAAGAAGAAAGAAGGAAGCCAGAAAAGCGAACAGTCAGGGCAAAAGGTGGGGAAACAGTAAAGTGAGTGCGAGCGAGAAAGATAGAGAATAAAGTCACCCTCTCTCTCCACATGTTTTGCACAATTTTCACAATTTTTTTTCATTGCTTTAGCAGCAGATGAAAAGTGTATTAAATTGATTTCACTTGATTTTCCCGCTTGTACTATATTTATTATGTTACTCAGACATGTCCGTGGTACAAACGGGGGGGCGGGGAGGGGGAGTTGGGGGCTGAATTAAGGGTGTGTGCGCACGTGTGTGTGTGTGTGTGTGTGTTTGGTTGTGCGTACGGCATATTCATTTCGCATATTGCAAAATCTTAACAGATACGCAATTCATTTTCGTAATGAAAATCACGCGCTGCTTATTAAAACCAAACGCATGAGCGTCTCACAAAGGGATGTACGTGGGGGGAGTCTTTAGAGGGGGCAGGGGAATATAATATTACGTGCCATTGAGGCAATTTAGTATCACATTTCGTGCCATGAAAATGGGACCAAGAAAAACAAACATCAAACAAATGGCAAATAATCAAGTGTATCAAGTGCTGAACGACAAGATATCCTATAAATTAAATAATCAATTTTTGCTTAATTTTATTGTTGTTTTTTTAAATGCAAAAAAAACATACTGCTAAGTACATTGATCTATCTTTGCCATAGTTTGTTTACTTAAAAAATAGCCTATTAATATAATTACAGGGTATATGAGGGAGTCTCACTGAAATTTATTTAGGAAAATTGCTTTCATCTACTACTAACAAACTTTTACACTATAAAATGTAATTTTCATAAAATTACAGATATTAAGCCATGGCAAGATGGTAAAAGTGTAAAGATAGCGAATGTTTAGTTTATCAGCAGTTTGCACTGAAATCACCTTCATTCTACCTTTAACAACACATTTAGTGATCCAATTTGTATATTTAAAGGGTATATGAAAGGTCGTAATATCATTAAATTCATTTGCTATCTGTGTGTGCATTGCGTTATGTTAAGCAATTGTCAAAAAGGTACAGGGTATTAAGCTGCTTGCTAAAAGTCTTTGAGGTACATGAAAGCGACACCTTATGATCAAGTACAAGGCGGAAAAAAAGACGCACAACAACATGTACAACATTCACACACACAAACATACACAACAACAACAGCAACAATAACAACAATAACAACAATAACATTATTAAGGAGTCGTAACATTTATTTTTTTTTTTGCTCCCGCTGCCACAACACGAAAATTTACTTCCTGTTTTTTGCCATGTAAAGTGGATGCAAGACCAAAAGGGGGGGTAGTGTATACGTGTGTGTGTGTATAAGTGTGTGTGTGTAACTCAAGTTGTGTTTTGGGGCAAATATTACAAAACACAAACGCCTGTTTCCGTTTTACTAATTCGTATGCTGTTTGCATTTGCATTTCGTAGGCAGCGAAAGAGACAGGTAGAGTGGGAGAGCGAGAGGGGCAAGAGTGGGAGAGAAGGAGAGAGGGTTGGCAGAAAAGTAGGCGGAATATCGCTGCTGTTGTGCGTGCGTGCGACACATATGAGAAATATCCCTGAGCCAGACGAAGAGAATTTGAGCAAAAGCAAAGGCGAAATCGAAAATATTACGCGCTATGCTAAAATGCTGCATGGGAAAATAGAGGGGGAGGTAGACAGGGATTGAGGGGGGCAACACATTCCCACCCCCCCCCCCCCTTCCACACACACGTATAACTTAGATGGCGCCAAAGCAAAAATTGATGCCAAATGGCCGGATTGGGAATGGAGAAGTTTGTTTCCAAAGTGCAAAAGGAAATTCATGCATATGTGAGCAGGGGTGTTGTTAGGAGGGGGGCGGTGGGGCTTGGGGGTTGCCAGCCAGCCTTTTTGGGGAGGGATGACTGTGCGCTTTTGGCGCTGGCGGAAAGCGTTGAAATGTGCTACAAATTGAATTTTATTGAAACGTGTTTGAAATTTTTCGTCAGAGTTGCCAATACCCAAAACCTCCCCCCTCCCCCTCCCCCTCCCACTTTCCCGCTCGCGCCCAATTACTGAAAAGGAAACAGGTGGGCGTAAAGAGAGGGTAGTGGAGAGTGTGTGTGTGTGTGTTTTTGTAATACACATAGGTACATACATACATATATGTTTTGCTTGTTTTGGCCATTGTAGAAATGCAAACAGGCGGCGAAGCGTCCGGCAACAAAATCTCATTCTCTATTGCCAATTTAGTGCTAGACAGAGATAGCGTATGTTATGTGTGTATGTGTGTAAGTGTGTGTGTGTGTGTTTCCATTATGCTGCAATAACAAAGCGAAAACCAAACATAAAACTTTTTCTGAAATGCCTTGACAAATTTGTTCAACACAGTTGTCAAGCTGCTTAAAAGAAAAATAATAGAGTTGCCACTGCGCTTAGGATTGACAGAGTAAATAAATGTTGCAAAAGAATCGAGTAACTTTATTCATCACAAGTAATTTTTGCACTAAAGTATTTTCGACTTTAGAGAAAAAGAAAATTGTGGCTTTAATATTTACAGAACTATTTTAAAACTTTATATTTGAGTTTTCTAACAGAGTTGTCACAGAATTAAAATTAATTGGTTGCCATTCACAAAGGAAACAAATAATAATTTTGTTTATACTCTCTGACAAACATTTTATATGTATTGAAATTAAGACTCAATATTATCAAATATATCTGTATTAATAGTAGCTAAACTGACTGAATTAAGTCTATCTCTTTCAGCACTTTCTTTCTCTCTCTCTCTCTCTCTCTCTCTTGGCTAATGCAAATACAGCTGATATGCTTTGGATTTGGCCTCTGGCTCTGAATCATCCTCAAAGCGCTAATCAAGCGGCAGCTCAAAGGTCAGCAAAAGCAACAACAACAAGCAACAACAACAACTAGAATGGGAACAACAATAACAACACCTGAAGGAAGTCAATGCCGTCAGGTAGCCGTTGGCCATAATGCTTTTTATGGCCTATGGCCTCAATGCAGCCTCCAAAGTCAAGTCGAGACTGGCGTTTCATTAGCCAGAGTGCCGAGGTCCCAATGACAAATGCCCCTGAGAGAGCGAGAGAGGGACAGAGACAGCGATAGAGAGAGAGATAGACAGAGAGAGAGAGAGAGAGAGAGAGAAAAAACGGTAGTCACAGCAGCAGCAAAAAGTATAATTCTCTGCTATCTGTGACTACCTTCTGGTTTTCTCATTTCCTTCTTCTATACTCTTTCAGAAGGTATTAAAAGTTTGTCCCAAAGTGTGTAAGGAAATGTTACAATCTCCAAAAAGTATATATAATCCTGAGCTAAGTCAATATAACGATCAAAAATAAATCAATAAGTTAACCATTAGTAAGTAAATAATTTTTTTTTCCTTTTTTTCCATTTTTTTCAATCATACAAATTGTTATATTGGTATTGTTCTGTGTGAAATCGAACTAGTTAGTTGTCATAGGTACAATTTAGAGTTGTCGTCTTTATCCACCGATCTGTTGAAAATGTAAGGGCAACAAATTTTCGACTTACCAAAGATTTGTACCTTTATTTCTTAATTTTTTCCCGACTGTTTTCTTTCCCGTTTCTGCTATTTCATTAAAGTATCGACAAGTTTGAAATTAGTTGATTTGTATATGGCCAAGTCGGGGGCGCATTCAGGTAGAACAGCTGAAGGGGGGTCTGGGGAGGGGGAGGGGCAGGGGTAGGTCCAGGTGGGTATCGAAATGCTTGACTGGCTTTTTGGGCGTCCTCTTTTGGCTGCCTTGTCAATCGGTGACTAATGTTCAGCAATTTGGCTAAGCGACAGACACCGGAGACAACAACAAAAGCTGCAAATGGCTAAGAAAAGGTGGCTTAAGGTAGCTAACAAGTAGTGGTTGGGGGAGGAGAGCGGATGGAGAAAGGAAGATGCA
This sequence comes from Drosophila quinaria, assembly GCA_035047525.1. Lineage (NCBI taxonomy): Eukaryota > Metazoa > Arthropoda > Insecta > Diptera > Drosophilidae > Drosophila > Drosophila quinaria. The sequence continues at coordinate 28,823,440 of JAWNPO010000455.1, forward strand.
GACTAAAACGCAAGGACAAAATCGTTAAAATGTTAACAACAAACTGGCTGAAATAAATCAATGCGCTTTTTTTCGTTATTTATTCGCTTTCAACTTTTATTCCGTATGCTACTCCCCAGGGGAAGTACCTCTCTATCCTATGGAGTGACAGAGAGAAAGAGAGAGGGAGAAAGAGAGAGAGAGAGAGAGAGATAGAGAAATCCACATTCAATTTGTTTATCAACAAGAAATTGAGTGAGTGTCGCCGAATGAATCAAGCGAATGAAGGAAGAAAAAGAAGAAGACTCAACGGATCAGTGACTCGACTATGGATGGGGTTTCTCAATAAGGTAGAAAGAGAGAGACAGAGAGACAGAGAGAGAGGGAGGGAGGCCGGTTGACGGATTTACCGGGTTCAAATGGGCCAATGAGCCCTTGGCAAAGGTGACGACAAACCTCCGAACACGTCTGACGATGAGAAGCTTGAGAATGGAATTGAAATTGTGCAGTTTATATCGGAGAATGAGAATGAGAATGAGGCGATTGTGAATCCAAATGCGAATGAGACGGCGTTTTTGTCATTAGTTGCATTAACTCAATCCCCCTTCCCTCACTTCTCTCCCCCCACTCCATTCAATTGACAGTCAATTTTTTAGTGAACAGACGTTCCCTGAATTGTTTGCATCGATTGTTGTTGTTGTCGTTGTTGTTTTTTTATCGCTGCTTGTTTACTGTATGCAAATTTTGTGCAGCTTGTCATTGTCAAAGCTGTCTTCAATGAAGCGGCACCCAGAAAACACTAAAAAATTGCTATTACGGGATACATTAGCTAAAGCAGTCAAGAGAGCTGTTAACTTTTTAAAAAAAATTCTTAAGTGAATTAACAACAATGTAATAAATTGTTTAATTTTTTTTTTACATTTTTAATTTTCTTTTTAATGCGAAATTACGTATGTAATTTATTATTTTGTTAGTCGACTGATTTAAAGTATCTAGAACTTTTTGAGGATTGAAGATCCCATAATTAAATTTCTAAATTCATAATTATTGTAGGGATTATAATCAATTGCTAATTACCCAAATTAAATTAAAATTTTAAGACATTAAATTGTTGATTAAACTTAAAATAAATTAAATGTAAAATGCTTTATGGTTATTTGTTAAGCTGTACCATTTGTTGTTATGCTTGAGGTAGCTCGAATTTTATTTGATGCTCCCATTTCGTCTTATCTATTGAATATTTATGATCTCTGGTCCCTGTTTGGGTTGAGCTACCATTTGGTAGCATTTAACGATTCGTTTTTATCAGCTTTTAGGCTGCTATTACTCAATTATCATGCACGATCCCTTGAGGATTCATCTCATTCACATTTATTTGAAGAAAAAAAGAAATGATTATTTTGTTATTATTATGATTTTTTTGTTTTTGTTGTAAAGAAAACTATCTATTCTTGGAAGTGTATTGGTTGAGTGAATGTGATTATATTTTAATTCGTTCAATACTATTCATTTTGCATGTACTCGTATTTACGCTTCTATTCACGCAACTTATGCTGCTAAGTGTGCAAATAAAGTGGCGCTCAAATCGATTTTGAATTGACAACTTTTAGTCAAATGTTGCGATATTCATTTGAATGCAAAAGACAGTCACAGTCATCGCACTCACTCCACTCACACTCACTTCCCACTCACTCCACACTCACTTGGAAGACTCGGTGAGTCGACTGTTGATAAGACATGCAATAAATTTTGTTACTAATTTTTGTCGCGTTTGCTTTGAGGCTGCATTCGTATTCAACACTTAATGAAGTTGCCCTAAGTAGGAGGAAAGGAGCAAAAGGAGAAGAGAGAAGGTAGAGAGGGAAGGGGAATTTTAGTGATAAATCAAAAATATGTAAGAGACGCGCTTGAAACAAAAGCTGAGACCAAAATATGTCAAATGATTCATATTAAAGTCAAATGAATAAATCATGCCAATGCTGACAACATGGAAATGTATCTCACAGATACAATTTACTTGTTCAGCCCACATTGTAGTCCCATATCCCGCTCTCTCTCTCTCTCTCTCTGTCTTGGTATTGGCCAGGTTAAGTGCGTTAATGTTGCCTCCGTTTGTCATTGTCGCGGTTCGCGTGCAACCGCGTTGATATATTGATTCCAATGCGCCACTAAATCAAATTCTTCCCCCTCTCTCTCTCTCTCTCTCATTATGCCTCTCTCCTTCTCTGTTGCTATCTCCCTCTTTGGTGGTACCCAAATTTCACGAGAATGCGACAAGCCGCTTGACAATGGCAATTCTTGGAATTTTGATAGAGTTGCCAACGCTTAAAATACAAACTAAATAATGAGCGTTGAGTGTTTCATACTCAAGCCTTAAAGATGCAGATACAAGTCTAGATTGAGCTGCAGATACTGTATCTTTTTTTAAGTGTGAGCTTAGGAAATGAGTTTGTGTTTCTCAAAGAAATTTTTATTTGAATTGAGGTAAAAATATTTGAAATTGGTAAAGTTTTATTTGACTTTGGCAACAAAACTGTATTGCTGTATTTTAAAAAAACTCTGCTTAAGAAATGTATAACTTGCATTTAAAGAAAACTGTTCTGAATACGTGAAAATGTTTTCTGAGAATTTACCCCTTATCCTAAATTTTAGTCATTGATTGGACAAAATAAAAAATAATTTAAATTTTTTTTTGGGGTTTTTATTGTTTTGTACATTCTAAAACTGAGAAACATTTAATTGAATAATTTTGTAAAAAAAATTACTTGAAAATCTTCTGATACTACAGAATCTACAATTGATAATGAAACTCCAACTAATGGAGACTTTTTTAGTCGTTCGTTAAGGGTTTCTTCTGAGAAGTTCTTAGAATAATGAATACATAAATATTGCATTCAATGCATTCATATGCTTATTAAGTTTTATTTAACTCACAGTCGAGGCAGTTGCATATTCGTAGAGGGAGAAGGGTGAACAGAGAGCGATAGAAACCCACTCTGGGTATTCTCTGAGATATTTTATGGTTTTATGGCGGCAACTTTCGTTTGAACTTTCGCGCACTTCTGATGCCATTTGCAGATGCTTCTCTTGGGCGCAAATTACCCCAAATGTTACTCTAGGCGCCACAGGACTTTGACGACACGCACACACACGCACACACACACACACGCACACACAGATACACACAGAAGTGTTGGTTATAGTTTTTGGTTAGTTTTCGACTGGAGTTTTGCTTCGAGTTCAAATTGTAAACTGAGACCGCAAAATGCGTCTTGTAAGCGTATTTAACTTTATTATTTATGCAGAACTATGTGAGTGTGTGTGTGTATAAATGAGTGTGTGTGTGTTTTTGAGCGTTTAGTGTGCTTATTAATTTATAATACACTGCGGCCTTGGCGGCAGTGCTTTTTCCAGGGCCACATAACTTTGCATATTCAATAAAATGTTTTTCGACTCAAAACTTTGCCATTTAGTCGACGTCAGTTACTAAAATATATTTCAACACACATACTCTGTATGTATTTATGTATGTGTGTGTATGAGTTCTCTTAACAAATCATTTACATAAAATGCTGTTTAAGAATTTATGTTTCCACAGGAAGAATTGAAAATATAATGTGAAAATACATTTTAAAATTTAAGTCTAAAATGTTTTATTTTTTAAGCATTCAGTCCTTTCTTCTTTCTCTTTCTCTGACTCATTTTCTGGTTTATTCACTTGCCCCTTCTTCTCTTTTTTACTCTTCTTATTTGTGGCACACTTTAGATAATTCTAATTAATGTTTCGTTTAGCTTAAATTGAAGCTTCCCTTCTCCTTTCTCTCTCCTCTCACTCTCACTCTCACTAGCTCCTTCTCCCGCTCTCCCTCTTTCTCTCTTCTAGTTCAGCAGCTTCTGCTTTTTGTGTCGCAATTTAATTTATTGAACATGCCACAAGCTGCTGCGTCACTTGAAACCAAACGCTGTCTCTCTGTCTGCCTGCCTGCAACATCCATTTATCTCTCTTCAGAGAAGATCCCCTCTTCCTCTCTCTCCTCCCTTGACCCTTCACCCATCGCCCCTAATCTTGCCACATTGCCACGCACTTTTTGCCACTTCAATCAACGCCACTGACCGCTTGCACTTGATGTGTGATGCTGCAACACCCTTTTCATAGGGTATTCCTTGGTCTTTTGGCCAACCTATTTTTGGCCCGTACTTAACCCTCAAATGCCCAGCCCTGAACTTAGGTGGGGCCACCAAAAATCGTCCTTAAAGCCACTTAAATTACTATAATTCCAAATGAAAATAAATAAATTGTCTATAAGGCAGTGTTTTTTGTAACTCTCTACTAAGATCTTTAATATGTATTTTTACTATCTGAAAATCAGGGATTACTTAAATTTATTTATGGACGTGGCTACTTTAGAAAACAAACCAAAAATGCAATTTTTCTCAGTAAAAAGATAAACTTTTTAATATTTATGAGGGAAATTACTTTAAAAAATGCACAAGAACTTGTACAATTTTCTAAATTTATGATGGGCGAAAACCCCATTTAAAAAGGTTTACAACTTTATTATTTTGCATTAAATAGATTTATTTTAAATTTAATTTTTTAACTCAATTTATACAATTTTTTTAAATTTATGATAGTCGAAAAAAAAATATTTAAAAAGGTTTACAACTTTATTATTTTGCATTAAATAGATTTATTTAAAATTTAATTTTTAATCTCAATTTTAATTTGCTTTTTGGACAATAATTGCAGGGCTCTTTATTGGCGAGTTTGCTCGACTTTAGTCTTTCCGACAAGTTTTTCATTGAACTTTGTGTGTGTGCCACAATTTGTGGCAACAACTAAATGGCTGGCAAAAGCCACTTAAAAAGCTGCTGAATTGTATTGATAGCAAGTTCGTTGTGAAGAAGGGAGAGAGAGTGGATAGTGAGACAGAGACACAGAGAGAGAGAGAGATAGAGAGAGAGGGCAGCTTATAGGCTGGAGAGACTCTTGGCTAGGCATTGAACCAGTTTATCGAAATCTAATGAGGCGACTATAAGAACAAACAAAATACACATACACACATGTATAAACAATGCCCACACACACACACACACACTCATACACTCATAGACTCATAGACTCATACTTGGATTATTCCTCAAGTTTGGGTCAACAAAATGGCTGACAGACAATGGGCCAAGGGCTGCCTGGCGACTGTTTCACGTTCTATCATGGTTTGTCGGGCAATGCCTCTAAAGGGGGGATGGGGAGTCAGGGTTGTTGTGTTATTAAAGCCATAAATTCAAGTAAAAACAAATGAACGAAGCGTTGGCCAAATGTTGTGCAACAAGAGACAAGAGAGACAGAGGCAGAAAGAGAGAGAGAAAGAGAGAGGAGAATTTTGGGGTGCATTGGAGACATTGCTGTCTGTAATGGGATGCTGAAATCTCAGAGCCAAGGCAACATGAGGCATAATAGCATAAAGCGTTGATAACAAATTTGCGCATTTCAACATGAATGAATTCTCTAGTGGCATGCAACACACACAGCGACTGACTAAGAGAGAGAGAGAGAGGGGTGAAAGAGACAGTGTTTCGGCTTGCAGGGTTCCGGTTGCTGAGAGCTCCTCTCAATCGTCGAATGTCCTTTTGGCTGAGCCTTGCCTTAAGTGCCCCAGCGTCAAAATGGCAAACATACGGCAAAAGCGACGTGTGTGTGTGTGATGTGTGTGTGTGTGTGTCTGATGTGTGGCAACTGGATACAACGACTTGATATCACGTCAGATATCTTAAGTTAAGAGTGCTCAACTACGAGATATCCTGTGCTCATTCCGCTAGACGCACAAAAAAATATCCAAAACTCTGGATTCAAATTAATCCGAGCCTGTGTCAAAAGCTCGAAAACTTTCGGAATTTGTTTATTCAATTAGGAAACACTTGATTCAAGTACGATATTTCAATAAATTCTTTGCAATTATCTTGATTATCGGTCTGACTATATATAGTAAGAAGTCTGCATATTAAATTTGGTGCTTCTCACTCTTGCCAACTCTGAGATCTTTGAGTTAATACAAACAGAATTAACGACACAAAAATGTTGATACTGATCAAGCTATATGTATATACTTTATTGGATATGCCACGCCTCTTTCAACTTATTACAAATTTTACATAAATTGAATATGGGTAGATCTCCCGATTGAGAATGTTTGAGTTATTTTGTCGGCTCGAATCTATCTGGAAAAAGGCTAAAACGACAACACTGATGTGTGTTGTGCCCGTGTCCGTTTTGGGGCCAATTGTAGCCCTTGGGCCCCTTGGACACGGACGGAAGGACGCACGGATGGATCGAGGCAGAACACAGGAGGCAGGAGGCAGGAGGGCAGAGAAGGGCATGTCCTTTGCCTGGGTCCCAACTGCGCCTTGAGATGTGGACGACGACGATGACGCAGCTGCCGCAGGACAGTCACTGGCCGTGGCACAACAGGACAACTGATTTTCCGGCAACACACACTGTGATTTGTCCAAAAGAAAAACGAGACGAGATGAGACATGAGACACGAGACGAGATGAGAGAAATTGCTACCAAAACAAGAAAGGCAGGCAGAGGGAGGCCGGCAGGCTGATGAAAAGTAGACAAAAGAAATCAGAGACACCATCAACAACTACAACAACAACAAGAGGAGTCGCCCCAAAAGAAAAGGAGACGCATTGGGCCTAGTCCTGTTTCCGGCTTCTCTGTCTCTCTCACTTTCCTTCCTTCTTGTTGACGTTTCATTTATCGTAATCAAGTGCGCAATCAATGCGAACAGAATTGCACTTAACGATTGTTTTTCTCCTCTTTTTCCTTCAGTGATTTTTTTCTTCTTTCAGCTTCTTGTGGTTTTTCTCTTCTAATTTAGTTTGATTTCTGTTACAGTTTTTTGTTCACAACAACAACAGATACTTGCCCCAAATTGGCCTATGTGAAATGACTGCATTCGATTGCATTCAATTCAATTCAAGTGAATCACATTTGCTATTCCAGTTCACTCATTGTTGAACAAGATTTCATAATGCACCGTTGACTACCAACTCGTTTCCATATTGGCAATCGAATCGATAACTATTCATCAAATTAGGTTAATTTGAAATTCGGTTGAAACGTTTGCGAATGAAGCACACAGAGAATTTGAAGAAAAACTTATGCTCGCAAGAGCGTAAATTTGATTGAAGCAAAAATAACAATTTGCAGAGTTTATAGAATACGAGGAATAGCATAAATCTTTCATAGGGAAATTAAACATCAAAATCTACAACCAAAAATGATCTAAAATATTTGGTGCAATTTTTTTTTAATGTTCTCCTAACAAGCTTTAGTATTGTTCCTCTTTTAGCAGTTTTGTTTTTGTATAAATTTTATATATTTAATACAACCGCTATAAAATGCATTCCCATTGCATGCGATTACTGCCTGCTGACTGCGAAATTTATCGATAAACCAAAGTGTTTTTTAGCATGCAAGAAATGGGGGTGGAGCATAAATAGCGTGGCAACTCTGGCAGCGTCATTTTGGCAAGGCATGCCATTACGGTTGTCTGATAATGAGAATGAAGAGAACGAGGACAACTTCTTGGATTATGCCAACTTTGCAGTGCCAAAAGGGGGAGGTACAAGAAGAAGAAGCATCAGGAAAAAGAGGAGTTTGGGTTACGGCCAGGCTGGAAAGATTGTGCTCAGCATAATTCTAAATGAAGACTGACTGACTGACTGACTGATGTACTGATATGGCAAACTGTCGGCAGAACTTTTCGTGCAACCCATGAAAAAAATGTTTCGTTAACCAAAAATCGTGCCCCAAAACTTTGTGGTCGACACTTTTATACTGTGCTATGACGACGACTGCAGCGACAGACCAGGGATGGAGAGTTGAAGAGAACGGAGCGTAGGGATGTCATTTCAACAACTTGTTTTTGACGATTTTTTTTTTATTACTATTTTTTTATTTTTTTTTTTGTTCATTCTTCTTTTTGAACAATAGAAAAGCGACGTCGTTGCGCGATATTGTCAACTGGGATGGTGGATGGTTGGGTGGTTCAGTGGCTCGGTGGGTCGGACTGGGAGTTGAGGCTGAAAATGCAATTTTTGTAAAGCGCAACAAAAATTGTTTGCAACGGGGAAAATTGGATGAGCGTCGGCGTTTTTGGCGGCTGCCGCAACAGCCACAAAAGATCCCCCTGAATTTCAGAGTCCCTAGCTCAGACCAGAATCAGAATCAAAATCAGAGTCAGAGTAAAAAGAGGCACATGCCACATGGATGTGGCAACTGCCAACTTGCAACTGGCGGCGTTGCCAGACCGACAGACGGATGGACAGACAGACGGACAGATAAACTGACGGACCGACCAAGCATACAAAATAACCGCAATCCCAAGCTGCACATTATCTATGAATGTGGTTTTTTGTAGTGTATATATATGTGTGTGTGTTTATGCGTGTGTTTGTGTGTGTGTATGTGTGTTTGTGTTTGTTTGTGTGTGTGTGTGTGTGTGTGTGTGTGTGTGTGTGTGTGTGTGTGTGTGTGTGTGTGGGCGTAACGCTGCCACTGCCACTTTTTTTCTTCTTCTTTTTTCAGTTGGCAGTTGGCGAAATAAGAAAAAAGAACTAACAGGCCTAGAATGGGGATACAAAAAAGAGGTTACACGAAAAAGTCAAGAATCATTCTCAAATTCAAATTTAAAGTTTACGTTAATAAAAAAAACTAAATCACCCAAGCCTTGTCACCGTTTGAAATTAGTTTTTTTAATTAAAATGGGGAAACAAGCCTGAAATATATGATAAAAGAAATAAATTCCTAGAAGTACCTTGATAATCAAAATGTCTAGTATTAATAAATGAGATCAGCCAATTTTTGACAACGCTACCTCGAATTGTTTCTTTCTGTGTATCAGAAATGAGTAGCAAAAAAAGATTGGCTTGTTGCGTTTAAGGGATAAGCGCTAAGGGGATGCGGAGTATTCGGCGAATACCAGAGCGGAAATTGTTGAGCGGAAACTTTAATCTCAGCGAAATTGTTTTTGGCGACAGTTTTGTGCATGACGGGAAGGTGGAAAGTTGGTACCAATTCCCCTACCATTTTCTGCGCTCCAGTCTACCACCCCTAACTCCCTCTCCCTCTCTCTTCTTGTGTCTATCTCTGACTCTCATCGCTTGGACCTTGTTAGGCATCCATGACAGCATCTGGCTGCATGCGCAAGTTACAAGCTGCATATACTCACATATGTGTTCTGATGCGACCCTCTTCCCTCCCTACGGCTCTAACCACCCCCTTCTCGCCCTTCTGGCTTATATCCTACGGCTCCAACTGCTTCTCGAACGAGACATGCCACGCCCCACGCTTAGGGTGGCGAGCGAGTCGAGCTCCGGCCACTCAGTTGTTGGTAAAGTCTCAACATTTTGGCTAAGAATTTAGTTTTTATCGAGTGTGTCATCAGTTATCGAAACTACTCAGTTTTCGATTGATTTCGATGTGAACGAACTTATACGATTTACTGAAATAATTTATCGTGTCTCAAAACATTTTTGGCAATTTATCGATTTATCGATTACAAGATCAATTGATTGATTACAACACTAAATGTTCTGCTTACGTTCTTCGCATGCTTACTTTGCATAGCAATAATTACTTGAATCGATTATTTTTTATCGATTTATTATTTTAATGTATATTTTTGTTTTACTCTTATCGATAATTTGAAACCAATATTATCGATAATGTATAGATAGTTTTTTTTCTCTCTCCTTTTAATTGTTAAACTATTTATTTGATGATACTATTTCTTTATAGACACCTTAACCCTTGTCTGTCCTACAATCTGTGCTACCTTAACCCATCGATAACTTTTGTGCAACGTAGCGTATTTCAGTCTTCGCCTAACCGGTCGTTCTAGGCCGGGTTCTGGCTAAAAGATGCTACATGCATTCGCATGGACATGGAGAAGAAAGGGAGAGCACGGAAGGACGGTAGGAAAGAGCCAAAGAGAAAGAGAAATGGAAGGGAAAGAGTTATGGGAGGTAATGTTGCAGTGCGGCAGCTTTGCAGAGATTTGTTGGCTTGGAAATTGCCCAACAAATTTCTGTTGGCGGGCCACAAACAACAACCATACAGACATGAATTTATACACACATACATATACACACACTCACACACACACAGACTGAGGGAGCAGCAACTAAAGTCAGCGCCATATGAGCACGTATCTATGCATATATCTCACAGTTACATGAGTTTGCCGAGTTGTGTCTGAGTGTGTGTCTCTCTGTGTGCAGATTACTTACTTTTCGAGCGTTAGTCGTTAGTGCTGTTATTTCATAGTTGCCAAGCCGCAGTTTTCCCCTTTACCTTTTACCTTCCCTCCTTCTTCTTGCCCCTCCTCCGTCCACCCCATGCCACCCACTTTTGCCGCCTCTCCCCCTCGCCTCCTTGGCCACTTAGGCGAAAGCCGCACAAAAGCGCAAAGAGCGCAAAAGCCGTTCATTGATAATGTAAACTCAGCACAAAAATATCTACTATGTATTCGTAGGCCAAGAGGAAGGCAGGAGGAAAGATACATGTAGGATTGCGGTACTTGCTGGCTGGGCCAAAAGGGGGCGTGGTTATGCCCCCCATACATTTATGAAGCCAGTCTAAACTTTTGCATATCTCTCTTTTTCTCTATCCCTCGCTCTCTCTCTGTCGCTTTGCTGTGCGAGTTTTAAGTCATGACCAAAAAATTATGTGGCTGTATTTAAAGTTGTGCTAAGCTCGGTCCGAATAGGGATCTTCTTCTTTTTTATTTGGGTCTATACAGGACTCTCAGCCGTTTTCCTACCTCTGCAATCTACTACCCATTTCCCCCCGTCTTCCCTTTTGCCGTATCTCTTTTGGCTGCTTAATACTTTTTCAGTTAACTCGCGCGTTGATTTCAAGTTGACTTTTGGGCAATGAAACTTTTTTTCACTGGGTTGGGGTATAAAATGCATGTGTGTGTGCTAGTACGTATGTGTGTATGAGTGTGTTAGTGTGTGTATATATGAGATATGTGGTTTGTACTCAAATTGGACAGCGCTGACCACGCATTGCAGTCGTTAGGAGGCAGCTAAAGTTGAGTTAGGACTCTGATTCGAATGCGATTCGTGTACGTACCTGAAAAGAGATGGGGAGAAAGAGAGAAATAAAATTAGTCGATGTGTAAAATGCTTTAAGCTTTAATTTAATAGATTTTCGATAAAATATAGGCATTGCATTGAAAATAAATTAACTAAAATTATATATTTAAATTTTTTTTAAATGGCTTAGAGCAAACTTGGAATAGTGCAAGGTTAGAATAAAAACATAATAGAAGAGGTTAAGTTTTATAATTTCTATATCACATCATCTACTTTGCTGACAAGCAAAGAAATTAGTTTATACCAAATATAGGTAAAGTATCACTTGATGGCCAAAAGATCAGCTCAATTCAATAAGATGTTAAATTTTCTTTCTGAATTTCGTGAAATTACGTTAGGTTTGAGTTCTTAACCCACCCAGAAATTAAGCTGAAGAACCGTTCGCTCGTTACCGTTATTAAGTACATTAGCCGCTTGGAAGCGAGGTGGGGGCGTGGCAAGAGGGCGTGCTAATTTCCTAAGTGGCAGTTCGCCAAACCTAACTCTAATGTGATTCTCCGAGTGCAAGGTTGAGTTTCAGCTACGAGTCCTTGTCCGAGTCTGACCCACGACCCTTTGGGTTGCTTTGTTTTCTCCATTATTTTTTTGGGGAGCTGTTGTGCAAATATTCAACTCATTTAACACATTGTCCAGATCCGTGGCGACATAACCTCAATGCGAAAATTAACAACAGAACCAAAAACATAAGAATGGTACAAGCCGAGTTATTTCTACGGGCTTTGGGTTTGGCGCGGTTCGAAATGTCGAGTTACATATTTTTTTTTTTGCATAAATTAAGCATCGTGTTGGAAGTCTGACACATAACGGTATTGCTAATTACGCCATAATGTCCGAATTTACAGGCAAAAGGAAAGCCCCGGAAACTAGAAGGAGCGAAAAGGCAAGACAGCGAGAGGAAGAGAGAACCGGACAAAACTCTTGGCAAAGAAATTAGCATAATAACCTTTAATAATACAAACGAAAAATTAAATAACAACAAGAAGAATAACTAAAGAAACGAGCGAGAAAAAATATAATGCCGAGCAGTCAATGGGATAGGGGTTGAGGACGGGGGAAAAAGAAAAAGAAGGGGGGTGCGTTACCCTCACTATCAAAAACGGCGCAAAACAAATTTTGAAAAGCGAAACTACAAGCCATTAACGCACATTAGCAGAACTTATAAATTTATTGCCTGTGCGATGAGTTGATGTCGATTTCCATTTCCATTTCCATAACACAACACCAAGTGGAAAGAGGCAACAAAAAAGGAGGAGTGAGAGGTAGGGGTAGAGTGGTTAAGGGTACACGGGCTTAGGGTAGTTTCACTTGGGGTTAACCGAACAATAGAGCGCCTACAAAAGCAAGGGTGGTTCACAGTGTCAAAGTGAGCGTGAATAACAAGAGTTCTCGGGGCTTGAGCAATAGTTACTCATAAATACTCGTACATTTTTGGAGGGATCGACAAAAGAATGGCAATGCCAAAATGGGATAACCCAGGGTCTATATGGTATGCATGAGGCATAGCTTTGATTCTCTGTTTCGGATCTTTGGGGTTGCATTGCCTGCACTAACAGAGCTCACACTGTTCAGCAAATCACTGGACTAAAAAAAAACATACACTTGTTGCCTGTATAATTTTAAATACACATTCATATTTTTTATTATTTAGAAATGTGTAAATCTTAGTAGTGAAAACATGCATTTAAAAAATATATTCCCTATAATATTTTTACATAAATTTATTAGCTAATATATTTTTTTTTGTAATTTTTTTTTAAATTTGACTTTGGTCATCTATGCTATAAGTGGATGCTTATAAATTATGTCACTAGTCCCTAACATTTATTCAATCTTATGGTATAACAATTTATTTTTTGTTTTTGCGTTTTATAAAAATGGCATTTCAAATTTAACAATAATTTTTAATTTATTGCCATTAATAAATTAATAATATAAATAATAATTAATAATAGATAATGTTTTGCAGATATACATAATTATATCTTGTATAAACTTTTCCATCTATTTTTTTGTAATCTGCTTTGAGCAACTCAACAAATTGCAAAAACAAATTAAAATTATCTAAAATAAGTTTACGGTTTTCAAATGTCAGTTGCAGACAAATTGCTTTTGCACCACTGTGAGAGGCAGCACTTTGATATGTTGCAGCATTTTAGTTGTTGTTGTTGTTGTTTTTACTATTGTTGTTGTTGCCTCTTTCGGGATTGCGCAAGGAAGGATTGTGCTAATTTGTTTTCCAATTTGGCTGCTGTTGTTGATATGTAAGTGTGCGTAAATCTGTGTGTGAGTGTGTGTGTGTGATGCGATGCTGCATGAGGCAGGCAGCAAGCAGGCCCGTTGTCCTTGCAACAACAACAACAACAGCACAAATGTAAAAAACAAACAACAACAATGAGCACGAAAACGAGAACAACAAAAACATGTGCCACTTAGTTAAATGCACACGTGCGAAATCTCTCGAGCTAAATGCAGCCAAAGCCTCCCCTTCCCACCATCCCAACCAACCCCTAACCCTATCACTACCCCTCTCTCTCCCTTTCCCTTGCGTCCCTTCCCTTTCTTGATCTTATGCAAGTTCCTGTTGTGTGTGTTATGTTTCTTCCTAACCCGCAAGAAAATGCAATACAAAATGAATATTTAATTCAGCCAGCTGATGGCACGATGGCCAGAGGGGCTGAAGAGAAAGTGGGAGGTGTTGAGTGCTTGGGGGTGGTGAAGATATGGGAGGGGGTGGCAGGGTCGTCGCTGGGATCGCAGCTGGAGCCGAGGACCTTTGTCGAGTCAGGACGCGTGCAAAAATCAACGCTATGCCATAAAAGGAAAATTGCATTTCACTGTTATCGGCAGCGACGTCGCTGTCGCTGTCGCCGTCGCCGTCGGCGTCAGCTGCAAGCTATGCCAGGTGTGTATGTTTATGTGTGTGTGGCAGTGTGCGATATACCCTGTAAGCTTTCGCGAGTCAAAGGTATTTTAATTGCTCAAAAAAAACATTTGCTGTAGAAAATTAAATTCTATACAATTATCAATATATAATCAAATGAGTCTTCTCTAAGATATTATGTTTTTTATTGTACTTATGAAAATATTATAAAATCATACAAGTATCCAAATTATAAATTATATAAAACTTTCAAATGAATTTATCGTTTCTAATGGGAAGGAAATATAAATAAAATCCAGAGTATTGGCTAGTCGTGCATGAGCTGCTTATGCCCCCGTTTTGCGAGTTTCTTTGCGAATTTCTTTGTTTATTTATTTGCCGCATAGCGGTACAACTATTTTGGCTGCTTGCTTAAGCCGCGGGAACAGCGAAAAAAGAACAGAAGGAGCCATATAACCGGGAAAAGGGAAGGACTAAGGCTAAGGGCAGACGGAAGAGAGTAAAGGGTAGAGGGTAAAGCTAAGAGCAAGGGTTAACAGTAGCACAACGGTAATTCGTAGCATAAGAACCAATATACCAATAACAACAGCTGACAGCAGACGGCAGGCGGTGAATCAGGATAAACGACAGAGCAACCAACAAACAACACACAATACACAAAAAACTGAACCGACAACAGCTAAAATTTTATTTCGATTCTTTTACGACAAGCCAATATATAAGATGCTACCTCTTTTCTTCTTCCCGACTGATTCCAACATAGGGCATGCAGGAAATGTTTGATAGTCCCCCCATTGATAGGGAGGCACCTGTCACAGCAGTATCGAGTACTATCGAAAGGTAGACGACAGAGTTTTACCGTTGACAGTCTGGGAAGAGGGGTATATTGATTCTTTTGTTATACCTGTTATTTTAAAACTAAGTAGAAGGGGATATTGTATGCGTTGCAATGCATGTAACAGGGAGAAAGAAGCATCTCCGACCCTATAGGGTATATATATGCTTGATCAGCATCAACAGCAGAGTCAATATAGAAATGTCGATCAAGCTTGTTTGAAAATTTTGACACGCCCTTTTCCGCCTCCGTATGGCAATGGCTGCTTAAAATTTTTAGCAATGTAAGTACCTAAAAGCATGCAAAAAATATTTTAAATTTATTTAAATAAGTAACATGTAACCTATAGTTGGGAGCTCGACTATAGCCTTTCTTGTTTTTGGTCTGCAAAATAATCATTTTGTTGCTCTTTTATTTCTAATATTTAATATATTCTAATTATTATTTCTCTAAAAGTTAGCAAATTATTTTTAAAACAATTTTATTAGTTTAATAAGAAAATGTAAGCAATAGTGCTAATAATATAACATGTTTTTAGCAATAAATTGAACCAAGGTTCATATTTTACAGACTTCCTTATCGTTATCATCTCTGTGAACCAGTTCCAAAACGGTTCAACATCCTAACTCAGAAACTGAATTCTTTAAAATTTTGTATGTAAGCTGTTCTTATAGCTATAAAAAGATTTCGCTGCCATAAGGGATCATTTAAACCAGATTCTCTGAACCGCTTCATGAGTGTCTAAGTGTCATAGATCAGAAAGTACTCCTAGCAGAAAATTTGTATGTGGCATTAACTGATGCTATGGTGTAAATTTCCTTGATGTTTATCGTTTTTTCGTTCTTTTCTCTAATAACCGATTCAAATGACGATACAGCTTTTTATCCGAGTGAATATCGGAGCCATCTTGATAAAACTTGTTGATTAAATTTTTCAGCTTTTCCTACCTTTTATCTTTGGCTATTTGCCCTATGAACCGGTTCACAAGTGGTTCAGCCTCATAACTCGTTGAGTGACTAAGCTTTGTTTCTAAAAGTCAACGCTACTCAGATCGTTATCAATATACAAATATGTCCAAGCGAAAGTTGTATAAAAGCAGTGTTGTAAAATGTCATTAGAATTTTTTAAAGTGCATTCGTTGTGGGTGCCACTGCAATAGTGTGCGTTATTTATGCTGAGCCCCAAAAGGAGTCACAACAACGGTATAAATAGCTTTATATTATTACTTTTATGCAGCTGTTGTTGTATTTAGTGCCATTTGGAGTTGTATTCATTGCCTTTTGTTGTGTTTTTTGCTTTACAACAATTGCATGCCGAATACAGACAGTTGTTGTTCTCCTGCTTTTTGTTGTATTTTTGCTAAACTCGGCATTTAAGTTTAGTAGTTGACCAAAAAGGGTTGTTTGACTCCCTCTTTCTTTCCCTGTCTCTCTCTCTCTCTCTCTCACTCAGTGTATTGTGGCAAATGTTTTGCATTTTATTTTAGTTCTCGTTTCGTTTCGTTTTCGTTGTTTGCCACAATAAAAAGGGTGAATTTTTATATTTTTGCCATAAGTTTTTATGGCTTCCGTGTGTGGCGGCTGTCTGTGTGCTTCCCCCCTTTTCCCTTCTCTTCTCTGCTTCTCCCACACTTTATCTCAGCACCTAGTCCTCATTTTGACTTTAGCCTCTGTCTACTCCTACTCCCCTTATTCTACTTCTTTTCTGCCGTTGTAAATTCTATTATTTTATTTATTTATTTCGTTTTTTTTTTTGGTCGACATTTTGTCAAAAGTTAGTCTAGTCAACCAAGTGTAGGCGGGGGCGTGGCAGCAGCGACGCTTGTGGTGTGTCTAACATGACGCGCCTTTACACTTAACTCCTTTTTTTTTGTTTCTACTCCCTTTTTTTTCGGTCTTGTTGTTGTCGCTACTCTTTGTATTTTATTGTTGGTCGCCTTGTTTTGCACTTTTAATTCGGTTTATTTGCGCAAAATTTATGTTGAGTGTGTGAGAGTGTGAGTATGTTGTGGCTGTGAGTATTTAGATTTTAATCTACTTTTGCCAATGCAGCTGCCAACAACATTTGACAACGCACCCCAAAAAATATATATGCATCGCCAAAAAAATAAAAAAAAGAGAGAAATTTGTTTTCGGCCCACCGAAGACTTGATACGCTTGCAGAGATCTGTATTCAATTTTCGACTGATATTTTTATGAGAATTAAGTGAAATACTAAATTTGTTATGGATGTAAATACTCAAAAATACAGTGCTTAAAAGATATATATAATATATCGCCACAAAATTATAACACTCTATTCAAAAGCCTTAACAAAGTCAGAAGAGTTAAAATGTTATGTGGTTATTATGTAGTTGAGGGAAATGAACAAAAAAGCCGGCAATTTTTAAGATGAACACAAGTAAATAAAAACAAAACTTTGCCGCCATTGATAACTGCTTCTATTTAGAAACCATCAGCTAGGGTATTAAAAAAACTCATTTCGCCTCTAATGATTTAAAACTTAGCAATTATTAAGCATACCTTCATAAAAAAATGAAATGCAAAATCCGAAAAAGTTAAATGTTCAATATTTGGAATGGAAGCTATTTCAGATGCTTGCTTTACTGTCTATTTTTGCAATATTGTAATGAAAACTGTAGAACTTTTTATTGCAGTTTATGAAATAGTCTTATTCTCCCCTAGTCGAGTTGGTCTGTTATTCATTAAGGCACGATCGTTGACTGCAAGGCAATATCAGGTTCATTTAATAGGCCCCACAGTCAAATGAAATGTGCAAATTTGATTGCAACCATAAATTGTTGCTTGGGCTTCACAAAAAAAGAGCCTCAAGTGCCACACACAGCGCCAAACTATAAAGTCCAGTCAGAGACATGGAGGGAAGCAAAAGGAGTAGAAAAAGGGGAATGAAGAAGTGGGTGAAGGGAAGAACCACTTGAAACGTGCCGAGTTTTAAATTTCAATGGCAATTGGCAATCAGAGAGGCAATTAGCATGCACAACATTAACATTATTCACATCCTTATTAAAAGTTGTGACCTTTCCCCTTCAGTCCTTTTGTGCAGTTTCCGTTTTCTTACAATTGTTAGACCCTGTACTTAAAAGATACAAAGGGTCTATTAGGTTTGTTAAAGAAAAACAATTGCATTAAGATATTCTTAATCGATGTCAACAGCTAGAACTCATATACCAGAGAAATAAGTATTTATAGATGGATGTTATTCAAAATAAATATACTTTGAACAAGTTTATTTTTCATTTATAGAATACAATTTTATTTTATGTGGACTAAAAAAAATTAACTTTAAATAGTAGCAAGTATTTGTGTAAGGGTGTTGTTACTTCTTTCATTCCTAATCTCAATCGTAAATCAATTGTTCGTATACATTACTCTACTTTGAACATAAGCTCATCAAGTTTTCCTTAGAATTTATCTTGTCCACCACTTTTCGAAAACAAAACAGCTTTGAGAACAATTATAAAACTCAATTCTTTTTCATACTTGGTAATATGAATTTAATAAGAAGCCAGCATTTGATGTCCCACAATACAATGCACCACTCGCTGTGTTCTTCGTTTACAGCGTTTTCATTGTGTCGCCGCTTTGTTGTGGTTATGAAATTTTTTTGAACAGTTTATTGAAATGACAACAACAAAACGCCAATAAGATGAGAGCCCGCATATGACACATCGTAAACGTTTTTCTCATTTTCCAATCTTGTTTTTCTTTTCGTTTTATTGGATTTCATTTCCAATTCATGTTTTTTTGGAAACCGAAGTAGAAAACCAATAAAAAATTGATATTTAAATCGTATGCAAATTGGCTGCGCTTTAATTTTTTCTAATAACCGTAAAATGATCAAATCAATGGGCGTATCTCTGACACCATTCTGTTCCCTGTCCCCTTTTTTGCTCTCCCCTTCTCTCCTTCCTCACATTTCTCCATTCACCTGCTGCTGGGGCAACATTAGTTCTGATAGACAACAACCTATTGAGGTTTTGCCGACGACGCTAAGTCCATTTTAAGTATTGGCTTCTAGAGACGAGATAACTGTAGAAATGTGTGCTTCAAATGCGGAACGATGGAAGTGGAACAGCTTAGGTAATGCGATTGATTGGATTGTGTTTTTTATGCATGCAATAGTCAACTAAATTGAAACACATTGTTAAGGGCTTATTATCAAGTAGGAAGAACGGAATTGAAACACATTTAATTATTTAATATTCATAATAGTATATAGTGAATGTTGTCCACGTAAATATTAAAAATCGAAGCAGCTGAGCCACAAAAAAAGAACAACAGAAGCCAAAGAAGTTTACCACTTAACTGAGTTCATTATCTAGATAAGCGGTGGGCACGCAATGGCTCCGGGAGCCAGCCAATTCCGATTTCGTGCCCACAGCTGATCTAGATTCTAAAAAGATACTACGAAATGGCAATAAGAAAAGTTTTTAAATTGAAGAGAAAGACACTGAAAGCAATTGGAATTTTATATAGAGTCAACTAAATCGGTGCTTGTGGAACGTTGGAATGAAACAAGCTGCTTTAGTTTCGATATCCAGGTTAACAATCGTATCAACAAAGTTGCAATGACGTCAAACAGATGTGAGTGTTTAACTGATAACTATTATTGCACTATCACACATCGTTTAAATCGCACCCCATCTCCAACCTCTCTTCATTTTCTTTGCCCTTCCCACACTTTTTTTTTTGGTGCACAGAAAGTGACAGAATGCAACTTAACATGACTCTCTTGGGTCGATTTGAAAGCTCTAAAACTACAAGGACAACCCTAAGGCTGGTAGGGTTGCCACCCCTACTACCACACGGAGCATCGGGTATAGGTTCGTGTTGTAAATCAAATGTCATGTCAATTTTAATTGCATTTTAATGATAAACGATGGGCGCGAACTACGATTACCCTTCCAATGAGTTCAAAGGGTTAAGTTAAAGTGATGTGCGAGTGTGAATGGAAAATCAATAAATCTGCTTCTCACTGTCATTCAATTTAATTCAGAGAGAGACAAAAAGGGAGAGAGAGACGGAGAGAGCTGACCAATTAAACAGCCGGACATAATAATCATTTCGTATTTGTGTGTGAATAAAACATCATAACTCATTGACACTCGTCGCATATTTGATTGCAGTTCATTTGCAGCTGCTTTCACACAACCATCCATCCATCCATCCATCCAGCCATCCATCCATCCATTCAAACATTCGTCCATGTATTGGTGCTATCCATCTATGCAATTTATGATTGTATCTGCATCTGTATCTATAGCTGTAGCTGCATCTGTTCACGCGCATAAAGCACAACACGTTAATTAAATTATACTCTTTTAATTCCAATAAAAAATATAAAAAAAAACTTGCCATTACCATCATTGCTGGACGAGCAAATACCCTAGTATCCAGAGAAGTACTCTCTGTAGCTTCGCTATTTATTCTCTTATACTAAAGTGCGAAAAATCAATGCTTTATCTGACACAATATGCTACATTACATAAAAGAAACATATAATCAAGTAAAGAAAAATTTAAGAATTAAGTATATCATTTCACCGGATTTCTACATTCTTTTAACATACCATTTCAATGTCACCAATATACACGCTATTAATCATCTTAGCTGTACTAGGTATACTAAAAAATATTATATCAAAAAATATTGCAAAAAGCGAAATACAGGAAAAGTTTAGTTGCTTTTGTGTACCAGTTGTGCGTACAAAGAAAAAATATATATCTGTATCTGCAGTTGTATCTGTGAGTGTATAGCTAAATATATAAATGACTGAAATGGTGGATAGGAGAGTGCTCTCTTCATTTCCTGCTCACACCAAAGTGCAAAAATACGTTTTTAATTGATTTTTAATTAAATGTTTAATTGTCAGTTGCAGGCGCGTGTTTTGTGTGGTGCGTTCTGTATGCTCTCAATGATGGGTTGCGAGGCAACGCACTCCTACATACCCTATACCTCGTTCCCCCCTCGAGGTCCAACGAACACCTCTTTCTACCATGCTATCTTCATCTTTTATGTGGGGCAATTCCCTCTGAAGTGGCACTTCAATGCGAATATTGCACGAGTTGAACTTTGTTTGCGCTGTCTCTCTGTCATAGTTTGGAAAATGATTTTTATATTGGAAAAGTAAAGCATTTTGTGTACATAGAAACCAAATAATATACGAGCCACAAAAGTGAAACCTAATTAAACTTTGACTCATGATGTACCAATAAATGGGTACAATTATAGTAAATTTAAAATCACAGAATGAGAAAAAGATGTTTAGAACAAGTTGTATAAACTGATGACACATAGAAAAGGAGATAGAACTGATGAGAAAAAACAAATTAATATCAATTGAAGGCGAACTTCTCAATATTATTGAGCATATAGAATTAATGTAAATTAAATTAAATGATAAAAAATGAAAAGATTAAAAATCAAAGTTATAGAAAAGCGATAACTTGTCTTAGATTCAGTTTAGATCCTCTTCAAAAAAAGCGGTAGAGACATAAACAACTTGAGAAGAAAAGGAATGAAGCAAAACATAAAAAAAATAATAATCATAGCTGATATTTTCACACTGTTGACTCTAAGCCTATGAGCTGTTGATTCGGTTAGTTAAGGTCAATCTTTAAGCTGGAAAATAAAACAAACAATCGCATTATGTGTCTTAAACAGCAGCTTCTCTACAATTATCTCGCTATCTCTCTCTATATTTTTTTCCTCTATTTTTCCAGACCTTACGCCAATGTCACTATTTTTATTTAAACTGTTTACTCGTTGCTTTGACTTTAAGCTAAGTACAGTCAGGCGTACTGCTATATAGATGTGGATATATAACGGATATATCATGCACCCAGTGAGACAGAGTGCATGAGAGAAAGAGAGAGAGAGAGAGAGAGAGAGGGCTATAGACTGAGAGAAAAGTAGAGACATTGGCAGGCGCTTTGTTTGACAACTTGAAAGCGTTTCGCTTACCCAAAGCCTTGGCTAAACTTTGCACAAACAATGGCGAAGGCGCAAAGAAAGAGACAGAAACATTGAAGAGAAAGAGAGGGGGCTAGAGGAAGAGGAAGTGGA
The DNA here is from genome assembly GCA_035047525.1 of Drosophila quinaria. Lineage (NCBI taxonomy): Eukaryota > Metazoa > Arthropoda > Insecta > Diptera > Drosophilidae > Drosophila > Drosophila quinaria. The sequence continues at coordinate 28,845,389 of JAWNPO010000455.1, forward strand.
AAAGTTTCGTAATGCGCTTAAATTTCTTTAGTCCGTTGGACTTGGCACACAGGTGGGCTCGATTGTTGTTGAAAGCTGTTGTCGTCGAAGTTGAGCGCCAGGGCCATTATTAGCATTACCAAAAAGCATCATCATCATCATCGATGCTGGAGAACGAGAGTATATTCGAAGCGATACTATATACACTGAGAGAAAATAACCACGCTATATGCAAGTTGGAATGAGCTCTACTTAAAGTCCATACTTAATATAAGCATGAATTATTTAAACTGAGCCTAAAACAGAGAATTTTAAATTAAGTCTCAAATAAAGTCAAATGATTACGAAAATTCTTTTAATAAATCCGTTGATTTAAAGCGACTATTTGCAGTACCAGTAAGTTACATTTTTAATTACGATCTTTAATATGCTACTAATATCGTACCTAAAATAATATTAGCATACTATGGTTGACTTCAGAAATTTCAGTGAAAAATCAAGTTTAAAATGTGGCGTTTTAAAGTACAAAATACTTGGTTTTTTTCGCTTTGTGTATGATACGATAACATTGATAATGATGATGATTGTGAAGCTGATGCTGATGCTGATGATCATCATCATCATTGAAAGCTCACGTTGTAAGCCTATCACGTACATTTGCCATCAATAACACAACGATTTAACTTGTCTCGTTCGCCTGGGCCACGTAGACGACAAGAGAGTGAGAGAGCATCACATCCCAAAAAAAAACCCTGAAGCCCCTCCCACTCCCACTCCATCCTTGGCCCGTCTTCAACTACCAATGTTGGTTGTTTTTGGCCTCGCACGTACACGCATGCCACGTAGATTAGGCCCATAAGCCTCCAACTGTCTGGCAGGCCAAAAGCAGCAGATAACGCTATAGTCCACTCCACATCTTTCTCCTTCTACTCAATGGCTTATAGATATTTTGTTTATCGATATAAATATTGTTCGAGTTTTTGACTTGGCACGTAAATTTCCCCAACTCTCAAATCCGTATTCCGGAATGCAAATGGAAATGGCTTTTGGTAAACAAATCCACTTAGCTGCTAATTGGCGGCAAATCAGCCAAGAACAAGTCCAAGTTGAAGCTCTATGTCCTGACTCCTTGACAACAGTCTCTCATTTCCCCCACCCTCTCTCTCTCTCTCTCTCTCTCTCTATCTCTATCTCTGCCTCCTCTTTTTATATAGCTGGGGGCCATCAAGTGCAACAGCTTCTGCTTTTGGTCAATGGAAAAGCGCATCACGTGCGCCATCATCTTGTTACTTAGCTGCTGGGTTTATCTTTCTGTTTCTGTTTCTGTTTCGGTTTCTCTTCTCTTTTTGTAGTTCTTTTTCAACTTCTGTTTCTCGTTCTCTATCTCTATCTCTATCCATGTTTCAGTTGCCTTCTAGCATGTTATTGTTGCCATTTGCTGACCAAATCCATTTTAAGCAGCAGCCGGAGACCAACTACTTTTCGGTCCACAATAAGCAACGCTTTAAACTCCAGAGCGTGCACAGTGGTGCCAAAGTGACGAGTTCTGACAAATCGAAAATTGTATTTATTTCATTTTCAAATTTACGTTTTTAAATGCTACAATTAAATTATGTTTACTACCACAATGGTATTGAATTTAATTTGATTCATTACTAAAATAAAAAGTATACGCGGATTTCTCAAATAATTTTTTCTATGCACAATAACAATATTGTATTTCAATGGTTTTATATTTATTTATTTTTTTCTAAAAATTTTGAAAGAAAAAGAAATACATCGTATAAAACTATAATTTTTTGGAATCTTGTTCTTTGCATGAAATTATTTTCGGCTCTAATCAAATCGATCAAAAACAACTCCCAAAATTTATTTTTTGATTAAATAAATACATTTTAAAATAATATAAATATTAATTAAATATTCGCTTTGCAACCACTGTTCCACACAGACACAGGGTGCTGGCAAAGGGGCAGCAAGAGGGACAAAAATAAGAAGAACACTAAGAGGGACCGGGACTTGGGATCCAGGAGGCAACATTGCAACATAGCTGGAACCGTCTGACCGTCTGTCCGACTGTCCGGCTGTCTGTGGTCAGTGGACAAACAGCAAATGGTTCAAGTTAAGGGAACGGCATGGAAAGGCGGCAAAAGGCATGGGCGTGACCAGTGAAAAGGGGAGAGAGGAGAGGGGAGAGAGGAAGAGATGCAACGGTTGGACGGGTTTTTGGAACAGAGTGACCGACCAGTGATAGTCGTAAAAATACCCATGAGATGTCGAAGGCATGTTGCAAAATTTCAAGCTCAAGCTGGAAATGGTAGCCAAACTCTGTTGTTCACACACACACACACTCACACACACACACACACACACACACACACACACACACACACACACACATATATATACAGTTAGAGTAGCATACGTGTGCAAAGACACTGGCAACGCACGTCAGTGGCATAAAAGATGCCTGTTTGGATTTCAAATGGTCAAAATGTGGACATTTGCTTAACAAAACCAAAAAAAAAAAGAAATATATATTTATATGTATAAAACAAAACAACAAGAATGAAACAGAAACAGGGAGAGGAAGAGGTAACTCAAGTCAAGTCGAAAAAGGGTTAAGATTGCCAGCAGATGGTTTGCATTTTGGCCAATATAAATTTGAACAGAACCAGAGTGCAAAAGATAGTGAGAGGAAGATTGAAAGAGGGGGATTGCAGCGAAGGAATGTTACAAAAGTGATAGTTCAGAAAGTTGTCAAGGTGCTCAATTAGAAAACGATCTCGTGTGTGTTAATAGATTCATATAGAAAATATCAAAGGGAGAAAGTAAGAGCAGATGAAGAGACAGAAGAGTTCCTTAGCTTCTGGTACGAACGAACATATTAGAAGTCGAATAAGATAGATAGAGAGAGAGAGGGAGAGCCAAAAATCAAAGATAACTTTTATACATATATTTTAGGAAGATAAAGAAGAGTATACCAATATTAAAAAAAAACACAAAATAAAAGCAAGTAAAATAAAAAATAAAAAAATTAAAATAAAAATAAAACAAAAAAAAATAAACAATGAAAAACAATCAATAGATATTGTCAAAAGCCCGATCTCTTCTAAAAAAAATCGGAAAAGAGCAGCAACAATTTACCACAAAAGTTTTTTGGATTACACGACTTTAAAGTGAAAAAAAGTTGATGATAGAACTTAAATAAGTCTTGTGATCTTTAACAAATATTAATTTATTTTGTAGGACTCTTCGGTCTCTTCTCGACCTGGGGTCAACTTGTCTAAGGTTGTTGGCTTATTGAAACATTGCTTGCAGTCAACTTCATCAACCCCACCTACCCTCGCCCCTCTTCAAGCTTCACAATCATCGGTTGTTTCTCTATCACTTGCACGCATTCAAAAAAATAAAAAAAGATATTTTTTTTTTCTAACTAAAAGTTTGCGTTTTAGCTTTAGCCAGATTTATGTTTTCCTGCTTGCGTTTGCAGAATTGTTGTCGGAAGTTTTTTGTGCAGCATCATGGCACACACACACACACACACACACTCGCACACCACACACGTACACACATATGCGGAGGTAGAACAAAAGTTCTAAAAAGATGTTTGAAAAATAAAAAAAAAACATGGCAGAAAGAATAAAAAGTGCGCCCGAAGTTCAAAAAGAAAGAGAGACAAGGAGAAACCGAAAAATATGTTAAGAGCCTGGCAGCAACAGAAGCTAAAGTCTCCAATCTGAAGCAAAAGAAGAAGAAGAAGAAGAAGAAGAAACAGCAGTGGGGAAGACGAAGAAGAAAAGAAGCAGAGAAGCTGAAGCTGAAACTGAAACTGAAGCCAGATTCCACATTGATGTGCCTTTTGACTTTTGTCTCTGACTTGCAGTTGGACTCCATATCTCTCGTATCTCATTTCTCTGTGTTTCTGTCTCTGACTGTGATTTCAAGTTCTCTCATCCTTAGTTCTCAGTTAAAGTCTCAGTCTCAGTCTCGGCCCTGTCTCTGTCCTTTTTAGCCTGAGCATAAGCCATGGCGTGTGTTTGATTAGCCGTGTGTCTTGTGTTTCGCATGTTCTCATGTTTTTGGTATTATTTTTCTTTTTCTTAAGTTTTTTTTGTTTTTTTTTTATTTTTTTTTTAGCTTTTGGCATTTGGTTTGGGTTTTGTATTTTATGGTTTGAGGCGCTTTCCCATTTCACTTTTATTTTGACCCCCTTTGACAACATGTTGTCCAATTAGCTGGCATACTTACAACTTGCCCCATCGTTGTGGCATGTGGCATGTACTTCAAATGTCATGTAAGTTTCTTCTGTTGTTGTTTCCCGCAGGGGAAAATGTTCATTTTGTCTTTTTGCTGTGCTGCCACCGCCAAAAACACTAACAAGTAAATTGAATACTCAAAATGGACTCGCCTCATGGAACTCATTAGGCCAACTTCAAAAACGCTACCGTTGTTGACCCTCTGCCCAATCGTACGAGTTTGTGCCCTCAGGCCAGAGGCACAAGGCTCAATTACAGATACAGATACACAAATACAGATACAGACACTGACTAAGAAAATCATTCGACTTGAAAGAGACTTAATGCATTGAAACTGATTTTAGATACATAGTATGTTGTCTGGCGATGAATGAATTTACTTCAGGCATTTGCCAGAGTTTCCAGCTCAGCTCATTTCTGTCTCTTACTATGTTTAAACAATACTAATAATATAATTAATGTGCTTTTGACAGCTTTGCAAGTCAATCATGTAGCTTTAAGTAGAGCTGTAAATCAATTAGATAGTGTGTGCTTTCAATTCATTTGGTCGACTTTAATTCTACAGATATTTTGTACTTTTATCTTTGATCTATCATTCTATATTTACAACAAAAACTGTTTGCAAGGATTTTAGTTAGAACTGTAAATGAATTAGAATTTATTAAATTGCTGAATAGCTCTTCTATTAACTTTATTCCGGTTTCTTGCTCGACTTTCAAGCTATAATGATGCCTCTAGTTTTCTTATTTTGGTTTAAGAGTTTTCAAGAACTTCAGTTAAGCTTTAAAGTTTATTGTATCTGCAAATCATTTAGGAAAAAATCTTTACACTTCTTCAGATGAATGCTTTAAGAGACATTTTCCTTCACTTCTTTCTTTTTTTACCTAACTTCTCTAACTGAAGATAAGAAGATAGTTATATCTCTCCATTTTGTTCTTTCAATTATTTTCTTTTATAATCACTCATCTGTATCCTTCTCCTCTAATACGATTAACACAAATCCATTTTCTTCTGCCTTAACTAAATCATCTTGTCATCCTCTCTCAATCTTTCATTTCTCTTCCTTTCTCTAATACGATCTCTTCTTCACACACTTCATTTCACCTTTTGCTCTGTGAGTTCAACACCTTTTATTTCTTTCCACTTTGTGTTTTGTTTTCCCATTTGTTCAAGTAGTCGGCTGCCTTTTATCTACACTTCATTCATATCAATTCCTTTGCACCTTTTTTACTGTTATATATATATATATATATATATATATATAATTTTTTTTTAGACTGAGTTTCATGTTCCTTACGCCCACGAGATGTTATTTTCAAAAAAAGGGGTTAAAAAATGGGATTCGCCTCATATTTTGGCAGACAAACTTCAAACTATTGTTGTGGCAAGTCAATGAACTGGCAAAATCGCCTAATATTTCCAGAAATACACACAAGCACACACACTTCACACCCCTAGATACTCACACACACACACATACACACACACACATACACACACACATACACATACAAATACGCCCTCTTTTTATATGTAATAGTTCATGTATTGTTTGCAGTGCGAGGTTCCTAGTATATTAAAAGTCTATTTCTTTGGCAAGACAATAAAGTTGCGCTAGAAGACCAGTCGAAAAAGGGCTGTTAAGGGGGGCGGGGCGAGGGCCTGACATGGGTGGAGTTGGAAAACGTGGAAAAGGGGGGGTTATCTAAAAAAGTAACAGCAGATGAAGTACGAGTATAGTAAGGAGGATGCACAGAAAGAAATACGGCGATCCTGGATACAATCAATTCCAAACGGTGTAAAAAAATGGATAATTTTGGAATTTCTTAACTCGAGTACAAGTACGATTTTTTACTTCCTTCACCGCAAGGGTTTCGATTTTTGGAGCTCTATAAGAATTTGTTCGGTGAAATTTAATGTGTTTTGGGCTAGTTTATTATTCTGAATACATACTAAAATCAAGAATTTTAAGCATGAAATTTAGAATGAATTTTTTTTTCTGTGTATCATCATGGAGTCGCTTTAGTTGTAACAAAAGCTCACGAAACTGTGCAACATGAAGGAGAAGAAGAAGCAGCAGCAGCAGGAGAAGAAGGCGAAGGAGAAGCTGAGATGAATGAATGGAGGAGGACTTGGAGCAGGTCCTCCGGCGGCCAAGGCAACCAAGGCAGTCTCTTCGCGCTGGGCTATTGTTCTACTTCGCGAAATAGCGCACATAAAAAGCCAAAGAATGGGAATAAATGATAAAAAAAAGAAGTAGAAGAGCTCAAAAAAGGAACAAAAAACAAGAAAATAAAAGAAAAAGGAGCAAGCAAAACTGACAGCCGACTGGCAGCCAGAGGCAGGTCGGGAGAACGCAACGAGCAAAAGAGAAAGAGCAGGTTCAAAATTGGAATGAAATGCCATGCCAAAGTATCTGTTCCCTCTCTCTCTCCCTCTGTCTTTCTCTCTCTCTCTCGCTCGAAAGACGCGCCCCAACAATGTGCGACTGTCAATTTCAGCGACATTCTCGACGTTGCCAAAGGAAAAAGGGTTAAAATGTTTCATTGCCTCGGCTCTTGGCGTGCTGTGAAGACAACATATGCCAATAATTTACGCAATTTAGTAAAAAAAAAATAAAACAAAAAAAAAACCAAAAGGGGAAAAAATAAAACACAGAAGAAAATGTTGTGAAGGAAAAGGCAGACGAAAGAAAGTCTTAAGATTTATACACGAAAATGAAAGACAAACACAAATACAACATGTGTAGGCGAAATGCCAATGAGTTGGGTTGGTTTTGCTTTGAATTGGGTCTAGCTTTGGGTCTTGAGGGGGCTAACAACCATTTCCGTCCGAAAACTCCTTTGCTTCCCCCTGCCTAGTATATGACATTCCCTTTACCGAAATGATGCTCAATTTTCTATTTTAAATGTTATTCAAATTGTGGCACATTTCTCAGTGTAATGGCCTGGAATTGTCTAAGAATTTGTATGTTTGTCGCTCTCCTTCATGTTTTGCTGTTGTGTTGTTTTTGTGGCATGTTTTGGACAACAATCTAACAGAGTTCCCTTTCCCCCAAACTCCTGACCAAACATGCCTTCTCCCTTTTCTCTACCCTTTTTTTTTATTTTTATTTATTGTCTGGCATTTTGGCAAAGCCAGCAAAATTGTTGTGAGCAAACGGAAGACAAGAAGCAAGGCAACTAAAATAAGGTATAGTTACCCCTGTATATACTGTATATTTCCACCTTTCTCCCTTGCTCCCTTCCGGAGTGAACTCTGATCTATCGATGCCATAGAACTGCGCGTCGTGTAGTTCAATAAGCAAACGATTTAACTGCGCTAAGCTAATTAGCCAACTTTGGGGGGAAGTTCTATATTGTCTTGTTTTCTCTATACCTTTGGGGTAGACAAAGACAGACAGAAAGCGGGAGGGAGGGAGGTAGAGAGAACTGACCCCAAAGGTCGCACAATGGTCAGTGGACGGAAATGGCGTCATTAACAGGCCGCTTAACTTGAGCCACTGTGCGTTGAATGTGGGTTAAGCTGCTGCTGCCGCTTCTGTGGTTTCCAGGCTTCAATGGCTTTGCTAAAAGCTCTTTATCAAGCAGAGGTCATAAGCTCTGATTCAGTCAGCCGAAGGGGCTAGATTGATAGCAGCTGATGAATGAACAAAGCGCTGCCCAGGGACAGGAAAAGGTGTTGGCAACCCTAGCAAAGCTGATAGACAAGCTAAAGTTACTCTAAGACAAAGTATTGATCTAAAGATGTTGTTTAAAAAAATCAAAGCCCGAAATATAACCAGATAGAAGGGAAAATTAAAAAAAAAATATATTTAAAAAAAATACAGTCGAACTTGGAGACTTGGACTTATACATTAGCGATATATATGAAGACTTGACTTACAATAGCTGTTATAGTAAAAAAAAAGAGTGTACTTGTTATATTGTCCAGGGGTGTATGTACTCGTATATATGTATATTATAGTTGATTTGGAAAATTAGCTTCGAAATCAGCGTCAGAGAAATTAAAACCTAATCGTAGAAAGATTTGCGTACAGATTTGGAATAAGCAAAATCAATTCAAAATTTAAAATTTTAGCTCTAATTTGGCTCAAGCATAGAACTGTGGTTCTACTGAGCGTTGGGTGGATCAGTGACAATGTCTGACAAGCAACAACAACAGCAAAAGGATGCCAAGGAGGTGGGCAGTAGTCGGGGAACAAGGGAGAGCCCCAGTGTCTTTAAGCAGCTCCTTGCAACACTCGAAGCGGAGCATCAAAAGTTGCAGGATCTGGAACAGCGACGTCTCAAGCTGACCGAAGAGCTGAAGAATTTGCGAGAGATGCTGCAACAGAAGAAACTCAACATGCGTCAAGCGGAAGCAGAGCAATCCAACAATAATAATTCGCGAAATACAGAGGCTTCCGGAAGCCGTTCCACTGGAAATAGATCTGGAGGAAGCAGCTCTGCTGGGAATAGGTCTGCAGCAGGCAGTTCCTCAGTTGATAAGAAATCAATCCTTCGATTGCCAAGGTCAAAAATGTGGTTTTGATTCATCTGAAAGCCCATTCGGGAGTCTCTTGAAAATTCCAAAATATGATATGATATTAAGTATTATATCATTTGAACTGTATTTAACTAAAATTCCACTTTTAAGTCAATTAATCGCAACTTCCTAAGCATTTTTCCATCTATTTTTTTTAATTTAGTTTTATTTATTCGCAGCTCAACATGGACTTGCTTAAATTAATGCACTAATCACTAACATGGTTCGACCATATGGATAGATTCAAAATATAACAGGAAAGCTACTTTTTTGATCTTTTTAAAAAGTGTTGGGTTTTAGATAAGAATGTTTTTTTTTTCTATTTATTGATGATTTCATTCAAAGATTGGTTTTGATTTTTAGAACAATTCTGTTTTATTTATTCTATGTTTTTATTTTTTATGATTTTTTATTTAATTAAATTTTTTACTTTTTATTTGTCCAATTGTAACTGTCACTATTTAAAGTCCCCTAATATCAGTTTTTGTCATCCTACTCACTTGATTCCTGTCACAGCTTATATACAGCTGTGTTCACGAAAATAGCAGTGCAGATGACCTGCACCTTTAACATCGATTAATCCTAGTATAGAGAACAATATAGGACAAAAACTTTTTATAATGGTTAAATATATTTATTTTCTCAAAACTTAACACTTTTTTTTTTTCATTCAGTCAGTATTTTTTTCATAAGGATCAAAAATAAAGAAAATCGATAATTTGCGCTGTTCATTAAAATAGCAGTGTTAAAGAAAAAACTTAAAAAATTAAACAAAACTCAATGATAAACTTAACAATATTAAAGAATATTTTGATTATGGCCTAGTATTTAGTTGCATGTCCTTTATTGGCTATTACAGCCTCGCACCTAAGCCCACGGAGCCACCCAAGTCCTGCCAACGCTTGAGCGGAACTTTCGCCCTTTTCTCTTCAACAACTTGGCAACCCTGCGACTTAGAAGTCGTGAATCAATTTGAGACATTTCATCTGATGTCCCCCCATAAGTTTCAAATGGGATTTGGGTCCGGAGACTGAGCTGGCCATGGCATTGGGTCGATCCTTTCCTGGCAATCCCGGTTTTTGGCCGGTTTGCTGGTGGATTTGGATCGCTATCCTGCTGGAATGTCCAGTTTAAGGACATATTCCAACTGCCATATGGCGGCATAACATTCCTCAATATATTGACGTACAGATTTTGGTCCATACTCCCATCGATCATATGTGCTAAGCCCATACCGCTATGCGAAAACAATTCACATACCAACTTTAAACTGACTAATATCAAAATGGAGTAATATCCTTTGGGCAGATGAGTCCAAATGATCTTCTTTTGATAGAATAGACTCTTGGCAGTGCGTCAGTTGACCCCCAATTCGGGGTATCTTCCAAATCATACTGTCAAGACTTTTAGGCACGGTGGCCAGTTCAAATATAATGTGGACCTGGTTTTCGCATAGCGGTATGGGCTTAGCACATATGATCGATGGGAGTATGGACCAAAATCTGTACGTCAATATATTGAGGAATGTTATGCCGCCATATGGCAGTTGGAATATGTCCTTAAACTGGACATTCCAGCAGGATAGCGATCCAAATCCACCAGCAAACCGGCCAAAAACCGGGATTGCCAGGAAAGGATCGACCCAATGCCATGGCCAGCTCAGTCTTCGGACCCAAATCCCATTTGAAACTTATGGGGGGACATCAGATGAAATGTCTCAAATTGATTCACGACTTCTAAGTCGCAGGGTTGCCAAGTTGTTGAAGAGAAAAGGGCGAAAGTTCCGCTCAAGCGTTGGCAGGACTTGGGTGGCTCCGTGGGCTTAGGTGCGAGGCTGTAATAGCCAATAAAGGACATGCAACTAAATACTAGGCCATAATCAAAATATTCTTTAATATTGTTAAGTTTATCATTGAGTTTTGTTTAATTTTTTAAGTTTTTTCTTTAACACTGCTATTTTAATGAACAGCGCAAATTATCGATTTTCTTTATTTTTGATCCTTATGAAAAAAATACTGACTGAATGAAAAAAAAAAAGTGTTAAGTTTTGAGAAAATAAATATATTTAACCATTATAAAAAGTTTTTGTCCTATATTGTTCTCTATACTAGGATTAATCGATGTTAAAGGTGCAGGTCATCTGCACTGCTATTTTCGTGAACACAGCTGTATATATGTATGTATATCCTTCGTTATTTTCACTTTTCCCTTACATCCATTTCTCTTTATTTCTTTTTCTCTATCTCTTGTATTTTGCTGTAATTTTTATTCAATTTGTTGACCTTTGTGCTGACCGTTCGTTCAGTTGCCGTCATATTTGACAAACAAATTAGTTGCCAACTGTCCGAAACAAATGTTGTGCTTCCCCTTGCTACCCTTCCCTTCCCTTCCCCTACCATCTTCGTCTTTCCTCTTCATCTTTCCCTCTGTATAGTATGTAATCATATCAAGCTCAGCATTTCAATCATAATATTCCTGCTTCTGGTTATTGTTGTTGTTGTTGTTGTTGGCGGTGGTGGTGATGGCTTTGGGTGGTGCAAGTGGTGCTGAGCATTGACTTGAATGTTGCCTAGATTTGGGTTGTCATATTGATTGGACCGAGTGGAAGAGGGTGGAGACGGTAGAGGGAACTGCTTCATAACTGTACATGTACGTGCAGTTTGTTGGGAAAGTGGGCTGTGTGGAGAAAGGGGAGAATGGGGGAAGAGGAGGAGGAGAAGTTCAGTTCACTTTTCTGCGCATTTTGGCTTGCCTCCGGCAGTGCGACTAGGTCAAGAGGTCATGCACATGTCCGGATGGTTAGGAAAAGGCGTACGCCGGAAAATTTGTCAGTGGGAAAATTGCGCACTAAAGTGGAGCACGCGGCAAGTGGGAGGGCGAAGGTGGATGGAGGGGGCATTCCTTCATGTTGCATGCAAATTTCACTGCACAACTTTGTTGCCAGTTCGTCGCACCCCCGCACCCCCTCACCCCCGCACCCACTTTAGCAACCCCTTTCCGCAGTCAGCTCAACTGGCTTCTACCATATTTCGCATATTTTGCAATAGGATTGTTATTTTCTTTTTTTTTTTTTTTGATATTTTGTTTTTGTCCTCAGTTTTTTCTTCAATTTGAATACCCTGTAAAAGACAGAAGAAGGCTACCAGATTCTATAAAAGCGTGATATCTTTACCGACTTGCACTTTTTACACTTTTTTTACATAATAGTGTTTAGTTCACATTGTATTTACACTAAGTGCTTAAAAATTATCGATTTTTATTTTATCGACTATTTTAAATGCTTTTTACCGAACGGATATTCTTTAAACTTAACAGGTGTTTAGAAGACACTTTTCTGCAATAATTACGTGAGTTTCATAAAGATCGGTTAGTAAATAAAAGTCTTGCGTATAAAATAAGATGTCTAAAGTAGAAAAATGTAAATAGTTTTTATTTTTCTAGAGACTGGTACAGGGTATCTACACATCACACTTTCGTGTGCGCACGTTTGTAACTAGTCTGTTATTTGTAGTTTTTGCTGTGGCAAATGCACTTCAAGTTTTGTCCTTCTTATTGTTGTTGTTGTTGCTGTTGTGACAGCAGCAGGAAGCCGGAAGCCAAAGCTATACCAAACAGAACAGAACTCGGAACTTCTTGCAAGTAAACTAAAAAAAAAAGAGAAAAAAGGCCCGAACCTGAACCAGACTCTGAATCAAAACTAGAACCAAACACAAGTTTTCTCTCTCTTCAGCAGCTGCTGCTCACCTGCAATGGGGGGTGGTGGAGTGGGAAGGGGGAGTACGTCCATGGCAGCCCCACTCCCCCCTCTCAACGCAAAAATTACTTATGTATATTACGCTGTTGTTAGTGTAAGTGAAGTAGGTCATTAGGGGCGTTCACTGTATGCCACCCTCAACTTCCAACTCCCTTCCACCCTCCGCCTCTTTGCTACTTGAATTATTAAATGTTTGGTTCATATACATTTCTGGCTGTGGCAGTTGCAAGTTGGCACCGTTGAAACTTTTCACAACGAGCACAAACCAAAAACTCTCGACGGACTCTTAAATTCAGTTTCGTTTTTTTTTTTATTTGTTCCCTTTTTTTTTTAAATTGTTAACATTTACCATACATACCAGGGGGAATCGAATTAAATTCTTATATCTTACCAAACTCTCATCAAGTTTACAACTCTCGGCAAGAATTCAAATAACTTACCTAAAGGAAGAGAACGAAAAAAGGAACTATTAATAAAAAACAGTTTGTATGTATATAAATTGCAATTAAATCTTAGGACAATAGTTACTCGGCTTTAGTAAGTCTTTGGTCAAAGTCTTAATTAATTGAAACTCTAATTAGTGTGCATATTATTCAATTAAACGATATTATCTATCGTATCTATTGTTCGTATATCAATTACATCTTAACAAAGACGCCTATGTTCCATTACAGAGATTAATATCTGAATTATCTGTAGCATTGAAGGCTGCTCGACTGAGAGCTGCCCTGTTAGAGTCAATTTATAGTTTATACTTGCACTGATTTTTATGATTTAAATATAAATGTAAGAAATAAAATACGTTCACGACTTGGAAAATAAGTATTAGACTTGAGCAATTTAAAAAATATTTTGTTGCTTTTATGGAAATATTGTTGCATATTTCATGAGAAACTTTTAAGCGAAATTACGTCGTCTTGTTCCTCTTTAGTTTACAGGGTATTTCGTCTACCTTAATTAATGCATTTAGCTGCAAGCTTGATATAATTGGAAGAACCACACAACTATTTGCACAAGATTTCTGTATACAAACACATAGGTAAGTGCATACACATATATTCACTGTAATATTATCTACATTTTGCTTGGCTATTGTAGTGTTCCTCTATTATTCTCCTTACCCCTTACCCCTTGCTCCTTTCCCAGTTGATCCTCTTGGCTCTATGTAAATTTGTGGCCAAAACGCATCGATACAGAACTTAAGCTGGCTGCTTACCTTATCTAATGTTGCCCCACAGACTGCCTCTGCCTCTGCCTCATATGCAGCATGCAACAACATCCTGTATTTTATGCTGCACTCGAGTAGTCGCCAAAAAGGGGGCGGGTGAAGGGGCGGAGACGGAGGCGGCTGCTGCAACTTCATATCATTGAAATAGTCCAATAAAAAGTAATTGGAGTTTTCATTTAATATAACAAGCAACAAATTCCATTTTTTTCCATTCTATATTTTTCCAAGAGTAAAAAAAAATATATATATATAAAATGCTAGATTCTAACCCAGTTTGCAGTGCCAGCATGTCTTCTCCTCCCCCCTTAACTCTCTTCCCCCCCCCCCCCTGCAAACTATGCATATAAACGGGGCCAGTGCAGTTTCTGTCCATCCATCTGTCCAACTGTCTAGGGTATCTCTCCTTCTGTCTGTCTGTCTGTCTGTGCACAATGTATACACTAGAGCATCATCATAGATGTATCCACTCAGTCGTTGTTATTGTTACCATTCCCATTCCCATTCCCACCCCCCTCGCCCAGTCCTCTTCCACTCCACTGATATTCTCTGCCCCCGTCAGCCTCAGCTGTTTGGCTCGTTGCTCATAAAACTCACTCAAGTAAAAGTACGAATGGTTTTCGATATGAAATGCATGAAAACTGACAGGCAAACATATTGCGCCGCATTTTTACCACACAGCGTTGCCACCCCACCGCAAAGACCCAACTAAGCGCCCAACGGTACACAGAAAAAAATATCCTGGATTCCGAGATAAATCTTATCCAAGCGGTGTCAAAACTTTAATAATTATTTCCTAAGTCGAGTGCGAATCAGTACAATTTTCAATTCCATTTCCACAAATGTTTTGGTTATCTATAAGAATGTTTTCAGTGATCTCCAATTTTCTAAGGTTTTTTTACTATTTTAATGCTGACTGGTTGCCATTTTATACGCATATTGTGTTAAATGAACCGTAATATTCCTTGTACAAACTTAAGAGACACATGTTAAAATAATGAATTTTAAACTGGATATTTAGAGTAATTTTGTTTTCTGTGTACGCCCCTGCATAAGCTCCTATAACCAGTTGGCTGTTGGTTACCACTTGCCCATTGCTTTTCTCTTTCTCTTACTCTCATTCTGCCCCTCCCCTCTCTTCTTTCTGGCTCTCTCTGTGCTTCGTTTCTGATATGCGATATGAGCAGAGCCTGAGAGCTGCTTCTATCAAGTACTCCTACTTCAAGGCCCCCCTTCGCCCCCCTTCGTCGACGCCACTGCGGACTGAGGCTATTTGGCATTGTTGAAGCTCGTTTTATGAAAAGGATATACACAATATCCATATGCGACACACGAACTTCGCGTCGCACATCCATTTATACTTTATGCAGATACTTTACCTATCACTCCTGCCTCTCTTCTTTCTTTTCTCCTCCTATTCCTACTCCTACTCCTACTCCTACTCATTCTCCCACTCCATCTCGTTACGGTATCAAAATGCATATTGTACACTCGACAAGATACTCACAAGCTTTATATGGGACATTTCTCTTTTAATATGCAACTTGGCAACTCAGCAGCATCCGTATGGCTCGAATTCGAATCATGTGTGCCACAGAGTGGTTAGAGTTGCCACTTGGGTGGCGCCTGTTGTTCTTCTTGGTAATCCAAGACACACATTGCAACTCCACACACTTCTAACTAAATGAAAATACAATTTCAAATGGGATTTACCGGTTGTAAAAAATGTTTTTCGCTTGCCTTATAAATAGTTAACATGTACATAAGAAAGAATGTAAGCGCTCTAAAACTTTTTAAAATATACTTTTCTTCCTTTACTTTAAATACAATTTGTGCAGTTTCTTCAAGTATAACTTTTAGCACTTAGAAAGATCACTATTTTTACTGAAGTTGCCTTTGATTTACAAGTCCAAGTTGACAATAGTGTTTATATGCCTTAGATCGACTAGCGTCAACTAATTTTAGTTTTATTTGTATTGTTAAAACTATACTTAAAGTTTAAGTATAAAATAAGCTGTAAGCTAAAGTTAATATACACATAAGATAGTTTTCTTATGCCGCAATTACATTCATAACTTCCCAAAAACTCGTTGTCACTTTGCCCTCTTGACAACTGAGAGCTCACAGTCAACTTGGAGTTGCCAGACTGGCTGAAATACGCTAGCTTTAAACTTAACTTAGTGACAGTAAATGAAATGTTCTTTAGCTGTCGTCATTATAACCATGGCCATGCTGACAGTGCTTTTGGTCAGAGTTGCCAGATTGTTCAAAAAGAGCGTATTTTACGCTTAACTTAGTAACAACACTTAAATAATTACTTTGACAAGTTCTAGTCAGTTCAAGGAGGCCAGATTGAATAAAATGCTAGTCAGAGTTGCCAGACTGCAGCAAATGCGCTTGCTTTGCGGTTAGCTTAAAAACAATCCGACATTTGAAGTATTTGTAATCTTTAGTGGTTAATTGTCAATTGTTAATCGTGATCGTTAATCGATAAATGGATAATTTACCTGCTGGAATGGTTCGGCTCGTGGGCAAAGGGCTCGGCATAAATATTACGCACTGGCGGCACACGTCGTGGCAATGGAGGCGGCACCGGGTTATAGCCATCCATAATGGTATCACAATCGGAGTACTTCATCGATTTCATAGTCATTTTGTTTTGGTATCAGGTTCGGTTCGGTTCGATGCGTTTTTCAGCTACGCAACGACGCGTAGGCAGACAGACGGAGTGGGGAGAATCACTTCACACGCGATTTAATTTGATTTCACATGTATTATTTTATGTTAAGTAATTTTAATTTATTTGCATGCACATTAAATATTTTTTTTACTCTTGTTTCTCTTTTTTTGTTCCCTACTATTTTTACCGTATTTTTTGTATTTATTTTTTCATTTGCACAGGATTTTATGATTATTATTAATTATTATTAATTATTATTGGCCACGTTTGCGCGTTTGCATTTCATTAATCATAGGAGCTGCTGCTGCAAGTGATGCAAATTATGCGTTATCAGTTCTCAGTGCTTGCCCCGATGATCCATGCTGCTGCTCCTCAAGGGGGCGTGGCTGGCCCTTGGGCGGTGGGGGGGTGGTGGCATCGCTGCCGCCGACAGCACTTTTAATTGAATGCAAATATCCATTTACCTGCCACAACACACAAATACAAATACAATCACAATCACACACTCAGTTTGCTCCACGTCTCTCTCTTTCCAACACTTGCTGTCGCTTTCTCTCTCTTATTGCGCTCTCTCTCTCTCTCTCTTTGAGTTGCAAGTGCCTTCACATATTTTATTTGCCTGTTCAGCGACAACTACTTGTAACAACAATTGCAATGCGTGTTGATTTTGCTGTTGTTCCTAGTTTTGAGCCACTGTAAACCTAAATTTGAGAAACGGAATAAAGAATAAAATATATAAAGCATTAAATAAAGCTGTCATATTGCTGGCAACCTTGTGACCAAATTCCAATTTCCATTTTTACGCTTTTCGTTACGTTCTTTTTATTACGCTGTGCTGTTTAATCGATAACTGGAACAATCGATTGTAATTTAGAAACAAGTTGTTTCTTAGCTTTTTAATCGTAGCATTTCATACCTTAAAATGTCTCAAATAGACAAAATAAATATATAAGTCTTAGACATGTTCACATGTTCTTTTGATTTCGATAAAAATCATTTCAGCAACTGTTTTTATCAGTGTAACTGCAAATAATATGCCAATAAGGCCCAACGAATTTTCAAAGGCAACTTCTGTGAACTTTTTCTCCACACACATATTTTGAACTATTTTCGGACAATTTTGTGAAATAATTTCGAGTATCGATTTTAATCTTTGGAGCTCAACTCGACTCAAGTTGGCATCATCTTTGGCTCCCTTTTCGGTACCTCCTTCGAAAAAATGAAGTCTACCGCAAATGGGCACATAAAATGAGAGACACGCCCCTTTCCCCTCAGCTTACTTCCCTTCCCAATTTTTCGCCAAAAACAGATTCCTTAGGTTGCCTTCTCTAGTCCGCAAACAATCAAAATAAGTGTATCCGTAACTGCAGTTGTAGCTGTATCTGTACTTGTATCTGTATCTGTATCTGTATCAGTAGCTGTATCTGTAGCTAAAGCTGAACCCCTAGCCTTCGCTGTAAATGTATCTGTATCTGTATCTGGATCCTAAGTTGGCATCTCCATAGTCCCTATGCTCAACATATTTGTTACACTTGCTCTCTGGCTTCGACCATTCAGCCCATTCAGTCAGTCAGTGAGTATGTCAGTTGTTGTTGTTGTTAGTGTTTTTGTTGTTGTTGTTGTTGTTGTTGTGTATCTGCCGCTTGTATCTCTCTAATCACAAAATCCCACCCATGATGTGCAGGCAACAAAAGCAACAGAAATATTCAAAGTCATCGTGTAATATTGAAAAAAAGAAGGCACAGACTATAGATGGAGATCGACAGGCAGGGAACAGTTAGAGGTATGTAAGGGCACTATATAGGCAGGGGAGGGGAAGAGGTGAAAGAAGAAGGGGGCCAATGCTTGTGGCCAGACGAACGGCAGCCAATGCCAAACAATTTCAAATGTAATCCGTTATTGTGGTCGAAAAAGCAAAGTACCAACAAAATGCGAGTGTGCCAAGTGTGTGTGTGTTTGTGTGTGTGCGTGTGTATGTGTATGTGTCTGTGTATGTAGTTGTATCTGCTAGATACTACAGCAAGCGCTTTTGGGATAATGTGGCATATCTTGAGGATTTTCTTTTCAAATAAAATTTATGATATGGCAGAAAAAATTGAATTACAAATATCGAATGCGAAACGAAACGAAGCGACACCTCAAATGAACCGCAAGCTGCAGCCGCTACATATACATAGATACAAAGATGCATAGCTACACAGATTCTTTGAGATATACAAACTACAATTTGACCGCAAAGCTTGCCAATTGCCAATTGCCAATGTATCTATATTCTAGGATTGCAACTAATTTTTCATTAATCAAACCACAGAAGCGAAGGGCGGCACGACACGACATGACGTCTAGCGTGGGCGTGGCACATTAATTAATATCGAATGGGGAGAGAAAGAGACAGAGATAGAGGGGCAAGTGGGGTTCCGCTGATGAGCGTGCATATTGGCGATTGCGATCCAACAGCTTGCCACACTTTCAATAGATTCCAAAAAAGATACATTTGTATCTTTCGCTCAGCGTGTCGCTTCATCATCGTCATCAGCGCGACTAACAAAACATTTGCTCACTAATGAAAATAATTTCACGTTCATTAAAAACGACATCCAAACACAAGCAACACAAAACTTTCAACGCCAAAAAATTAACTTTCGGCGTTTCTCCAAAAAAAAAAAAAACAATAAAAAAAATAAGTAGAAACGTGTGTTGAAAAATATTTTCAACATGCATTCGATGAAAAAGGAAGAAAATAAAAAAAAGTAATCGCATCGGTTTCTCGGTGCTTTTCTCTTTCCACACTATTTCGATTAAAAAAAAATATGCACAAAAATTATTATGAAATTAAGACAAGTGTAAAATAAAAATTACATGAATTGGTTTCAACAGTTAGCGGCCAAAATACCATATGAATTTCGACAGCTAATTGATAATGATCAATTGTCAATCAATTATAATTGAATTACTTCCAAGTTCTGACAGGTTGCGACATTTAACATATTAAGTATGCCAATGGGTGTTGAAATTCAATTCAATTAGTTATCTCAGTATCTTTTTGAACAAATTAACTTAATCTGTATAGCCTTCATCAGTTGAAGAACTCGATAATTTATTGTCATAATGCACATTGAATCTTTTCATTATATATAATTCTTTCTCCCATATGCCAATATCTAAATTAAATATAAAATGTAATACTTAAGCTAAAGTAAAATTCAAATAATATTATAAATATTATATATAACATTAATTTTATGTAATATTTTTTATTTAAACATAAAAATTATGTTAAGAAATAAATAAATAAATATAAAAAATTATTTTATCTTTTATCTTTTTAAAGTTTTTATTGATTTTCTTAATATATGTTGCCACTACATTAATTGCAGAGTAAATATTCTGAATTTCCAATAGTTCTTGAGTTGTTTTCTATTATTTGAAATGTTTTGTGTTTGATTTCATGCCATTTTGTCGCTATTCATAATTTTATTTCATTGTTAGTGATGCCTATCTTGGACTTCCTCTTCTCTCTTCGACTCTATTTTGCTCGCTCTGTTGCAGCTACTATTTGTGGCAAAACATCTCGCTGTGGCATCTTAAACTGCCTCTGTTGAGTTCGGGCTGGTTTTGGTTTTGGTTTTAGCCCAGGCTGCGCCTCAATTGTCTTGTCTGTTTTTGGCCCAGGCTCAGGTCCAAGATTTAGTGGCAACAAACACGAAACGTTGTTGTCCCCATGTGACTTGGCCTTAACTTGGCTAAGCAGTCAGCCGCTTCTAAGCAGTCTGCAGCACCACTCAACCACCATTAATCTCTGCCTGGTGGCTACCAGTTCGCTGCACTCGCTGCAAACTGCAAAGCCTACGCAAAAAATGCAGCGCGAAAAAAAGGCATGCTCTCGACATGGCCAAAACAGGAAGGACAGAAAGAGAGGGAGACAGAGAGAGAGCGAGAATATGATGATGGGGGCAAAGAGGGAAGTTGGATTGATGCTGGATTGCTTGGCAGAGCTGCTCCTTAAATTTTGTTTTATAGTGCAAATCATGCTGACGCCCCCCGCCTCCAAAAATACAACAGTACACAGAAAAAACAAATCGGGGATTTCGGGATAGATCCAAATCCAAACGGTATTAAAAGCTCGGTAATCGCGGATTTTCTTAAGCCAAATAATATATAATATAATTGATTGATTGACCTATAATTTTTCAATTCCTTGTACTCAAATATTTAAGCTATCGGAGCTCAATAAGAATTTGTTTTCTGTGAAAACAAATGTCTTCTTCTTTTTTGATAATTTTAATTCTCTTTTCGCCTTATGTGCTAATTTAACAATAATATTCTGAATGCATACTGAAAAAAGACATGCTGAAACCAAGAAGTTTAAACATGAGTTTTAGAGTGATTTTTTTTCTGTGTAACAACAACAACTGCACGAGACAACAACAACAGAAATGGCCAAATGCTACCAAACGAGTTCGAAGCAGGTTTATTTCTTCTGCTATTCCTCCACTTGCCTCCTCTTCGGTCCTTGTCCTGCAGCATCTGTGGCCATTTGTTTTGTTTTCTTTTTTTTTTGGCCAAGCCAGTTTTCTTGAAACGGAACAAGTTTTCATGCTGCAAGCAA
The DNA here is from genome assembly GCA_035047525.1 of Drosophila quinaria. Classification (NCBI taxonomy): domain Eukaryota; kingdom Metazoa; phylum Arthropoda; class Insecta; order Diptera; family Drosophilidae; genus Drosophila; species Drosophila quinaria. The sequence goes on from JAWNPO010000455.1 coordinate 28,866,422, forward strand.
CATAACTGCTGCACTTGCCCCCTCCCCTCCTCTACCACTCACCCCTTACCACTTAAGCACTGTTGAAAATGTCAGCAAGGAAATGCAATTAAAATTGATTTTTATTTGATTTATAAACCAAAATTTGAAAACTAAAACAATTAAATGGCGTTCGAAAAACGCGCGACAATTTTGATTGTTTATAAATAAAATAAAATAAAGTAAAGGGGTGTGGTAAAAGAGGGGGGAAGGGGGCGCGACACATTTTGGTTGCCGCACATTTGCCACAAATGTCAGAAATAATCATCATGGGCAACACGGCATTTCATTTGACAACATAAGCGGGGCCCCCATAAGACCTATACCCCCGTCTCCCTCACTCTTTCCCTGCGCCATGCCCTGTGCCACTGCCACTGCCCCTGCCTCCCCCACCCCTCCTCCCGCTGGCCACACCCAAAGAGACAAACCAAAGGGTTACCCAAAACATTTTTATGTGTGGATTTTATTTCTCGACGTCTGCTGTTTATTGCCTTACAAGAGACTGAGAGACAGCGAGACAGAGAAGTAGTGACAAGGGGGACAAGGAACATTTCTACACTGGGAAAAATTCAGGGTCTTGGAGTTAAATCAGTGCCAAAAATGCGGTAAACTCGGAATTTATTTAATAAATACGAAATATTTATTGAAGAAATATTATTGAGTTTCAAATATTTCGATTATCGGGGCAGAATATTATTATTATTATTATTATTATTAACATTGATTATTAAGCTTAAAAACTAAAACTAAAACAAGGAGTAAGTATAGAGCTAGCTACAGAGGCTTTCGGCTACATTAAGGAGTATGCATTTAAAAACTTAGTCTAGATTGAGTTACTTTAAATTTCATGATAGATGTTTGATTTCTTAAGGAATGCTATATCGGGCAGTATTAAAAATGTTTTGTAGTCAAATTTATTTAATTAGGCGTTTTTGACTAATTCACTGCTGAAATGCTCTTATGCTCTTATTCGCATAATTAATTCATTAAACAATAATATCTTGAACAAATAGTCAAAAATGCTTTCTAAAATCAAGAATTTTAAACTTGACTTTTTGAACGATTCTTTTTGTTTGCTGTGTACATTTTTCGGAAAATCGTTGCCAGTTTTTATGAGTGGGAAGTGCGTGCCGCATGCCGTTAGCCATCTACTTGGGGGCGCTGCTTCTGCTGCTGCACACGATCTCTTTGCCAGATGCAGCATTAAGAGGGGGCCAAAGTGTGAGGGGACTCTCTAGAGTTCATATAAAATATGTTTTTCCAATTAGCGTTTATTTGGTTTTTCATTTTCTGTTTTATGTTTGCCAGATAAACAACAAAAACAACCATAAGAATGAGTATAGCAACAACAATTAAACGCAGAGACACGACGGATCAACAACTGTGAACTGGTTAGAACCAAAGTGTCATAGAAGCTCATTTGATACATAAGAGCTGGTGGGGGAGTCCACATTCTAGAATCTAGAATCTAAACATGGGGCTAAATGCAGCTGCATTGAATCTTTAGAATGAGAGGAGAACCTGTTGAAATCGTTCATAATTATGAAAGGAGTTATCAAAGCTATCGATAAGATACCCGAATAGATTTATTATTATATATTAAATAAGTGTGCATTTATTTAAAGCCATATTGAATTTATATCCATTAATAATATTTTAAATAAAGAGAATAAAATTAAAAATAAACTAGCGTTGTCATAGAAACTATCGATAACAATAAATCTTTGTTTTGTTCTATTGAAATATTAAAACAATTTCAATTGATCAATGAAAATATCATATAGTTATTTAAAAGAAAAACACCACACACTTTTTTAAGAATTAAACACTTTATAAAAACTATCGATAAGTTTGTGGCGCAATCACATCGGCAGTGATTTATGGGAAACATTTTATTTGAAAAACCAGCGCAACAAATTCGTGATAGTAAACACATAGTGGTGATCTTGGTAAACGATTAACTAAAGAAATCTCAAGAATATTTAAAATCATTTCGATTAACAAGACTAATCGAATTGAATTAACTTTTGTTGTCTTGAAATTGAATAAAGATAATGAAAAGTAAATAAAAATGATTTTTTTCGTAAAGTAACAATAATGCCAGCGATATTCACAGTTGAGTGGGATTGTGAATGGCCTGGGAATGGGGAATTAAATTGATATCTTGAGATAACAATCATTGGGCTGAATGCATCGTCGAATACGAAAATGCAACGAAGATGTTGTATTGGGGATCATTACAAGAATTGCACTCACTCTGCTCTTTTCCCTCTCCCTCTCCCTCCTATCTCTCGCTCTCTCTCACTCGGTTGTGACCTCCCCTTTGGAGTCCCTGTGAAACTTCACATAAATTAACGCCCCTGTCATATGCAAGCGCATTTCAAGGTCTTGCCGCAGCGGAAAGATAAACAACCTTAGTATTGCCCACAGAGGGGGGGGGGGGCAGGGGCAAGGAACGGTATGTGGCAAGATGGGCAAAGAGCAGTGGAAGAGAGGGGAGGGGAGCGGAGGCTTGAATATAACCGCAAGCCGTTGCACGCACGCGTTCAGCATTGGAATGAAGAATGAAGAATCTGAATTGGACTGGGAATGTGAGGGGAAGAAGACGAGAAGCCCAAGTTGCATTCACTTTTTTCTCTTCTCTTCTCTTCGTTTTTTTTTTGTGTTTAAATATTTTGCGTGCCTTGAGATTTATGCGACCTTTATTGTTGTTGTTGTTGTTGTTGTTGGTGCTTGTATTTGTATCTTCTTTCATATGCGAGTAATTCTCACTCTTTGCAGTCTTCGAATCTGCAGTTGTGATTCCCTCCCCAAAAAATATTAAAGATTGTGAAGCGAATGCTTCATCTACTGCTTGGCATTTATTTGTCTTGAAAGTTTTATTGCTTTTAAATTTATGACTTGCTGTCGCATGTTCTCTTCTCTTCTCCATTATTTTCCTTTGTTTTCTTTTCCGTTCGGTTCTCCTCTCAGTTCACGATCATCAGAGGCTCGTAATGATGTTGCTCTTATTCTGGCGCACATGTCACTGGAAAAGTGTTCACACCTCCGAAATTATGAAGAGGCCAACCCTCAAATTGCCTCCTCACGAAAACACAAAACATGTGGCAAAGCCGCATCGACTCGTCTGTTGATTGACTGCCGCAACGATTTGATTTCTGTACCAAAGGGGTATACTCCCTTTCTTTGCATTTCTCTGTAATTTAGTGGACTTTGTACATGAGCAAACACCTTGAGCGATTAAAGGGCATTTACTGAAATTTCATTGGAATCCCAAAAGAGTTTATGGTTCTTGCTATGTGAGTTGTGGCCAATAAATTGCTTTATTTACCTTTAATTCTTTATTATTTAAACGTTTATCCAATTATTATTTTAATTTTGACTTGCAGTTTACGCTTTTAAGTTGCATTAACCTTAACTTCAGCGAGATTCTCTGTGGGATTAGGGTAATTTTTCAAGTCTAGTACGGTCAGTTAATTTCTATGCCTGACTCTCAAGTGTTAAATTTATCTTTTTAGCTTATATTTTGCTTACTAACTAGCAGCTTAGGCTGTCATTGTGCTTTATTTAAAGTCGCTGCAAATTCGTATGAGGTTTCACAATAGTTACTAACTCTGTTACAGTCAGTAAATTCAAAAATGTGCTTTTAAGGTCTTTATTTATACAGCGAAGACAGTCAAACTTTACATTTAAACTGCTTAGACTGTGACTAATAGACGTGAGAAATTTCAGTAACATTATTCAACGCTGATTAAGTTGAGGCAAATTAATTTGAGGAATTAAAAAAAAACTAAAGTTTATATGAAGTTTTGACAAATGAAATGCACAGCAGCTGTTGCTATAAATAGCACAGTTTAAGCAGCAAAAAATGCGCATAAAAATATGATAATAATTTACCCGGGGGGTGGGGGTGGTGAGGGTATTTCAAATCGCTGGAAAGCCCAAAAACTTTCGTTGCAGCTCGTCAAAGTCAGACGGCTGTCTTAAGCAGGTTTCAAGCGCAAAACGATAACTTATCAGAGAGTTATATTTATATAACTCACACACACACACACACACATTCACATTCACATACACATGCACACACACACATGCGAAAAAATAATTTAACGGTTCTTACAAAGGGCCGCCCGCAGTTATGAGATATTTTTGGAGCTGCTTTGGGAAGCTCAGTATCATTATCTCCCTCTCCCTCTCTCTCTCTCTGTCTATGAGATTAAAATCTTTGAGGGCATTTCATAAATATGAAAAATGGTGACTACTAACTAAAAACAACAACAACAATAAAAGCGTGATAAGACACAACAACAACAATAATAAGAAAAAGCTAAATACAAAGCTTGGCCTTGAGGGTGGATAGATTCTTCTTCTTCTTCTTGAATTTTTACATTTTGGGGGGGTTGAAGTTGAAATGTTAATATTTATTGAAAGCATAAAACTTAAAGGCGGTGCCCAGTCAATGTGCGTGTGTGTGAGGGACGACGAGGGGCAAATGTAAAGTTTTTGAGATGAGAATTGAGTTCTTTCTTTATTTTTTTCATTACAGCGAAGCAACAGAAAAAAGCGAAGCAAAAGAAAAACAAAGTTAAGTACATAGAGCATATAATAAAAAGTTAAGCTTACACACACACAGATACATACACTTGTATACACACACAGCTACACACACTTATGCACATATGACAAAAGAACAATTTGTTATTTAATGAAACTGAAAATGAAATAAGACGACAAGGCTGTAGGAATTGTGCGAGGGCCAAGATAAACATGCACACACACATACACAACAAGGTACCCACACACACACACACACACACACACACACATAGAGAGACATTCTCTCAGCTACAAAGATACGCAGATACAAAGATACAGATACTTCTACTACAGCTGGCAGCGAGATGAAAGCATTAACATAGCGCATGCTAATAGCAATGGCACACACACACACACACACACTCACGCACACTCACACACACATACACTCACACATTAAGGACTTAGAGGAGTCACAGACAGGACATGTACATATATTAACACACAGGGTCCAGGGTCCCAAAAAAATATTCTTAGCTTGTTTCACGCATTTTGTGCCTTTGATTGCTATCAACAACAACAACAACAACAACAACAACAACTACGACTACAAAGCTCTTAAAATCCACAACAACAACAACAAACACCATAGGAGCTCCAACAACAAATTTGTGACATTAAACAAAAAAATAAAGAAGTGAAGAAAAAATTTAGAGCTAATAAAGCAAAGCGCAGTCTTATATATTACAAACGTATCTCTCCCTCTACTCCCTCTACTCTCTCTCTCTCGCTGTCTCTCTCTTTTTCTCACTGCCTTTACATATTATTGCTTAAGTAGCGTTAAGTGAAAAAAGCTGTACATTTTTTATGCTTGTTCTTTTCGTAATCCACAGATAGAGAAATGGTTCCACTTTAGATCTGAAAAATATTAAAAGCTACTTATTTAAGCCATAATCATATCTCTGATATTGCTCTAAACTATAATAAATCGCATTTATTGAATCTTATTTTAATTAAATAACCTTCAACTTAACATTTAAAATGTTCGAATTTACCTTACAATGCGACTCCGTAAAAATTGCATAGCAATTATAAATTTTACTGTGTCCCAAGTGCATCTAAAATATTTCTTAAATCTATTGTTCTATTGTCATTATAGTGTTTTTTATTTTTCTTGTAAAATAGAGTAATAAAATCTATTGGTTTCATTGCATTTTTAGCTGGAACTGCTTTACAATGTAACGAATAGAGATGTTTTTCCTTTGAAATCGATAGGCATATTATCGCATTATTCATTAGTTTTGTTCAACAATTTTGCCCTTTAAATGATTTTACAGTCGTTATCTTCATCCCATGCCCATTAAAGTTGCATAAAAATTGTATTCTCGGCTCTTAAACATGCACATTTTAAATTTTGCCGAAGTCTGATGTTATTTTAGGAGTTTCGTCTTCGGTTTGTGAAGCCATGAAATCGATAGGCCCATTTGATGAGTTGATTGCTTTGATTGAAAGAGGCGCAATCGTCTCGTAATTAAACTCAGTTTCGAGCCCATCAAATGTCTGACAGCTTGTTAAAATATATATAGAAAAAAGGGAGGAAAAAAGGGCGAAAGCAAAGAAGAGTAGGAAAAAAAAAAATCGGAAAACATGGTTGTATCGACTGCAGCCCACACCGAAAATGAGGCAGCCATGTGATCGTGTTATCCAACAACAGAAAACCTTTTTTTTTCTTCTTTCTTTGACAATGACAAGAGAATTCGCCCCCACACACAAATCGCAGACACATTTGTCGCTTCAGCAGTCACTTAAAACGGGAGTGAGGGAGATGGGGCAAATAGAGTGAGAGAAAGTTAAATTTTGGTTGCGCTTCAGTGGCCTGCGACATCATTGTTGCAAGTAAAGCCCCCCAAAAAAAAAAGAACCTAAACGAGCGACCGCCTAGAAGACAACAAACAAACACAAACAACAGACGCCACACACATGCAACATGAGCTCATCTCAGATCAACCGTCTTTCTACCTCCCTTTCTAACCCTCTCTGCCTCTTTCTTCCTCTCTTTGTTGTTCAATTCAATCTGGGGTTAGGCTCGTTAACCGTCGCTGTTGCCCGAGTTTTCGAGAGGTGTTAAAAGAAACTAAACTATGGCTACAGCTACAGCTACAGCTTTTGATCAGCTTATCAGTTAAAGAGATTGTTAAAGGTTTTGCATTTCAAATGAGAAGAGCCACAACGTGGGCTTGTGGCATGCCCCACAGAGATAAAACCCGACGATAAACCTGGCCACACATTTGCATGCCAAATGAGCAGCAGTTGCAGTTGCAGTTGCCGCATTTACGATAACTTAACACCTCGGTCTTCAGAGTCTTGCGACTCTTCGGAAATTAGGATCTAGTCTTCTTACAAACTACACTTATCTTCATCATCAGTTTTGGATTTAAATTTGAATTAAAGTTGAAATGTTTTTCGTAAAATGAAATTTTGATTCTTTTCTTTGTGTACAGTATTCTGATTATAAAATAGAGTGTCTTCAGGTTAAATTGGAATCTACTGGTATTGAAGAAGTCTTATGACTTAAAGAAACCAACTAACTTTACGCATAGTTAGAGTACAGTTGTAATATATTCGCCAACTGCTTTGGAGACTTGCTCTGGCTCCAAAGAGTCTTCTTCTGGGTGCTGTTGTAGACTCGTTTATTGGCATATCCATCAGCGTGAGTTGGGCTGCAAAACGTTTTACGTTTTACACATAATAAAGGCGTCAAGAGTGCCATTATAATTATCAGCCGCATGAGTTGTACCCTCTAAAAACTAACATTACCCAGTCAACAATGCACTGCAGACTCTGTCAGATGCACAACTCACACTCCTCCCACTCCTCCCACTCCTCACACTCCTCCCACTCTTCTCACTCCTTTCCGACTCTTCCATTAACAACAAAAATATTAAAAAAAAAGAGAAAAGAAATAAAATGAAAAGGAAAAAAAAATCTTGCAGTTGTTCATAAAATGAGCTGCATGGCAAATAAAACAACTCTGGAAAAAAAAAAGAAAACACCAAAAACTATTACAAACAAAGTGCTTCTCTCCCTCTCTCACACTGTGTGTGCTGCTGTCTCTTTCTCTGCTAGTCCACAGCTGCCACGGGTGTTGATTGGCATGTTCGGCTGCCTCTCGTGTGGCACTTGCCAGCGCAATTAGGCGGCCGTTGCACTTGTCTAGGCTGCCTGCCCCCCCAGCTACCCCTCCCGCCATTCCGCCCCTCTCCCCCCGCTCCCTATGGGCTTGACTGTTGAAATTTTGATGGCACGACAAAAGAGCAGCAGCCGCAGACAACGCTGCCGCTTCTTCATTAGCAAATGCATTCTAATAAGTGTGGCATCAACTTCATCTTTCATTTCCTTTTTTTTTTTTATTTTGTTCTTTTTCCAATTTTTCAGCCTGTTCATATTAGATTCTTTCAATCCATCCATCCATCTCTCTCTCTCTCATTGTTGGGGGTTCGCTTGAGGTCAAAGAGTGCAATGTAACTATGCTATGCAAGTGCATTATAAAGTCCTTTATTTTGTAATTTTTTGTTGCCTCCAGCAAGAATTCATTTTGTGAGTACTTTAACCTACTTTTTGCAGTCTTTGTGCTTGTGTGCAAACATCTAACGTTTACGAAAGCAGAGCAAAAAGAGAATAAGAAGATGATGAGAATAAGATGAACTCATGAGTGTCAAAAATCCTCATATGCTAATAAATTACATTTTATTTGCATTTGTCAAACATTACTACAAAAAAAAAGTACTACTAAAGAATATGAAAAAATAAAATTCCAACTTATTGAACTGCTTAAGAAAAAATAAACTGCAAATGATATTAAATAGCTTTAAACAAATCGTCTTGTCTTATATACTTTGCATGTCATCTTGGTATTTTTGTATACTTTATGCTAAAGTCGTATTTTATTTTAATGAAAGCAGCTTTATTAATAATAATAAAGCAGCGCTTAGCCAAGTTATTGAACCCTAGCTAATATCACAAGCATCAAAGCAAAGCAAAAAGTATCTCAGCACATGCTAATGTCAATAAGGCATTTAGAGATACATATATGTATCTGAGTGTGTGTGTGTGTGTTTGTGTGCATTTACTCGTAGTATTCGCACATTGGAGAATTGCAATTGAAATTTATATTTGGCATTGCGCTTAAGTTCTATTTGCTTAAGTCTTATTTGCATTTCAATGAATGAAAATTTGTACACACATGCAAATTGGCTGGGGCTGCGTTTTTGGGCCAAAGAGGGGATAAGCAGGCAGGCAGATGGAGAGAGAGAGAGAGAGAGGGGGTAATATAAGGAACTCAAGCTGACAGGCCACATGACAAACTGTAGCTGGGACGACGTTGCCAACGTGACAACTGCAACAATAATTGGCAGAACGCCAGCAGCTCAAGTCCATTGATGAAAAGCAGCCACAAAACAAGCCAACAAACAGCTAAAGATACAGATACAAATACTGATACAAATACAGATACAATCCATGGGATACAGCTAGAGATCCAGAGTTCGGGCAACTCATTCGTTTGCTGTTTTTAGATTTAAATATAGCCACTTGAATTTCCGCCGCAATTTTTTTTTTTATTTTCTTTTAAGCATGTTTATTTTTCTTTTATATTCTTTTTATACCCTGTATGCGGCAAATCTAAATAAAGGGGTAGATCGAATTTGTGAGAATTCAAGAAAAAGGCATTTAAAGGCATTAATTATATCAGCAATAATATATATTAGTACATTAGATTGCTAAATCTATAATATTCCCAGTGAACTCAGTTATTATAATAGCTGGAGTTTTCGAATTTTGTAAGTAAGTTGCTTTATATCACAATTAAGAATTCTTAGTTAGTTTCAGTAAAATATTTGCATATTTCCTTAGTTAAACTCAAATATGAAAATCAAATGTAGAAATGCATTTTTAATGTGAGAAAATGTTATAACCGTTTGGCATGAAACCGGATAACAGAGTATCTTATAGTGCGTCACAGTCAATTGTACTATTCTCACTTGTGTTTGTTGTTGCTGTCGCTTTCCAAAATATAAATAAAAGCAAATGAAGTAAAATATTTTGTCGACTTCCGCTCGTAATCACCAATTAGTAATGCCACACTGACAAATATGCCAAAACAACAAAAACGAGAAGCCAAAAACTTTTCGACAGGAGTATAAGAGGGAAGGGGAATTCGGAATCGGAGGGAAGTGGTTAGGGAGGCTAGAGGGGAAGTCACTTTGATATATTATTTCTAATAAATTGCTGAAGCCAAAAAAGCAAAGAGAATCTTGCAAATGGGCCAAAAGTTGGATCACACTTTTCGATGCCGTCCGTGCCCCGTTCATCATTAGTCAAAAGGCAGATGTGCTAGTAAATTCAAATGAAAATGCTTAGCGCATTCAGATAGATACATAGATACAGATACAGATAGAAATACACAGATACACAGATACACACAGGCAGACATTGTCAAATCTAGCAAATCGAAGTGTATCCATTGGAACGCGACTAAGCAGCAAAATTCTCTGGGGAGCAATTTTTGGGGCGACAAAAACGCAATAAAATTCTGTTTTTGTATCTGCAAGTGTATTTGTATCTGTATTTGTATTTGTATTTGTATCTGTATCTTTAAGCGATTTTCTATGTTGCAGCTTTCAGCTGTTTTAGCTTCAAGCAAATGGCCAAAAATTAAATAAAAATAGCAAAATGGCCGAAACGAAGTTGACTAAAGTCCTCACCCAACTTCTGCTCCCTCCTCTCCGCCCTCCTCTCCGCCCTTACCTTACTATTGTCTTAGGCGATCGTCTATTGTTTTTCTTGTTTTTGCTTTTTGCGTGCTTTCCGTTTGGTTGATTCTTTAGCTTCGCACTTTGGTTTGTGGTTTTTATTCAGTTTTCGCATTTCGATTTCGGTTTTTTGGGATTGGCCAATGACCAGCGCCAATCAATCGAATCCGATTTTCCCTGCTACAATCCCTCCCTCACCCCCCTCCGCCAACATAAAATCTACTTTACGAATTCTTAAGTAAATCGACCTTTGGCGTTCTCCCTTCAGTCCATTCCTTTCATTTTCCTTGCCTTGTTCTCTTATTCTCTTTTTCTTGCCCATAGATCAAAGCGTTGCGAATGCAAAACGCTTGGGAAATGCGCTCAAGTGTTGGCCCCACCTCCCTCCTCCTGCTCCTTCCCCTCTCACCACATTTTAATTCTCGAGTGGGTGTGCCAGAGGTGACGACTGCCTGAACTATATACACACACATACACGCATAAATCTGACCACCTTTAATCTCCTCCTTCTAGACCGCCAATTGGCTTTTCTCATGACATTTCATTAGTTTTTAATTCCGTCGGCCCAGTTCTTTTCTTTCTTTCTTGCTTTCTTTCAGTATTCCATTCATTCTTTGTTTCTCCTGCTTCTTATTCCGATTGGGGGTTAATCAGTCTGTGCTCTATCTTCCCTATACTATATATGCTCTATTTGAGTGGATTTAATTTGTGATCATTAAAATGGCTACAATTTAATTGCATGTTTTTAGCTAGAATAAAATCGTATAATGCTTAGACGTTTTTATAGGTTTTATAGCTTTATACATATATATTGAATTTAAGTGCTTTTCAGTTTTCTTAAATGCTTATATATAACCATAATAGCCTTTCAATAATGTATGCATTCTCCTTCATAATTCTTATTCTAGTTGTTGTGACATTTTCTATCGATTATCTGTTTCAACTACAAAAAAACTGAAATTAGTATTTTACCATTTTGATTTAATATCCCTATTAATCTTCATTAGTCGAAAAATAAAAATCAGTTATGCTGCACATTTTTTTCTTTTATAAATTGGCTGTCTACCCATAAATTAAATCTATATGTGTCTTCAATTTAAATAAAGATTTATTTATATATCAAATTGTCGTTGTTCTCTGCACTATTAATTAGTTCTTTTCCACAGACATGTTTTATTTTTTTATACTTGTCTTTATTAAAATTTGATTTAGATCTAATCATATTTATTTTAAAATTCTCGTTGTATAAGATTATTTTAGTAGACAATTTTATTTTCTCCATATGCCGGTAATAACCATCGTTTGCTTATCAATTTGTTACTGTCAACAAATTCAGCATCAATTGCAACAATTACACAGTGCTCGTGCTTAGTTGGCAGACACTGTAAAAGCAACATGCCACAAAACAATTATGTGTTTGCTTCTTTGCCACAGCTTCAGTGTTTAGTCTTTAGCCCCTTCTCTTTCCATTCCTTTCCTTTCCCTCCCACACTCACTCCGTCTCTTTCCTACGCTGTCAACGGTAGCCGCAATGCCAAAAACTGCACGCAAATTTCTTGTAATGTCTTTGTTGTTTTTGTTGTTGTTGTTGTCGTTGTTGTTGCCCCACGCATATTAATGAAAATCGTTTAAGTGTTTTTATGAACTGGAGTGAGAAGTCGATTGGCAGCAGTGGGAGGAAATTGAGAGCACAAAAAAAGGGGAGTGAACTGAAGTGAAGTGAAGTAGGCGCGGCACGCGCGCATAAATATCACCAGACAACAACAACAACAACAACAACAACCACAAAGAGAACATGAACAACCACAGCAATTGGCAATTTGGTTGAGCAGAAGAACGAACACTCAATGAAAATTAAAGCAATTTCCTGTGCCAATTTGAAGATGCTAAATTAAAATACGAATTGCAGCTGGCAAAAGCGACAGAGCGACAGAGATAGAAAGCTCAAATGTGTTTTTCGGGGTAAATCCAACAGATACAAATGCACAGCTATAGATACAGATACACAGCTACAGATACAAACACCAAAAAACCGAATGGCAATTGGAAACAAACGCAGCAACCGCCATTCATAGATATTTAATTAGCAAACAGACAGGCAGGCAGCGAAATAGAGAGAGAGAGGGAAAGAGAGAGAGATACAGAGAGTTAGAAGGAGATGGAGAGAGAGAGAATGAGATAGCTAGATGTAAATTGGCAATGCAACATCAGAAGCAGTGTCAACGTCTCCGTCTCAGTGGCAGCAACTGGGGACGGCAGCAACAAAGTAAATGAAGATGAGCACTTCCTGCAACAAAAGCGACAACAACAACAACAACTTCAGCAAGAAGAAGCAGCAGCAAGAACAGCATCCATATAGCTGCCACATTTCGCTGCCGGAGCGACAGAAAGAGAAAGACACGAAAATTTTTAATCGAGTGCAACATCATGAATGGCAGAAGCCGCCGTCAGTTTTGTTTGTTTGTTTGCCACTGTAAATGTATATGTGTGTGTGTGTGTGCATGTGTGTTTGTGTGTTTGTATCTTTTATACGAATGAGTTAAATGCTACGCTCGAGTTGAGTGAGTGATGCATCCCAGGGCGCATCCGTAAGATAAACAGGCGCAGCACGCAACGTTTAACTTTTAATTTGCAGCTGCAACTCAGTCGCGACTCTGTCTCTCTCTCTCTCTCTCTCTCTCTCTCTGTCTCTTTCTCCCATTGGTGTGGGTGCCCTTTTACACCATACAACAGAACAGATACCACAACAAGCACACCGCAACCCACCGCATCGCATTCAAAGGTCATGGGCATGCAACGTTGCACAAATTGAATGCTTTAAATCATTTCACAGCTAAATGCAAAAACATCTTCAATGTATGCCAAAAATTACTCTAAAGTACTACAAAAAAAATACTGAAAAAAATACTAAATAGTTAATCATTTTAAATACATCCGAACTATTAGGATTTCTGATCTCTACCGAAAATTACTGCAAATATACTTAAAAATAAATATTAAAAACAAACAAAATTCTTAATAATTAATCAATCATTTTATATACACCAGAACTTTTAAGATTTCTAAAAATTTGAGCTTAATTTTCAGCTTATTTTCCATATAACAAGATAAATCAGTTTGATCTGCATCATAGAAAATGCCTTTTAAAAACGAATATCCTACAATATATGCACACTAACTTTTTTTTAACATATTAACTCTTTAAAATAAATTGCTCTTCATATTACGAACTCTTTCTATATTTTATATAAAAATGAATTAAAGATGTGTTTCAATCACAGGAAGCAACAGGAGCTACGACAGGAACCGGGTGTGTCCTCAGTTTGTCTGAGAGCGGAAGTTGCGCCTACGATAAAAGTCTGTGAAGAAGAAAGAAACTAAAAAAGGCATTAAATAGATTGTCATATGATTAAGAGCTAGAAACTTAATAAGAATAGTTCAAACAAGATACAGATAAGAAATAATAATGTTAAAATATTTCTCTATATTTATTTATGTATTTACGAGCTGAAATTATCTCGGGATTGTTGTCATATATTATCTGATTTTCGGCTTAAAAAATTTCAAAAATCATGGATTTGTTCGTAAGTAACCTTAGTTTTAACTAGTTTTCAAATATTATTTTAAATATTGTTTTTATCTTTGCTTTTCTTTCAGACTGAGCTGGACTTGTTATTGATTTCTTTTACACTCCCTAGTGTTGAATCTAGAATCTAGATTTAGTTATCCAATGTCAAGAGAGAAAGCGAAATCACTAGAAATAAGCAAATATAATTGTCATAATTAAGATGCGGATCTTAAAACTTATTAAAGATATGCATATATGTACAAATCTAAGATAGACAATCTGTAAAATACACAAGATTATTAACAGAGTGATACAGTAAATACTTGAGATGTGAGCCAGAGACAATCGTTGACTACAATTGTAGAATTTGCGTTTAGTTGCATTTTAATGGCCCTTCAACTCGAGGCCAATTCAAATCAATGTAATTACGCATATGTACACACACACACACACGCACACACATGCATTACACCAACAATTTCTAAATGATTTAACTTGCCAGACACTTCAGCGGCTCTCGAAAAAGGCAACTGGCAAACGCGAAATGAATGTGCGTGCCACTAAAACCACCCGCAGCAGCTGCCCCACCAACAATTGCCCCACCAGCAGCTTCGAGTCTCCTCCACAAAAAAGTGAAGAGGAGGAGGGGAGGAGAAGCTGCAGTCAGAGTTGAGCTAAGTCAGCGCTGAACTCAAGATATTGTATAAATAAATACTTGGATAGGGTATTTTAAGTTTGTCATAGCATGTGAAACATGAAAAAAAAAAATTAAATATTAGTTAATATAAATAAAATCTAAGATATTCGTCTTAAATATATTTAAAACAAAACAAGTATAAAAGGAAAAAATACTAAAATAACTCATAATTAATATGTATTTCTCTATCACTAGAGTTTTTGGTTCTCTATGCAATTGTTTTAAAAATCTAACTTTTGATTTAAATTTAAATTTCTGAAATTGCTATAACTATTTTATATTATCTTTTTTTATTCAAACATAATTTTGACAGCCAAATATAGTAACAAGAGCATCCAAGCTTCGTTAAACTGAAGACATTTTTTAGATTTTTCATATTTTTCAAAAAAAATTTATCAATTTGGGTGTGCACGAATTGCTCTACTCAATTGAAGTCAATTGAGCTAATCATTTGCTATTTAAATACGGGACAACAACAGCTGCACAGATACATTTGTAGTTAGAGATACAGATGCAGATACAAAGATACAGATACACAAGTCAAGCACAAATGAAAAAAAAAAATCTCTTAAAAAGGCAAATAGTCGAAAAATTAAAAAATAAATGATGCCAAAGGTAGAGTATAGGGGTTGTAGGGACACTAGGGAGGGGAGAAAGGAGAAAGAAGAAAGCAGGAGAGAAAGATTCACCCATATGTGGAGTGCAACGTGCTCAACAGTCACAACAATAACAAGCACAGAGTTTTCTCTTGTTGTCCACTTCAGCGACACACACACATACACACACACGGAAGTGAGAAGTGCAACCTACCCTCCTCCCACCCCTCAAGCAACCCCTTTAAGGGGGTAACTTGTAGGGGCTGAGACACTTGTGCTTAACTTGATTTTCTGCTGTTGTTGCTTTGACTGCCTTTAATTGCCTTCAGTGTTGTACAACAGCTCAAAGTGTTGACAACAAACAGAAGCCCTGATGACGATGTTAAAGAACGGGAGACACGAAGAAGGGGGAGAGAAAGTAGCGGAAGGTGTATGTAATGAGCAACAGGAAACAACAACAGAAAAGAAAAAAACACTCGAAAATGCTCGAGATTGAGTTCTCTTTGTTTGAAAAAGTAGATCAACACAAATGTCGAGCAAACAATAAAAAGTGAAAGAAATTTCTTAAAGGCGGAAATAAGAAAGATGAAGAAAATGCATTTGATCGAAGAAGACAATCTGTTTAAAACTTTTTAATATCGTAAGGAGTTTTAATACGAAAAGATTATTGTTTCTATTTTGCAACTTCGGCTCTTCATTTCTTAGAAGAGGCAAATGAAAAAAGTAAGCTAATGAAATAATAAAAAATCAATGCCATAAAATTTGTTATTTTTTTCTGTCTTTTCTTTCTTCAAATGTTCACATGTTTCTTTATTTGCGACTCAAAGAATTAAACATCTATCCATGTACAATAGATCTCATCCCTCGGTACTCTATAAAATGCTCAGCTCATATTACACATTATGGGTCAAATTTTATCTTCAACTCGCTACGTTAAATAAGTATATTCAATCATTGAAGGAGAAATTCTTTCTAAAAATTGCAAATTCAGCGATTGTACCCTTGTTATTTGACTCCGTTTTATTTTCTAGTTCTTTGCCAAGTCAAATGTTGACTGCCAAAAACAATTCACAGAGTGCGAGTCATGCCTGCAGTTTTGACCTCATTTTGATAGAAAGTATCTAAAACTCAGAGGCTCTTGGAATGGGGGCAACATTAAATTATATTTTATGAGCAAATTATTTAAGTTTTGGGTGCGCAAGTTTTGCAAAATAGGAACATTAAGCAAGAAATATGTATATATTCATGCACATTACACACACACACATACACACACACACACGCTCACACACACACACACATCCAAAGTGCACTGGGGAGCTGCTGAAATAGATAGAACTCATTGTTTGAGTGCAATGCAATGATCATAGCACAGTTTTTGGCGCTTCATATTCTTGGCCAACGGCCATTGAAAGCCAAACAAAGCCATTAACATAAGCACAAGGACACCACAGCGAAAAAGGACAGGGGAATGATGAGGAGGGAATAGGGAAAGATGATGGAGGGGAAAGTCGAACCGAAAAAGGATGTCATTTGACAATTGGCATTTGTGAACTGTTTGGCTTTGATTTCCTTTCATATATATTCACAGTCTAGTCCCTGCCACGCCCACACGCCCTCACACCCACACACACACACACACACACACACACACACACACACACACACACACACACACACACACACACACACACACACACACACACACACACACAAGTGCATTGATGCGCGTTTGCATTTTCTATAATCATTTATTTTTTTCTCCCTCTCTATATTTTTTTTTTTTTGTCGCTATTGTAGTTCATGCGAAAAGTTTTCAATTGCTCTGGCGTCACTTTTTGATTGCTTTGATGTGTTTTTCTCGCACATTTCCCAAGCCTCAATTCATGACAAAAGTTTTTCGGTGCTGAGGAAGGAAAGCCAGAAAGGAGGAGGACACAAAAGTCGAGCCAACTTTCGCTTTGATTTTCAAATAACACACACAGCTAACATTCTAAAAGTGTGTGTGTGTGTGGAGTTTGGGTTTTGAAATTTTTGCATTCCATGCAGCATGCAGCATCACTATCTCGCTCTCTTTCCTCTCTCTCTCTTTCTTACACTCCGCTTCTCTTGATTTCGCTCTGCCGCTTTTGCTAGCCAGAGTTTTTCTTGGCTTGACAGAAAAATGAAAGTTTAATGCGTTTGCCAAACACAATTTTCGCAAATTTTCTCCTTCCTCTACTTATATAGGTATGAATGTACTATATATACATATTTATATATGTATATCAGTTTTTATATATATGTATTGAAATATTCTTAATTTTTTTCAGTGGAATTTAGTTTGCAAATTGCGTGTTTTTTTTTTAAACCATCTATTGCCATATTTGCATTCTTCCTATATAACTAAATATGTATGTAGATGTATATATATATATATATATATATATATCCATGTTTGTTGGCCGGAAAATGTGTGCGTCTGTGCGGAAATTGCATTTTTTTTCCCAAGCAAATTCGAGTTCTTCCTTTCATTCTATATTTTTCTCTTTTTATTATGTTTTTTTTTTTCTGCTGTGAACTTTATCCTTTTTTTCATATTTTTGTATTATTTTTTTATATTTAGTTTTCCCACTTTTGCTAGTGCATTATCCGGCGAGCCTTTAGGGGCAAGTTTAAATGGTTTAAAGTGCTTATAATGCAAATATTAAAATGGCTAAAGGGACGCGGCAAAAGTTAAGCTGCCAAAGTGTAAGAAAGTTAAGTGCGAGAGAGAGGGGAACGAGGGGAAAGGCAGCTCTGTTGCAATAGTTGCATATTAGTTGCAAGTGCCGCACAAAGCAGCCAAGTAAACACACAACAACAACAAGACAAGAAAAGCGAGTCAAGTTGAGTTGAGCTGAGTCTTTAACGGCCAATAAAATGGAAATTCTTTAGTTGCGATGATATCTGGCTTGAAGTGGTTAAGAGCGAAGGTTTTTTTGAAGGAGAAAAAGTTGCTTTCGATATGTTTTAACGCGTCACATTACCACATTTTTACTATAAGTTATCACAAGCGTTAACTAGTTGCGAATTATAAGCACGATTCATTAAAATGTACTTATAGAATCAAAAATTCGCTTAGCTAGCGATTCGATTAAACGGAATAGAACAAATATTGAACAAATCAGTTCATACATGATATTATTTTATCTCTACTTTAGTGTTTCATTTCCAAGTTTCACATATATATTGGAATAATCACCATTTCTTGGACAATCTATTTTCTGCTATTGCAGTTTATAGACTTTCTTTAAAGTATTTACATTCATCGATTCGATTATGTCCTTTCCAGCACAGCTTTAAGGACAACTAGGGAAAAACAAGGACCACACGTGGCACACAGTCGTAGGTAGGGGAAGGGGGTTCGATAAGCAAATAGAGTATACTTTAATCTACAAATTGAATTTCCCTACATGAAACATGAACGCGTTCGGAACATTTCTTTTAATTGCCGCACAGCCTTACGACTTTGTTTACATTGGGTACGTGGCAAATAGAAATGGGGAGGAGTATACAAAGGATACAGGGAAAGAGAGAAGGAGTGGTAGAGAGAGAGAAAGAGAGGGGTAGGGGTAGGACGAACGATTTGTAGCCCTCTGGGCGACGAATTTGTTTGGCTGTCAAATAAAACAAGACGCATCAAATTATTTCAAATTTATCGCGCAGACCCAACCAAAAGGTAGACGCGGTAGATGACGCTGTGTATCGAGGGGAATATATCCTGTGACACGAGACCCTCCAGGCGAGTCCTGGCAGCTGGTCACAGGACACACAAAAACCCCGGCAACAACCCCCGTATAAACAGACTAAGGAGACTATTTCAAATGTTTTCTCTATGTGTCCATGTGGTTCAGGTAGATAGAGAAAGAGAGAAAGATGGTAGGAGAGGAAGCGAGATCGCAACGTGTTGTCCACATTTGCCGCAGATTCGTACCGCAAAATGACAGTCGAATGGGCAACAAAAACGATTAATGGCAACGACTCCAGCCTTACAAATGTATCTATGCATCATTTGAATCTTTGTATCTATGACTGTCTCTCTCCCTCTCACTCTTTGTCGTTCTCTCTTTCCAAGTATGACTCGGTGCCAAATCAAAATTATATTTTGACACGCAGCAGCAATGGATAAAACTTGCAATTAGTTGCCACAAATCCACACAATCCACAACTCTTCACACTGATGATTGCTGCACATGCCATACAAACTATAGATACAGATACAGATACACACACACACACACACACACATAGATAGTTACATGTACTTTATGGGTGTTTCTCTCTCTCTCTCTCTCTCTCTCTCTATATTTCTATCTATCGTTATTTTTCTTTCTATTTTTTTTGGGCTGCTCAATTGTGGGTTAATGGCACTTTAAACTCGACCTCATACACAGGAAGCGGTGGCTCTCATGTAAGTATCTAAGTATCTCATTGCTATATCTATAGGTATCTTATTTTTTTATGGTTTCATTTTTGTTTCTATATTTCCTCTACAGCTTTTCATTTGGTCTGCCTTTGATTAATATTTGGCACGCAACAATGCAATTTGCACAGTTTGTTATGTTTCTTTCTGCCTCGTCTCTTCTCCTTCCCTCTCTCTCTCCATTGAAGAGTGTAACAACATTCTGTAAAATCATTGCAAATCCAAAAGCGTCTAAAGAAAGCAATCTCAATTGCTTTCCAATCGCTCAAAAATAGCAAAAAGAGCCGAGCTGTGTCCAAGTTGCAAGTTGCCCCAGCGCCACACGTTGGGCGCCATGATGCGGCAACTTTGCCACACATCAAAAATGTAAGCTCCACAGTCGGTTTGGAGTTGGCACAATCACAACGCATATGCTGGCATCCCTCACGCATCTCCTTGCATTTATGACTCAGTTTTTTATTACCCTACCATTTTTAATTTTTTTTTTTTTTTTATTTTGGGTTTTGGGGCGTGTTGCATAAATCAAAACGAAAATGAAAACGAGAACACAAGAACGAAAACGAAAACGAGTTAAAATCACACACAAGCAACAGAAAAACTAAGGTGAAGAGATTGCGAAATGAAAGAAACGAAGCGCTTAAAATGCAATTTAGTCAATGCAATTAAGTCCAGAGTAAAAGAGAGACAGAGAGAGAGAGAGAGAGAGAGAGACACTGGACTACAAACTGGACTTCGCCTAGGTCTCTGCTTCTCCTTCTTCCCTTCTCCTCTTTCACTCCATCTTATTTTACTGTCTGCTTGCCACGCCCAAAAGCAAAAACAAAAACAAAAAAAAGCACAAAAGCGAAACAAGCGCCGACTGATTTTTATCAACTAACCAAGCGTAACGCAGACAAACACTTCCTAAATCACTTGAGTCGTTCCAAACGTCGTACTTCACTCCCTCCCCATTCGCCAGTCAACTTTCGAGCAACCCTCGCTCTACTCGACTGCTGACTGCAAAGAAAAACGCTTCCTGCGCACATAAAACATAAATTATTTAATTTTTTTTCTCTCTTTCTTGGTGCGCCTAGACAACGAGACAAAACCAAAAGACGGCAACGAAATGGTTGAGAGGGACGGACAAAAGCCAAATATTTCATATGGCTTTCGGTTCTTTTCCTTGTTGTTGTCGTTATATGGCAAGGGAGGGAGGGGGAGGGTGTGTGGGCTGGAGTGTCTGTTATCAGCGTTGTCGATGGCGGCGCTTGGAATAAAAATTATGAAACACTTTCGCTCATTGACTTCATTAATTTATTTTATATTTATTTTGTGTGCCTCGTACGCGTATCTCATAGATACATTTCATTCGCAACGGGAAACGGCAACTGGGATTGGGATTTGAAACACCTTTTAATTTATTTTGAATGCCTTTCACGGCATAGCTTTTTTATGGGCCAAACAGACTGGAAGTTAAGTAGGTCCTTTGTGTTTTATTTGACATTTCACTACTTCATTAAGAGTTTGTATTCAGCTTCATTTTCTCAATCTCTCTCTCTCTCTCTCTTCCCCCTCTCTCTCACTCTCTCTCTCTCTGATGATGGCTCAAATTTCCCGTAACGAATTGCAGAAAAGTACACAATAAAAAATTAAATATCAAATTCGTTGAATTACCAAGAAAGGTTGCCACGACATGGCGCCCAACGTGGGCTGCAATTAATTTGAGAAGCCAAAAACACATAAAAGTACGCGTACAACTTTATTCAACTCAAATGGCGTCCAACATTGTGGGGTGTTATTAATTGATTTTATTTGCTTTGCGGTCGTCGTCGCTTTTCTTCCGTTTGCCATTTTGGCGCCGAAGGTGGGGGATGCAATATTGAATTACGCTCTAATTTTCAGTGGTTCCATATCAGTTGGCTTTTTCCAACAGAATTCCTTTAGCAATCCATTAAATGATAGATTCAAGTAGAGGAGGCTACTTTTCGCACTCTTGTGTACCGCACAATTCAATCAAACTTGGCCGAAAAACTTTACGACACACTCATAAGCAATTCTCACACCAAAAGACGCTCGATGACTTTTCACAAAAAAAAAATTTAGCCGAAAAAAAGGAAATGAAAAACGTGCGGCATATGAAAAAGTAGAAGAAGAAGGCGCCACGTACTAGACCAAAAAAAAAGAAAAGTTTGGTAGAATGAGGCCCAGCAGAAGGAGCCGAGAAACGTTTTGCATAGGAAATGGGCAAAAGTCAACGCACAGACGAGTCGAAGGCGAGGGCAGCTTAAGGGTAGCTGAGGAACGGGATGCGGGAGGGGTTCATCGGGACCGACAGGAATAATAAATATTCAGTTTAAGTAAATGGGCTTTTATCGCGCATCTCTGGGGTGCCATAATTTGCCATTTTAGCCTGCCAGTCTGCGCTTTTTTTCTGTTTTTTTTTTTTTTTTTTTTTTGGCTGAAGCTTCTTGCTTCTGTGCAGTTTCTTTGCCTCAGCTTTAGGTTTTCTTTCCTTATTTGCTCACAACATTTTTTGCGTTCTCTTTCTTACATTTTTTTTTGGGTGCCACACACTCGCAATTTGGCTAGGAGGCAAATGTATGTAATTGATTCAACAAACGACGGCGCAAAGGTGCCAAGAAACAAAGCGAAAACTTGGCGACGCCAACGAAGAAAACGAAAAAAAAAAAGGACTCGTTATACGCAGTTGCGAATACTCTATGATTGAGCTGTAGTAAACTGAATGTTGTTGAAACTGATATCAGGAATTAATCTAAAATAACGTAAACTTATAAATTGTATACTTTATAAATAATACAAATATTTTCTCAACTAAATTCTTCTTCAGAAATATCCATCAACAGAGTATTTCTTTGAAGGCTTCACATACTTGCACGACATAATTACAATGCTCATGCGGTTAGGGTATAATCATAATAAACACAAAGCAATATCGTCAGCAACAACAATTATACGCATAATATATTTTTGCCATAAATATGCATGGGTCTCTATGCCCGGTGCGAGCTTCGGCTGCAAAATTATAAAATATCAGAAAAAAAAGCAGCCAAGTCACGCTCGTGCTAGAAGAAGAATCATTCTCGACTCGAGTTCGAGTTCGAGTTCGACTCCTCCTCCATCGCGACTTGGCCATAAAATGTGGAGGAAAATGAAGAGGGGGAGAAGCATTTTTGCGGCGGCAAATCACTTCAGCGCCTTGCAGCAACAATTTAGCTCATTTATTTTTATACATTTTAAGAAACAATAAACCGACGGCCCATAAAACACGCAGTTACAAAATGAAAATGATTTAAGACAATGACTTCGCTCCCCACTCCCCACTCACCACTCCCCTAACCATCGAATCTCACCTCGCAAAACACATTCTCGTACTCATTCAAATTCTCATTCTGTGGCGCACATGAATTATACGTATTTGGGCAAAAGTTTAACATTATAATTGCAACGTTTTATAATACCAGAGCTTCAAATGATTTACGACTACATATACATCCAGTTTTTAACTTCCCCATGATTGACAACCAAAGCAATTAAAGGACAAAAGTCTAGCCAGAAGTTGAAGTGAGTAATTTGAAAACCTATAGATAAAGTGACCATGGAGTTTAAAAAACCTAAGAAATTGAATATATACTGGTTCATATAAGCCTAACAACATATTCACAGCACATAAAACAAAAAAAACAGTTAACATTTAGTTTTAGTTAAAGTTTCAAAATAAAATGACAATGGAGGCGATAAAGTGACTACATTTGAAGTTTTTATCAGTGGCTAAAAAACTGAGCAAAATGTTTGTGCTTTTCAAATCATAAAATTGACACAATAAAAGTGACCATGGAGGATGAGGTTTAATTAAACTGGCTAACTTTTAGTTTTATAGCAAACATGCATTGTCATCATGAAAACAAGTCGTACTTTAAGTCATTTTGACATATTCCTTAAAAACAAAACAAAAATGTGACCATGGAGGACAGGCGTTGAATAACACATGAGTCTGCTAAAGAGCCAAGTTAATAAGCAAAGCTAATAAGTAACTAAACTAAACGGATTGCATATGCTTAATGTTGTCACTTATGATGCAGTCTAATTACACCTTGAGTGTGTGAATAGGTGTGTGTGCGTGTGTGTGTGTGTGTGTGAGTGTGTGTGTGTGCATCTTGCAACTCATTAGTGCCACTCCAATCGGCTGCCATTTGAGTCACTCGAGCAGCTTAAAGTTGACACTTAACGTCGACGTGGCAACTGAGTTCCTTTTGGGGGCACAAGAAAAGTCAAAGCTCTACATAAATAAATAGACGTAGCTAAAGTGGGAGATGAGAAAAGAGTTGAGAGAAGTACACTGAAAAGAAAATTCGGGATTCGGCGAAAAAAAAAAAATCAAACAAACGGTGTCAAAAGTTTTAAAAAGTGGAAATTTCTTAAATCGCGTAATTTGTATAATTTTTCATTTCTTTTTCGGCAAAGAATTTTTTAGTGATATCAAATGTTTCAGGCTATTTTGACTATTTTATATAATTTGTAATTTAACAATAAAATTCTGAATACATACAAAAAAATTGCTGGCTAAAATCACAATTTTTTAATTAAATAATTGGAATAGATGTTTTTCTGTGTTGGCTAAGTCGAAAAAGACTTTAAAAGCGGCTCTGAAGTTTGGCAACGTGGCAACTTTGGAGTCGAGTTGAGGCAATAAACAACAATTCGTTGCAGGCATTTAATGAGTTTCGTCTTTAAATCTGTTGCATCATTTTGTGTCGCAGAGTCTGCTCCAGTTTTTTGCCAAGGATTGCAAGTTGCACGTTGCACGTGGCAAGTTGCAGGTTGCTTGTTGCAAGGATGCCAGTCAGGACTTAGTAGGGCCCAAAGTAAAATTTAATTAAGCTGCTTTTAGCTGCAACGTCTTAAGCTCCAACAGATGCAGATGCACATGATGCTCGTGCTGCCTCTCTTTCTGTTTCTATCTCTCTGTCTCTCTCTCTCGCTCTCTCTATCTCTCGTGTGTGTGTGTGTGTCACAGCCACAGCCACTTGACTCCTAGAGTGGCACTCTTTCTTTCTACTTCTCCCATTTCAATTTCTTTTCCCTTCTGCCACCTGCAAACCCTCACCTCTCTCTTTCTCACCCGCCTTCGTCTCACTCACACTCTCGTTTTGGCCCTCGTTTGTGTCTGCCACCGCAAATTAGCCCAATTCTGTGTGTTCTGTGTGCTGCAATTCCCAAAAGCTTCTAGCAAATATTTTGACAAACATTTTCCGCATTTCTTTTTTCCATTTTCTCCCCAAAAAATGTCCTGAACATTTTCGTTTTTTCTACATTTTGACTATTTTTAATAACTGTAAAGATTTGTTGATGCCACAGCAACAAATCCCCTGTTTTTTTTTCTCTCACATCTATTTAAAAGATTTATGAGTCAAATTTCTCTCCCCTGTCTCTCCCTCTTCCTCTATCGCTCTCTCTTTTGGCTCGCTCCATTTCATTTTAATGTGCAACGCAATCGATTTTCAATTTAAATTTGAAATTTTTGAGTATTTTTCTGGTTTTGTTCTTGTTGTAATTGCAGCTGCTATTTGTTTACTTGACATATTAAAACAAAATACAAAATCTGTAGCATATTTCAAATTCTCCTCCCTCTCTTGTATGTGTGTGTATGTGTGTGTGTGTGTGTGTGTGTGTGTGTGTGTGTGTTTGTGTGTGTGTGCAAAAGGGGATTCTGCGGGTCTATTTATAATATCATTTTGTTTACTTTGCCTTAATCGGCATTTTAAATATTCTTTTGAAATTATTTACTTAGTTGTTAAATAAACAAAAATACTTTGCCTAAGCTTTTTAAGTCTCATAACTTGAAAATGTTTAAATAATAAGAGATATATTTAAATAACTGCATTTATTTGATTGATTTAAAAATGCAAATATTTTTGCGTAATTTGTAAGTTCTTTATGTAATAGAGAAAAAAAAAATGTAAACTCCTTTTTTCTCCTTCTTTTATCAAATCTATTTTTTTTATGATTAACAAATTCTTTTATACAATTGTCAAATTCATTTGCTATTTCAAATAAAAATACTTTTACAAATTTATAGTTTGCCTAGCAAAAGTAATAACCAGATTTATTTAGAAATCACTTGAAATTTAAGAGTGGTTACTTGATTATTGTGTTTTACATTTACATTTAAAGACTTTGATTAAGCTATAAATAATTTCATTCTAAAAATAATATTGCAAATGAATTGGGAAAAATATGTTCCACTGTCAGAAATTTGAGTCATTCCTGCATTGCGAGTGTTTGGAGCTCTGTTTGAATTTCCTTCCATTTTCTTTTAGATTTGGGTTTTGGCTTTTGGGTTTAAATTCGTATTTTACCTGCGCATTTCTATCATACTTTCAGTTTTGCGGTCTTTTGGCAAAATACGATAAAAACAACAATGAAAAGAAAACAAAACACACACCAAGAAGCAGCAGCAGCAGTCGCTGAAGATGAGAAGAAAAATGAAAATGAAGAAGATGTTGGGAAGCTACTTCAAGGCCCAAAACGCAAACGCAAACGCAAAACGCAAAATCAACAACAATAACGAACAAGCGAAATGAGTCGAGTGTTGTTTTTGCAAGGGGGAGAAAAAGCGACGGCAGATGGAGGCATAGTTGAAGAAAGGGACAGGTGATGGAGGAGTAAGAAGCGAGAAGGGAGAAGCGAGAAGTGAGAAGCGAGAAGTGAGAAGAAGGAGGTGGATAGGTAACATTTGTGCTGATTCACAGCAGGCGAAGAGGTGCCAAATGGGAAAAACTGGCCAAGAGAGCGGCGAAAGATGCTGGAAAATAAACGATGTTGTCTATGACAAGGCATGACGGTAATGACGACGACGACGACGACGACGACGACGACGACGATGGTGTTAGAGCTGAAGCTGGACTTGGACTTGGACTTGGAGTTGAAGTTGGAGACTGAGGAGGATGTAGCCAAAAGATTGTTATGCTTGTAGTGTTGTTGTTGTTAATGTTGCTGTTACCTGTGGCCCAACTGTTTCTTCTGGCTGTTTTTCTTACTGAAATTTTCGTTTTAGCCACATCATTGTCGTGTTGTTGTTTTTTTTTTTTTTCGTTGTGTTTTTGTTTTTGGAATTTTTCAATTCAAGGTTTTGCTCTCGCTGCCTGTTACTACCTGCCCCTTGCTGCTTCACACCTTTCTCTCTCTATCACTCGCTGTCTCGCACTCTTTCGCTCTTGCTGCTTCTGTGGCACGATACACTCAAATCGGAGGCTGAGCCAAGCGCGCTGACTGCTGCTATCAATGGCAGCCTTTTTAGGTTTGTTATTTTTGCCTGTCTGCACTTGTCTCTCCCTCTCTCTCTTTCGCTCTTCCTTTCGTAGTCTATCTCACTCTGTGTTGCCTGACTGGCATCATAAATCATCTCAAGTGGCTGCTGTGTAGCGCTCTCTGCGCTTTTGGCCAAATCCAGCTATTTTGGTATTGTATCTATAACTATAACAATTTGCAAGTGTAGCTCACAGATACACACACACTCACACACACACACTGTGTGCTGTTTTCTTGTCACTCAACGCTCAACGTTGCAGTCACTTTGACATTTTTGTTGCACTAATTTGCACACTTGAACGTTACAAAGATACAACGCGCACACAGTTACAGATACACAAATACACACACACATACATTTTGTAGATACATTTTCACAGCTACACAGATACATTTCGCCTGGCCATTTTCTGTAATTTTTGAGCCGTAAAATTATTGTAACAGGTAGAAACGCGCATTCGCCGTCTGCTGTTCTCCGTTGCATCCACAAGATACAGATACAAAAAAAGAAAAAGAGTATCTTTCACTTGTTTTCAGCTTCTTTTGTTACTTTTGTTTTTGGCGTTTCAAACTGACGACAGCTGTGCGCCACATTTGCAACGCAAGTTAATGCTAATGATGATCATCAACTTAATAATGATAATGTTATCTTATTGACGAACCCAGAGTGAGATACTTTTGGAGCATTTCATCAGGTTGGCGGCAGTTGGACAGTTGGACAGTTGGGCAGCTGACGTCTTTGATTTTTTTGGCCCAAAAAACAATTTAACAGCTGTGCGTAATTCGAGCTCATTTCGCTTAGAAATTCGTCTTGTATGAGAGGTTGTGGGAACATTCACATAATAATCAATCATAAACTCGATTTTTCAGTCTATTCTTAAAACAGTTCTGGTTTAAGTTACAAAAAGTGTTGGAATCGTGTTTAAGATTTAAAGAATGGGAATTTTTTGTTTGCTAACATAAATTTTCGAGTTTAAAAATTACTTTCTAATCGTTTAAAATAACTTAAATTAAATTACTGTTGCTTAAAAATAGTTTTAAATTCTTCAATTCAAATTTCTTCATTTTTGTTTTATTTTATTAGGTTTGGAAAATGTACTCAATTGGAAAAGTCTTTGATTAGTCACTTCAACTTCAAGAAAACTTTTAAAATAAAACAGCCTTTAACTTATTAAGCAGACATCTTAAAATCCAAACATTTTTAAAATAACTTTTATAATTTAAACTGATTTTTTTTATATGCTATCACTTTCGGCATCTTTTGGCTCTCCGTTCCTAAGCCCAAATCCACTTTTGTGTTTTAACAAGCACATGTGAAAATTACTCAGTCGGAAAAGTCTTTGATATTGTTAAAACAGTCGAATTTGCTTGACAGTTTCCACAAAATTTACCACGACCCGTTGAGGGAGCATCCCGAATGGAAACTTTGTTTAATATGAATTAAAAGCTAAGACACGACACGTTTCCTTTAAGTTTTCAATTTATGATTAAGCATATTCATTGTGAATTCTTAAGCTCATGAAAAGAGAATTCATTGAACCTTAGAATAGATTTTCTTTTCGGTATTTAAGTAATTATTAATGGAGAGCAAATATTTTGTTTAGATAAGTATTCAATTGGGATTTATGGTTTATTTTTATTTTCATATCTGTATGAATTCAAATCTATTTAAGTTCTCTTCTCCAAATACTTCAATAGTCTCTCAAAGTTAAAGCCTCTTAGAAGACGTTCTTCCTGGTTCGCTGACCCAATCAATTGTCTATGTATACACAAACTGTTTGCCAAATGATTTATTTCCAATTTCAATTCGCGGTTTCTGCGAAGACGCCACTTTATTTGCCGTCGGCCTGAAAGATTTGAGAGTTGGAGGCGGACAACGAACCACATTTTGACAAGCGCAGAAAAAGAAGGTAATAAACAAAATGTAAAAATAAACAAATAACATGATTGTCTAGGCAGCAGTCAGTCAGTCAGTCAGTCAGACAGACAATCGGTCGGTTTCCTAAATTATGGTACAATAATTTCAACCGAAAGAGTAATATATTAAGTTGGCACTTGGGTGCGAGGGGAGTCAGGGGAATTGTGAGACGCACTTTCAACTCTTGAGCAACTAAATATTACTTTGGAACTGTTGGCACTTTGTTTTTTAATTAATGGCATTTGTTGTCAGTTTTAATTGAATTTATGTTTTATGATTCTCAACATCATTTATTAATTTGGAGTAAAGATACTCTATCCGAAACTTGTTTCTCCATCTTTGTTGGTCTAATCTGTAATCTGTAGATTCGCATTGGCTTCACTTAATGTTTCAATACCAAAAATCTACATTCAATTTAACTTCAATGAACTCAATTTGTTGTTTTCTCACTGTTTTTTTTTATTATAATCCAATATTATATGCTTATAATATTTCCTTTTAATTTATACCATCACAAGTTTATGTTTTTACTCTGAAAGTAGTTCTTGTCAGAATTATTTCTCAAATATAAACATAATTTTCATAAATTGCTTTACTTAGGTATTAGCACTTAATATGTTATAATTCATCCCATTTTAATTTTTCTTGGTTTTCGTCTTCTATTATTATTCCTATAGGTTTAGTTCAAAAGAATTCAAATCAAATGAATTTAATGCTAGAAATTATATGGTCTATAGAATTTGACTATAATGACTTTTTAGCTTATTTTGTGGAGTGACTGAAAAATAACTGCATGTCTGCATTCAAAACGTCAAATGAGACATTCATGCCCAACTGAATTGAATGAGTTCGGCTGTGTCTTCCAATGAATTGAATGAATGAATTGAAACCGAAAACTTCAGATTGAAAAAAGTAGACTGAATTGAATGAACGAAATAACTGAAAGAAACCAGTGTGGGGGATAAGTGTTATAAATTAAGTTTCTTTTAATTGAAAGTAAAAATCTAGTCACGAAAACATGTCTATGCTCCAAAGTTTCTGATATCCAATTTTGTGACAAACAATATTACCCGTAAAATATAAATTATTAAACAAAATAATAAAAAAATCTTTGCTGCATTCATTTCATTCGTTTCTCGTTCACTCGATGCCGTTCATATGTATGAGTACTCAAATTAATGTCAAAAATGAGTATTTAATATGATAGGAACCAGATCATTGAATTTATTGCACTCAGAGAACTAAATAAAACTCACGAGTACTCAGACCTCTAGTACGTATTTCAGTTATCCGATATTTCTTGAAAGTAAGAAGTTTAATTGAAGTAAAAGATCCGAGTCAAAAATAACACTCTAATAAACAGTTGATTTTTCAGCAGATTTTTTTATTCTATTATTTTTCCAACCATAAAATAAATATTCAAACTTTGTCAATTGAAATTTGCACATTTTACAGGCAAAATGTTCAAACGATTGAATTGTTGATATTTACGGAGAAAAAAACCGTTATTTTCATATGTCGTTGCTTATTTTTGTATGTGCAGTTAATGATAACAGAGTTAGCGCAAGGTTGCACAAATAACGGAACAGCTGGAACCGTAGAGCCGTTAGAACGAAAAGCGTAAAAAGGACACAAGAATAAAGATAGATTTGGTTGCATTATTGAGATACACAGATTGTAACTGTGTTTTCATATGCAATATATACATACATACATATGTATGTGTGTACATAGATAAAAGTATAATATAGTTTGACCTACATTTGTTGCTTTTCTTTTGTGGTTTTCGTCTCTGTCGCTGTCGCTGTCGCTGCCGCCGCCAAAGCGGCGCTGCTTCTGCTGCAGTTGCAAAAACAAAAAATGATTGGCGGCGTCGCTGCTGCAGTTACTTTTCGTTGTTGTTGTTGTTGTTGCTGTCGAAGTTGTTGGCAGCAGCAAATAGAATATCCAATAGTTGTTGTTGTTGTTATTGTTGTTTATGCTCCTTCTTCTGTTAACCGTTACACTTGTTTGCGGCACTTTTCACCAAATATTTTGCTCAAATTTGAATATTTACTTTTCTTTCTTTTATTTATATTTATTTATTTTTATTTCAGAATCAATTTGCAAGTCATTTGAGCTGTGTTTGTTGTTGTTTTCTTTGCTGTTGTTGTTGCATGCACTTGAAAAAAATATGCCAAAAAAAATATAAGATATTGGAAAAGAAAATGCAATAATAATAATAATATTATTATTTATTTGCGGCTGTTGTTGTTGTTGTTGCTGGGCTGCTGTAAGCGCGTCTCACGCACACAAACATACATGCATACACACGCACACGCACGCACTCACGCACGCTGATTATGACGATTAAATGCGACGCTCGACACACGACGGATCATCAAGACGCACCGACAACGCGTCCAAACGCTTCAACGATTCGAACAGAACTAAACGCGACGCGTGCTGTTGCCTTTGCCTTCGCCGTTGCTTGTCTGACAGCCTGCCTGCCTGCCTGCTGTCTGTCTCTCCGTCCCTCTGTCTGTCTGTTTGTGTCTCGCCGACTGTTGTTGGCTTAGCCTTTCAGCATGAAGAGAGCCGCGCGCGCTCCTGACACTGAGAGCATAAGAGTGTGAGCGAGCGAGAAAGCGAAAGACAAATGCAAGTAAATGTCGATGCTAAGGGTGATATGTGCTCTCTTTTGCACTCTCTCTCTCTCTCTCTCTGTCGCAAGATGTGAAACACATGCGGGTGGCTCTCACAGCCTCTGTAAGCGATTAACTTGATTACATGGATGCTGCTGTTAACTGCGGTCAGCTATGTTAACTGACACCAGACAAATTTATGGCAAACTGTTTCAACTGTTAACTGTATTAAAATAATACAAATTAAATTTTGTGTCCTATTCGGAGAGGACAAAGTCTTATAATTGTCAATTTTTGATTTTCTAATTTTAATCTTGAAAAAAGCCAACTTGTAAAATGTATAATAATATTTAATTACTTTTGTTTATGCACTTTTGAGATACATTGACATTAACATTATTTACACTAGCTGAGCATGTTACTTAACAGTGTTGATTTTACTTTAACTAGCGCTTTCTCTGCCATGCTCGCGCTCCCGCTCTCTCACGCTCACCCACGTGACTGTTATATGAGCGAGCGTTTACAGGACAGCGCACTCCTGTTAGCCGCCACAGGTTTCTGTTGTTGCGATTCTGCCGCTGCGCTAAACAGCTGTTTCATGTTGTTTACTGCGTCCAATTATGTGCGTATAACAGTTTGGCCTAACTAATTGCGTTTAATTAAATAACATACGATTTCTCCAGTGCAAATTGGCATTAAATGTGTGTAAATATTTTCATTCATTTGAATTAAATGTTTATGTTGAATTCAATTGATTGCATGTTTTTGCTATTGTTTTTCGCTTACTTGTTGTATTTAGCATCTAGTAATGTTAAATTATTTTGTTTAATATTATTACTGGTTTTTGTTGCATAATATTTGCAATTTATTTATGGCTTTGCCAAAAAACAAAAAAAAATTAAAACAACATTTTGTATGTAACAACAGCAGCATCAACTGTTAACCACACTCTCTTAAAGTAAGCCTTTAAGAGCGCAAGAGCGTGGCTGCAACAGCGTATAACAGTTTATGGTAACGTTGAAGAGCAAAACTCTTATACTACTGATTGATTGCAGCTCATCAGATTTGGGTTGCGAAATTGACTAAATATAAATTGGCAAATTCGGAAACAACTTGTTGAGTTTATAGCAGTGTATAACAGATCCTGTTTTTGAGTATTTGTTGTCGGATTTATAATTGTAAGCTTGCCAATACTAAAGATTAGTAAACTTATTGAATTTTTATTAGCTAGAATTATTTGTTGAGCAAATTAAACTTGGTGAAATTGAATGCCAAGTTTTAAGACTATCGCTTGAGAAGTGCCATCTCTAGTTTCGCAGTCGCCGCTTCTTATCAAGATTAATTGAGCAATTCATGTGTTATAAATGAGAGTCATAAGCCCAAAGTGCAACGACTTTCGCAAGAGAACCCAACTCAAGACGTAATTTGACACCTCATCTTAAGCGCTCTCTTCCCTTCCTTCTCCTGCCCCCTCCTCCCTCCCGCAGTACTCCTGTTGAGCGAATGATCGAGAGTGCCAAACTGCAGTTAGCGTTCCCCTCATCGATAACGGTTACAACACATTTCGGGTACATTTCTCATACACACACATGCACACACACACACACATGGACACACGCATACACATGCAGACGCACTAAATAATAAGGTCAATCAACGGGCGCAGCGGGCGGCGACAGCGCAGTTGTCAACAGCTGCGCGCGGGCGCAAAAAGGCAACGCCAACGGCGACTGCGCAGCCAGCAGGCAGAAGCAGATTAATTGCGTCGCCGTCGTCGTCTGCGGCGTGAATTTATGAATTTCACATGAGCGATGGACTTGCTGTCCTCTCACTCTCTCTCACTGCAGCACCCTAAGCATTGCTCACTCCCACTCTCTTTCGAATATGCTCTCATCATTTGTGTGCCTGTGTGTGTCTGTGTGTTTGTGTGCACACTTGAGCGCCAGCTCTCAGCGCCACTTGAGGTCTGTTGAGATCTGTGGTCCGAGCGCTGAAACTGTTATTCTTCTTTCTTGTCTCCTTCCTCTTCCTCTTGTTCGTCCGTTTCGTTCTTTTGGCTGCGTGGGCCCGCATTGTTGTTGTTTGCCGTTGTTGTTGTTGTTGTTAACATTTGTTTTTTGGTAAAATGATATGATATGATATGATTTATGTGCATATCCACAATGTACATACATATGTACATACATACATACATACGTATGTACATAGGCATGCATGCTTGTGTATGTGCATACAAACATACATGTGTATGTAAAGAGGCTATTACATATGTATGTAAATAGAACGTACATAGCATATATATTACATAGTTTAATTAATTGAAATGATGTTGTGATTTTATTTTGATTAGATTGAAAGAACATACCAATTAATTGCTTTTGAAGATACTTTGCAATCATCATTGAAGATACCTTTTCAATTTTTCAAATTTCAATATTTTTATATTTTCAAATAAAAATACTGCTCAATTGCAATAAATGATGAAAACTTGTATAAAAATTGAAATTTTACATGGTAAAAATTTGATTAATTTGGTATTTTTAAAATAATTTTCAATGCTTTTCAACCCAAGTTAAGAATGCCCTTCAATTTCAGTTATCGTCACTTTTCTAATTCGATTAAATTATACATTTTCCAGGCAGGCTTTAAATATTTCGCCATTTTTTTCTGTGTCAATTAAAATTTGTTGCTTTTCAATTTCCATCGAATATTCCATTCAATATAATTTGTTAAGGTTAACGTAATAATTCAATGAAAATACTTGAACCAGCATAATAGTTTCAATCTGTAATCTTTAATCTGTTAAAATAATTTGTATACAATTTAAGTATATAAGATTAAGTATACTTAATCAAATTTTTCATCAATTTCCGTCAATTTAATTAGCTACAGTTGATAAACTTGCATTTCCATCAACTACCTGATCAATTTTAGCTGAATGACAAATGTTGCTCTCTTACTAAAATCCGAGATTTAATTAAAAATCGACTTATATCTAGCTAATTTAAAATTAAATTCAACTAGCTTCAATCACAAGATTTCGAAAACAATTAAACTATTTCAATAAAAATAGTTTTCAATATGCTGAATGAATACAAAACATATGGAATTATTTTTATAAACATATTTTTCAGTTACATATATTTTGATATGCATTTTCATTTCAATTCGCCAGCAATTAAAAATCGATAGAGTTCAATTGAAAATTGCAAGTTGAAGCCACGATGGAATTTTCCCATACGTTCAACTCTGTGTTGAACTGTGTTGCAAATTCAATTTCAATTGCTGGCGGCTAATTTGGCTGTAATTAAGCCAAATCAGTGGGCGATTAAACAATTGAAGATAATTACGCGAAATTGAGAATGTGCCCAGTTAGTGCGAGAGAGAGAGAGAGAAAAAGAGGGGATAAAAAACTGTAGCTGATTGCGAGTGGCAATCAAAGAACGCAAGAAATATGCAAATCAGATTGAAACTGAAGCCCCCAAGATTGAAACAGCAAGTTGAAAGAGCACACACAGCTTGGAAAAAACATAATAATTAATAAAGAAATAAATAATGTGAAAAGGTCCGAGAACTTAAGACCCAAAACTCAGTTGGAAGTCGCGACTTCGATGTTTGTTGTTGTTGATGTTGTTGTTGTTGTTGTTGGTTGTACAACTCTCGTTGTTATTGTTGTTCGAGCAACTCCTTTAATGAAGTGAAAAAGTAAACGGTCAACTGTGCAGTCGAGTATCCCACAGAGTCACACTAAATACAAACTTGTAGATGTGTGTACAGTTATAATTAAGACAGAAAAACCGACAGAGATAGAAAGAGAGAGAGAGAGAGAGAGCGAGAGCGAGAGCGAGACAGCTGTAGACTGAGATAAAATGAGAGCCAAGTACTTTAGTTTTTTGTATACCCTTATGGAGGGCATTATCTTTTGTTGATGGAATGTGTAACGCACGAAGGGAGATTTGAAATAATGGAATAAAAAAATCGACAGTTGGCGATATATCTCCCAATATTAACAATGTATCGAGTTATAAAAAAAAAATTAAAAGAAAGCGAAATGTCATTTTGATCATTTTGATTTTCTAAATTCTGCATTTAAATCGATTTTTTACTTTAAATATCAATCTTAAGTGTGTTGTCAGTTTATCATTAAAATCGATTTAATAAACTCGATTTATGATTAAAAGAAATTATCGAGTAAAAGTACTTTTCTAAAAATCGAGTTATCGATCTTTCAATCAATTTTTACATCACTAGTTTATATGTGAACGAGTCTTTCAATTTGTTTGCCATCATTATAGTACGTCGTGTCGGTTAGAAAAGCGACCGAGAATCGATCTTTACTCTTGAGAATTCCATAACTTATAAATACTGAGAAAACTGAGAGTTATTCAGCATTGCATAATTTATTTCTGTGAAATAATTAAATAGTAATATCCATTTCAATAAAATCAGAAACTGAAATTTATAAACTTTAAATTGTCTCAATCAATTTCCCAGGACTCTTAAAGGGTATTAAATCTTCCATATAGTTTGTCTTTTTTTTGTTGTACTGTTGTTAATGATTGTTTTCAATTACTTTTGCGCGCTGTCGTCTTTGTCCGTCTCATAGGCAACCCAGTCAGTCATTCAGTCAACGGATTGAAAAGGTAGACAGAGAAAGGTGGGAAGAGGGAAAGGGAGGCAGCGAGGGTTGATTCAATCGATTGAGTCACTCGCATGTTGCCGGAGGAGCGCCTTTTAAGTGTTTACGCTTGTTTTATTAATTTCCATCATACATCTTCAGCTGTCAGTGAGCATCTTCCTTCAACAACAACAACAATAGCAACAACAGCAACAACAACAACAACATGGACAAGTCACAGCTTCAACTTCAGCTTGAGCATCAACTTTCAACAGTTAACGAGCTGCCAATGATATTCAACCGAATACCTATATATACCTTACATATTTTGAACATTACTGGGGCGTGCTAAAAAACAAAATAGAAGAAAAAAACTCAAATCAAACAAAAAACTTAAAGAAATAAATTGACGAAATTTAGTTTTCGTAAAATAATTAATGTATTGACAAGTAAGTGTATTGCAACCAAATTGAAAGCAAACTGTGCAATTGAACAATGCACTTTTATTCAATTTGTTCTATTTTGCTGAAGAGTTTGTAGAAAAGAAAAATATTTTAATGTATGTTAAAAGTTGAAATTAAAATTGTATTTGTATTTTTATTAACACAAATCAAATTTTAATATAAGTTGTAAGCAATTGAAATGTAAATTGAAACTTAAAATTAACTTTATATTGTAGTATATAGCAATAAATTTGAATGTTAAATTGAGTGAAATATTTTGAAGCAAGTTTGGCAAGTCAAACAAAAATATATTGTTTAAATATTTAATTGCGAGTTGCGAAAATGATAATGCTAAAATTAATATTACACTCAAGCAAATTTATTGTGTTGAAATTGAAAATGTATCAAAAGAATATGTTTAACTTAAAAAAAAGAGATAATAATAATTCAAAAGATACTTAATTTTGTTGTAAAAATTAGATAAATAAATTGTGACAAGGACATGTCAATGACTGCAAAATGGAATTATATTGTATACGATTGAATGCAAGTTGACAGGGGCTGTCAGTTTAAGCGTTGAACACGATGATCCGATTCCATTTCCATTTCCATTTCAGTTGCAAGAAACACATACAAATGGGCGACAATATATGACAGCGTGGAAATCATGTCCCGAAAATCAGCTAATCCACAGAAATGTCTTATTAATGCCACAGCTAGGCCATATAAATATACGGTTACCCCAAAAGACTCCCAACTAACCCCCCCCCCCCTTTCCAGTAAGCAGGAAGGACAATAACAATTGCAGTACAAGAGTTGGTAGAAGGCACAAAAGTTAACAGCTAAAACGATTCGAATTGCCAATTTCATGCTTCGAGTGCAAGGCTTTCAATCAAACCAGCGATTGAAGCAGTCAAATTGAGAGGGGATAGGAGAGGAGAGGGAAGCATATATACCATATATGTATATATGTATGTATAAATAGAATACAGTTACAGGATACTTGTCTGGAGAGTGTATTAACTTGGCTTGAACACACTACTCTACTCTACACTATCATCATGACCTCGTCTCGTCTTGTGGCAATTTGAAATGCCAGCGACAGCAGCGACATCACTTTCCATCCCAGATGCCTTCTCTCTCTCTCTCTCTCTCTCTCTCTCTATTTCTCCCTCTCTCTTTCTCTCGTTTCTCTGGCAAAGCACGCGATTTTTATGGCACATTCGTGAGCTTATTGTAATGAATTACTTTGAGATTCGTTTTCGGCAGAGCCAGTTTTACTCTTCCTCTTTACGTTTTTTTTTTACCCTGTAGTGTGGAAAAATATAGAAGTGTATAAGTTTTCCTTAAGATCATTTTTGTTTTTAAATAGGTTAAAATGCAAAACTGTCTTTATAAATTATCAATGAATGTCTGTAGATTTTTCAAAATAAACAACATGTTTTTGAAACCTTGTCTTTAATAGTTCAAAGCTATGCATTATATAATATTATTTTCTAGACTTGATTATGTATTTTGTAAAAATAGTAATGATAGTAGTAAATGATATACATAGATACCAAAGCAAATTAGTTTGATTACAAATTTTTACACCATTACTTATCA
Organism: Drosophila quinaria; assembly: GCA_035047525.1. Classification (NCBI taxonomy): domain Eukaryota; kingdom Metazoa; phylum Arthropoda; class Insecta; order Diptera; family Drosophilidae; genus Drosophila; species Drosophila quinaria. Next base: position 28,904,607 of record JAWNPO010000455.1, read on the forward strand.
CTGTGATTGGTTTTTAAAACTAGTTTTTATTCCACAAACTAGACTTTAATTGTAATCATATTTCCTATAACTATAGTTTTTTATATCGGGAATATCGATGGATATTGATATTGATTTTATTCTATGTTCGATAAATTAAAAAATAAAAACACTCAAAAATAGAAAAAAAAAAAAAGTTTCTAAGTTTTTTTGTTTTCACATAAATACGATATTTAAGCATAGTTTTGGACTATCTATAAATTATTTAATTTTTTTTTTGTAATTTTAACTTAAATATCTGCGTAATATATATAGTAGCTTCCATAGAATTTTTAATGGCCTAATTGAAATTGCATTTCAGAATTCAAATTCAATAATATTTAAAAAAAAATAAAGTATGTATACCCATGCCTACTACAGGGTAACAGGGTAGTCTATCAGTCTTTGGCTGTCCCCCGTTTAACTGCGTCTTCCTCCGGTTCTTGTATTATCTTCATTTTTTTTAGTGTAATCCTTGGCAATGGTCGTTAGTCTGAGGCTCGGTTATTGACTGCATGTAAGTGAGTCTCGGGTGTGAGTTTCGCCTATTTCCTGCTAACGACACCCCCTTCTCCTCTCTTCTGCTGCTCTCCTCTATCCCCTCCTTCTCCTCCTTCTCCATCTGCTGCTTTCTCTTGGTTTTGGTCGGAATTGGAGCTGTGACATGTGGTTTTTGCTGTAATCATAATTTTATGTCCATCTAAGTAGCTGCGCATGACGACTGTCAACGACACTGCAAGGACTCATCCACTTCTCCTCCTCTTGCCCTTCCTCCTTATCCCATACTCCTCACTCCGTTTAGCCTCCCTCTCCCTTTTTGGCCTGGTCAAAATGGGGAAACTCTCTGTGTGTGTGCTAAGTTTTAGCATCACTGTCAATCGACGTCTTAGGCTGTCGTTTACACGCTCTGCTTGCCACGCCCCCTTGCCCCTTGCCGCCCTCGCTTTTCATACCGCAAAATGTTGTCCCTTGTTCTTGGTAGTTGCACGGTTAGGTTGCATGCAGCACAGCACCTACGAGTTGTGGCACCTGGAACTTGACAGACTGACAGTTGTGGCAGCTTCTCCATTTTACAGCTCGATTGGTCATTCAAATGTCGCCCCACATGGCTAATAATGAACTAGTTCCGAGACCCGGCAGTGCTCCTAAACTGAAGCTGTAATTATTTAATGTGATTATTAACTTTACATAAATATTTTCAAATTTAAAATGTAAATATTTGAATATTTTTTTTCTATGTGTAGTGCTAATTCTATTTAATTTTTCTAAAGAAAACAAATGTTCGATTTTTGTCTAATCCCAAAAACAGTCCACCGCGACCAAAAACATTTAATCGTTCAAAAATTCACATATTGTGAAATGTTCTTCCAGAAATATATTCAAGTTATGTATTTATGTAATATATATAAAAGAAATTCAGATTAGCCCAGATATGATGAGGTATATTTGATTGACAGTCAAACTTCTTTTCGATTCCTTGGATGGTTAACATTGGGCATTTCAAAAGATCGATAGTTGATAAGTGGCACTGGACAATGTTATCGATAGTTCATTTTCAATAAGGCTAGGCTGTATTTCCATACCTTTGATCACTTTGCTAGCCGATAACTAACTAGACACTAGGATTGATAGCATTATTTATAGATTTATAATTAATAGATCAGCAATTAAATAAAATAATGTAAACAAACATTCCAATAAAAATCAATCGCTAATGACAATAAAAGTGTGTACTCTTTGTAATCGATAGTTTTTCTTAAACTGAGAGAGATATGTGAAAATATTGCAATTGATTTGGTAATTTTATTTATCATTCTATTTTTCGCTCTGTTTACCTTAATTTTTCGAAACACATATGCTCTCCCTTTCTCTATCTCTATCTCCATCTCTCTCTATCAATGTCTTTTATTCACTCTGTATTTAAAGGTGTCGTTCACAGTTATTTTTTGTTTGTACTGCCTGCAAAAATTGTTTGCCGCAGCTTTGACATGCTCTCACTCTCTCTCTCTCTCTCCCTCTTTCGCCTTCACTCTCTCGCACTTTTTCTCAACAATCATTAGCTCTACATTAGCGTCATTGACGTTGAAAATTTACTACATGAAACGCTTACGGTAATCCTTTGAGTAAGCAAAGTAAATGCAGCTAGAATGCACAAAAAGGAGAGAAAGAGACACACGGGGAGAGAGAGAGAGACAGAGAGAGAGAGAGAGAAGGAGTAGGGAGATTTTAAGATACCCATTACTTATTTTAAGTGCATATTCAAACTTAAAACTCCAACGGTATAGAAATTGGCATTTTCTAAAGACTTAAAACACCCATAACTAGCGATAAATTTATCTGATCTTGATGTAACTCATCGTGATAATTAATAATGTTAATAGAAACCGTTTACCACTAAAGAGCTTATTCTACCTTAACAATTGTGGATGCGGTGTAGCCTTTTCTCTTTAGCGTAGGCGGTAGGGTGGACAATATTCTGAACGCCCTTTTACATTCGTGAGACTCTGTAGTAAGATCTCGTTGTTCATACAGGCGATCATTTTTTATACATGTTGCATACATATACCCTAGCACTGTGCGAGTAGAGGGTATAATGAGACATTAACAACAACATTGAGCTGAAGATGAAGCACAACAAGAAGGAAGTAAACATATCCTCTTTGGCAAATCCAAGGCGGCACAAGATAAAGAGGGAAAGAGCGAGAGAGAGAGAGAGAGAGAGAGAGAGAGAGAGGGGAGATGGAGGGCGCAGGTTAAAACCTATAAAGCCACGTAATCTGCAAGTGAGTTCTTTAATTATGCTTGCAACGCAACACATGTAGACAGCGCAGCAGGTGGCAGCAAACGCCACCTGGCGGTAGGAGGCAGCCAAAGGCTAGACCAGGACGTGAAGAGGGGTGCGGAGAAGGGGGCGCGGCGGGGAGGTCGATGAGAAACGCAAACAAAATGCGAACCGAAAGCCGCTTACAAAACCACAAAATGCTACGGACATCTTTTGCCCGAGCAAAGGGCGATGAAGGGCAGGAAAGAAGGGATAAGGGAGGAAGAGGAGGAAGAGGAGGAAGTAACTGGCGGGGACATTCCGCCATTTTGAAGTTTGGGGCGCTGCGGCTTTTTGGGGTAAAAGGGCCTGGGGAAGGGGAAGCAACGTCTGTCGAGGATTACAATGGAGTTGAGATACGAGAAAAGCAAGAAAGAGAGAGAAAGAGCGTAGAGAGCGAGGCAACAGGTGAGGGGCTAGTTTGTGGAGGAGTGAAAATTGTTGGGGAGAAGCGATGAGGGAGGGGGGGTGAGGGGTTGGTTGGTGTCATGTGGCAAGTGGCTGCTGCCAATGCGAAGCCATTTGCAGATTTAATTGCCGTTAACATGAGGCTCGCTTTACTTTGTTATTGCATTTCACCAGAGCTCTACTCCCTCTTCTTCTTTCTTCCTTCTCCCTCTCACTACCTCCTTCTACTGCTTGTTGTTGTTGTTTTTGTTATCATTGTTGCCGTTGTTGGTAACAGGCGCATCAAATGGCAGCCGAAGTTGCACACAGATTAGAGACCAACAGCGACAACATTCAACTCCCAACATTGAATCCAGCTCCAGTTCTTTCTCTCTCTCTCTCTCTGTCTCTTTCTCTTCTCATGTAACACTGCTCTTCTACACAAAAAAAAAAATAAAGGACTCTGGAATAAAATCAAACCCAAATGAATTCAATAGTTCAGATATCTCCGAATTTCTTAAAACAAGTACAAAATAATTGATTCTAGTACTAGACATTTTTTCAGTTCACTCAACTGTTTTACGCTTTTTCAACTACTTTAATTTTCCCAAAATATCCTGAAAAATAATTTTAAAAAAAAATGTTCATTTTGGAGTGACTTTAATTTTTGCTCAGTGTATCTGTTGTTGCTTCAGTGCCATTTCTTTCTGTGTCCTCTTTTGTTGAGGTTCTAGGTTCCATTGTTGCCAAGTTTGTGGTCAGTTTTGGTGGCATCAAGTTGCCTCTTGCCACATTGCCACCTGCCACATGCCACATGCCACAGATAGCGCGAGGACAACTGCGTTTCTCGATGCGGTTTCTACAGTCCACAGGGAATTACGAATGCTCAAACAACAAAATGTATAAAAAGAGATATTTCTATGGTTACTTTTTAGTTCTTAGTTGGCATAAATTCGAAATTAAGACATTTCGAATATATTAAATTTGTTCTTAACCATTTGAAGTAAGACCTCTTAAAATCTTAAAAATGGTTCGTTGCTATGGTCAAGATTAGAATTGGTATTAGAAAATCCTTAGTTAGTTTTAGTTTTATTTAAACTTTTCTCGATTTTTTTTAGCCAATAATTTTTATTTATTAAATTGTTTTATTACCCTCTAGAAGGATTTGTTATTGTTTAAAAGATGATTTGAGGAACTTTTTTCACTGTTTGATAATCAACTAAAAATTAATTTGAATACAGTTAAAATAGATTATTTTTGACTGTCAGGGTTTTCCCTATTTCCAAATAAAAGATTTCAACCATATTTATATATTCTTGATTCATTAATATATATTTAAAATTAAATATCTTTTAAATTATACCAATATTCCCCAAAATTAATGTCACATTGATTATTTTTGCGTATTCCTGCGTATTCAACTTTGAGTTTTTTAGGTAAACGCTTAAGGTATCAATAATTAGCCCTACTTAAAAGCCGAGTAACTTGTCAATATCTAATGGATTTCAAATTATGGAATGGATTATTGCACTCACCCCTGTGAGTCGCCAGGTGAAATCGGTCTTAATTGTTGCTCCACTGTGCGAAGTTTATCGCTGATAATGTAATCTGTAAGAAAGATATAGAAAATCATTTAAAGTATTAAATAGATTTTTATTTCAATTCAATTTCAGTCAAACGTCAATTGAAGCTCCTACATGTATGCAAAGCTTTAAGCTCTGTTAAGCTGTTAGTTAACAGTCAACAGTCAAGTTAAGTTTCCATCAAATTATAAACAAACAGCTTAAGCTTGCACTTAACAGTCAACAGTTACTTACGTATGCTTACAGCTAACAGTCGATTCAACTCTGCCTATTAACAGTTAAGAGTCATGTAAAACTGTTAGTTAACAGCCATGTTAAGGCTGAGCTTTTGTTCCAAAGCTGCCGGAAAAGCTAGCTAAAAAGCTCTAGCTGAGGGATATTATTTTAAAGGATGTTTTTAGGACATTTAATGGAAATTTGCTAGGACTTATTTGGCACTTATGGGTACTTATTTGGTACCTTGGTACTTTTTTCCAATACTTTTCCGTGATGGGAACTATTGTTTGAAAAAAAAGGAAGTTTTTGACGGGAGTATCGATGCAAAAAAGCTGACAAATTAATAAAAAAAAAAGCTAATTGTTTATATAAATAATTCCTGTATTTTCTCCCAAAAGGGGAAGAGTGAGCGAACAAAATCAGTTGCTCAGAAAATAACTGAACAATTTGAGCAGCAGCAGCTCTGTTATTCATTAGATGTGAATAATTGAATTCATGTTATAATTCTCCTGATTCTCATTATCATATAATAATCCCAATCCAATTATTCGTAGGAATTGATTGGGAGGCTTATGTATAGCAGCACTTGTCGAGTCTGCTCAAGCCATATCTGTAAATTTATAATTCACACCAAAATATATTATTTTCATTTTAAGTAGCAAACAATTGAATCAATTACCTCATAAAAAGTACACTGCTAAGTATCAATGACAACTTTAGTCAGGTCTGCAAAAAGCACTGTTGCCCCCAGAATCCTTATAGGAATTGACTTTAATCCAAAATTTTGCAGTGCTGTCATTTTTTAACCAATTCACGAAGTGAATTTTTTTATAATTTACAAAATAATCTAAAAAAAGCATTGTAACAAACAAAGCCTGAATTCCCGCTGTTTGCTAATTTTTCTAGCAAATGACCTTTGAAAAAAGGCAGATTTGACGGGAAAAAAGCGAATCTGGCACCACTGATGCCCTTTGCCACTTACCCTTCTGCAGCTGGCTGGTTGGAATGAACTCCTCGTGCTTTTGGTCCCCCTTCTCCTCGTACTTGAGCTTGTAGTCCGAGTGCTTGCGCAGCGACATCAGCAGCGACTGCGCACGCGGCGGAATCTCCGGCGGCGCTGGCTCCGGCGGCGGCTCCGATTCCCCGCCGCTGCCCGCAAACTCGTCGACATCGCTGCCGACGCAGTGCAGCGCTGCTGATTTTGTCGCCGTCGCTGACGCCGCTGCTGCTGCTGTTGCGGAGGCGCCGCTGCCGCTGCTGCTGCTGGTCATGCCGCTCAAACGGTTCAACGTGCTGCGTGCGGCGCCGCTGCGCTGGCTGCGCTGACTGCTCGACGCTGCCGTCGACGAGGACGCCGACGCGGGCAGCAGATATGCGCTGCTTGGCGTCGCTGTCGCTGTCGCCGTCGCTGCTTCGTTTAGGAAGGGATTTGTACTGCGCGTCGCTGTCGCTGTCGCTGCCGCGGTCAGCGTACTGCTGCCGCTGCTGCTGTTGGGGAAAAGTCCGAGATTCGCATTTGATTGATATCTGCCAGCTGCGCTGCTGGCCGACACAGTCGCTGCCGCTGCGTCCCTGGCAGAGGATCGTGGCTGAGGTTGGGCGTACGTCACTTCCAGGCTGGAATCCTCCTCGCTGCGCCGATCGCGCTGACGCAGATATTCCGGTTCGCAGTCCGAATTGTAGTGCTCCATGCCTGGCCAGAGAAAAACAGAGCGAGAGGGGAAGAGAAAGAGGGAGAGAGAACGTGAGTTGGTTAAATTTGAACTTATGTTAAAGATTGCGTTTTAAAGTGTAATTTAACAGAAAAATGAATCTGTTTAGAATATTTTTATGTATACCCTGTAAATATGAAAGCGCATGCTCATGTATATATTACATATTATAAAATAATTTGATTCAAGGCTGCAAACCTAAAAACATTTTAAATTTTTTCCGGTTTTCACTTTCGCCAAGATTTTGCGGATTGAATTCACTTGACATTGAGCTAGTGAATTTTAATTCAGATAGAATTAATCGTTATTTTTGGCATGCTTAGCATAAAATTAAAATCAAAAATTTATAAAATAATCCAATGCTCTAGGAATAATGTTGCATTATCAGATATATACAATATAATTTATTTGATCCTTAAATTATTTTTAATTTACCGTACTTCAAAATCGATCAGACTCTAACCTAACATTTTTGTCGGATTTCCTCAATTACATATTTGTAAGAATGAATGGGGGATTTAAGAGAGTACAGTTTTCCTCATCTTCCATGAAATCTGTTCGTTGACAGTCAGTCAACTAAATAAAGTTAAGACAGCTAGACTAACTAAATAAACTATTTATTAGTAGCACTGAGACAACGCGTCAGTTGACCTTTTAATAACTCCCTCGGGCGTCTTGATTTAGTCCGTTTTGGAAACAGCAAATCCCAAACCTATAGAGTGAGACAGACAGAGAGAGAGAGAGAGAGAGGGCGAGAGAGAGATAGGTAGAAAGAAAAACAACAACAATCACTCCCTAGGCGGCTGGGCAAAACGACCACCCAAAGTTATGAGGTTGTAAAAAATGAATCGTAAATTGCATTAAATATTAACAGACAATAAAAGCACAAATACACACAAACGCACACACACACACACACACACATACACACAGACACACAAAATGCAATGGGAACATAAAAATTTGCGCATCAGGCGGCGATTTGCGTTTTATGCTTCGATTAGGCGTTTGACTCTGTTAGTAACTCCCCTACCCTCCCCTCCCCTCCCACCTTGCTCCCATCCCCCTCTCAACCACCCCGTCTGGAGTCTACCCCCCACCCCACCAATTGCTTCTTCAATTTCCATTTCACATTCAGCCAAGTTCTCGCAATTGAATTGAAGCTGACAAGTTGATTTAAATCTCCATCCGCCTTTTTGATTTTCCTTTATAATTATCATCTTTTCATTTTGCATTTTTCGTTGCCATTTAGCTACACAAATTTAAGTTCAATTCGTTCAATTCTTCGGTCCACTTTTGCGACCCGTTTTTGGTGGGATTGAACATAAAGTTTTGTCTATTTGTCGGAGCAACGGATTGAAATCCGTGGAACAAATGTGATCCCGAACAAAAAGTGTACTCCAAGGTGATGTGATCGACTGTGAGATACCCCACATAAAGTATGGAAAGCGCTAATTTCTATTATAATCACATGCGATTCTCATATTCTCTAATTTTAATGATTGATTGAAAGACTGACTGAATGTTTTAATTGATTATGGCTGGCAATTTAGCTTAATTTTACCCATCGATAGTTATCGATATTAAGTGTTTAACACTTTCTCTCATTCAGTTTTTTTTAAGTACAGGGTATTTTGAAAAATGTTGACGAAAATACCCAAAAAAAAGCAACACCAAAAATTGTTGGTTGACCCGCCGTCAGATACAAAATGTCAAGTGGTTTTGTGTTCAATGAAACGAGCTCAACTTGCCACAAAATCCCCCACAATCCAATCCAATGTCGCGTCGCATCGAATCCAATCAGATTCAAAGCCGAAATACAGTGAAAAACAAAAAAAAAAAAAACACAATGTCTGATTGTATTAGGCGGCGCTGAACGACTAATGTATACCCCATTGGCACTAATTGGTTCGCATTAAATGGAAACATCTTTAATAGTGTGAGGCAGATTCATTTTTAAGTTGTAACTCTAAAACTTAACAATATGTCAAGCTTTTTATGAATTGTTTAAAATAAGGAAAATGATTGAAATGTTCTTAAAAGTTTGTTAACTGATTTGGGATTCGGAAAATGATTCCAGCGTCAATTTTAACAGCCAAATAAACATTATAATGCTGTCTGCTTCTGTCATTTATTTTTGTACAGGGTAAAAACAAAGAATATTCCACTTACAATATTGTATGCGACTTTTTACCTACCAGCAAAAGTCTTTTTAAGAATGTTACACATTCCTTTTTTACTTTTGCTCTAACATATTAACTTATTAAGACTAATTTGACTTCGTCGGTTCAATTAATCTTCTCAATCTGACTTGATATATTTTTGATTACAGTTGTACTTGCTTAACTCGAACTTCTATATATTTCGAATTTCGCTCTAACTCGATCTAAATGAGTGGCATAAAAATTAATAAACTTCGGAAAAGGAACTCTATAAGTCGAATATCTCCATACTCTTTACTTTTTTTTATAATCCAAAAATAAATATTTAATAATATTTTCCAAATTTTATTAATAAAACTTCAGATTGAGCGAATGAAGTAAAGATGAGAATTCTGTTATCAATTCTGTATTCTGTTATCTGCTTATATGTCTTGAGCAAAACACTTTTTCTGTTTAAATTTTTTTTTTTTTGGCATTGTAATTTATAAATATGTAGTGTTATTTTATAAGTGACATATTCTATGACAAAATAAGCATATCCTGCTATGTAGAGTGTATGTAAAAAGACAAAACAAACAAGCTTAACAGTCGAGTGCACTCGACAGTAATGTACCCTGGGCCTAGGCTCCGGCACGACGCAGATTTGATGCTCACGCAATTCTCATTCTAATCCTTAATTAACTTGATATACATCAGCGGTGGGCACGAAATCTGAATTCGGGAGCAGCCGCTAGCTCCCGGAGCCCATGCGAGCCCACCACTGATATACATACTCGATGCACATTGTGGCAAAGTAAATATAAAATGAATGAATTGATCATTAATTCTATTTATAGAATTGTCATTAAAAGGCCCTTGACAAAATTGTTAATATCTTCACGTTTTATGGTGATGAAAGTTGGTGATTACAAAATTTGACATTTAAAATGAAAACCCAAAATTAAAGGTGATGTCAGTTTTTTATGAATTGCGCCACGCACAGTGGGCGTGGTAAAATTTTAACACAAACTTGTTCTGCCTGACATTATAGGGCGTCTTCATTACAAATTTGGTAATCTTAGCTCTTACCATCTCTGAGCTGTTGATGCAGCTCAAGAATATATATATTTTATGGGGTCGGAGATGCTTTCTTCTGCGCGTTACATACTTTTTAGCAAACTTAATATACCCACCCCCAGGGTGTACAAAAAATACTTTGACAGCGCCAGCAATTGGCTTTTGTCCTTTCCTTCAGCTGTCCTTGAGATAGTGACAGGGGATTTAGATACAACAGATATATGTACATATTTGTAGAGGGGTCGCTGAGATGATCAGATGACCAATGAATAATTCAATTATATAAAATAATGAATATTTAGTGGCTTTGCCTTGCCTCGTCGTGTCTTACATGGGTCAATTTGTAGCCAAGTCTTTGCGTGTTTTTGTATCTACAATTTGGTCTACTCACTTGCCAATTGCTGACTCTGCAGCAGCAACTGGGCCAAGAGCTGCGTATCAAAGGCCGTTGCCTGGGCGGTATTTTGATATTCATCTTCGCTGCTGCTGCCATATCCATGTCCGTGTCCGTGTCCGTGTCCGTGTCCGTGTCGATGGCTGTGCCACTCGGCCGAGCGCTGTCGCCGCAACTGTTCGCCACCACCGCCATTTAGGGTACCACCGCCAGTTGAGCCACCGCTGCCGTAGTAAAAATCGCTGCCAACGGCGCTGCCGCTGCCGACGCGTTTACGGCCAATTGTGCCGGAATGGCTGCTGGACATGCTGAATGTTCTCTCCTCCTCCTCGCTTCTGGATCCGACTCAAAGGTCTCCTCCTCCTTGTTGTTTAGTGAAATTCACCTTCGATTGAACTATGCACGTAACTTCTGGGCCAGCAATTTGTGTTCGCTTGTAGTGTTGTTGCTCAGATTGTTAATGCATGGCCCCTGTCTGGGCCACATGGGCATCTGGCCCAATCCACCAGGCCGTGATAACGCCCCCAGCAACAACAACAACAAAATCAACTCCAACTCCAACTCCACTTCCAGGCTGACGAGGATGCTTTAAGTGCTTAACCGAATTAACGCTGAAACGATAAAAACGACAAAGTGTCAGCATGACTCGAGATAGAAAGAGAGAGAAAAAAGTATATGGTGTGTGAGCGAGACAGATAGCTGTGGGGTAAGGAGATTCTGTGCGATAGAGAGATAAAACCATAAATGCACGAAAATGAAAATAAATAGCAGCCGGTGACCTTCTGACTTCTTTCCATCTCCCTCTTTCATTACCATTTACCCTTCTCATTCTTGCTTGTAGAGCGGCGTGCGTGACACGAGCATATGTTAACAAGCGATTAATCTAGATCTTTATATAAAAACTCTTTCTTCGCACCTAGAACGGAACCCAAACGGTAAGAGCTAGAAGGCTGCAATTTCTACAGTAGCGTAGGTGCGTGATAAGATTGTTTTTTGAAAGATTCACCTGATAAGATTGTTTTTTGAAAGATTCAACCTGTTAGTGAATAAAAATCATAGTCCAGAGTCAACTTTAGTATAAAAATATTATTAAATATTGTATTTGTTATTGCCTTTAAACATCCTAAAGAAGTTCGAAAAAACTGACTACTATTTGAATAAGAAAAACTGTTACTAAAAAATATGCTGAATTTAGATCATGGTCCCTTTTTTCAATGTCTAAATCGGGTGTTTTATAACAATTGAATATATATTTTGACGTAATATCTATAGAAATTATTGTCAAATATTTAATTTTATCTCTGATACTATTTATATGTTTATTGAAAAAAACGGTGCCATATGCTTTTTCAATACTTACAAAAAATATATATCGTTATTATATATATATCTTTATAAATAGCTGCATTGCAAAAATTGATTAATTTTTTTATTTTGTTCAATTTGTCTCAATTTATTAGTACAAAGTTGGCGTGAAACACGAGCTCATCTCTAACTGACACCGACTTTCGTGCTGGCGTCAAGTGAACTTAATAGCAATTGCATTAAATGGAAGCTCGGCTCTTAAACGTTGCCTGTTATTAGTCGTTTTTGTTGAGCAGACAAGGATGCCGCCTTTTATGACTATCGCCCCTTTCTGTGGGCCCAGAAGGGAGATTGTGGGTCGTGGTCTTGGTCTTGGTCTTGGTCGGAGTCTGAGTCTGAGTCCTGGTCTGTCCACTGGTACAGCTGCTAGCTGACAATTTGGCTTTTGATTTGATGAGTGCGCATTTGAATGCACTCAAAAGGGCATGACAAGTGGTCCATTACTGGCAGACTTAACCCATCATAACGGACTGTAGTTTAGGGTCTTTCTCTGCTCTCAAGAGTTCATTTATTTTTATCTCAAGCGACTGTATGGAAACTTATATTGTTGACCGTCTATCGACCGACTTTCACTTGCTGTATTTAGCTTAAATTATTTATTGTTATCATGTAGCAGACCAGGACTTAGAGTTATCAACTGGAGAAGACGCGGGCTGGACTGGAATGCCTGTATCAGGCCATGGCCTAAAAGAGGATACTGGCCTTATAATAATATTAAAAGTCCCAAACCAGAGGAGAAATGAAGAAATTATGGTAGCAGATTTGGCGATCTTATTCATATGGAGAAGGGACGGCAGAGGAGGCAACCAGAGAAATCAGACGCACTAATTCAAGACAAATCGAAAGAAGAAAAAACTTAAATTGCTGAACAAAAATGGCCAGGAGGTATTTTTTTGCAATGGCGAAAAAAGTCAAATCCTTTTTTTAGCTTCTGAATTGATGTGATGGACTTTATTGAACGGACAAATCTTCAACGCTATCGAGATGCCCGAATTTCGACTACAGCACTCTAAATATTTAATTTTGTATTTTGTATTTGTAAAATTGTATACCATTTTATGTTTTTTTTTGTTTAACTATTATTTATAAAGATTGAAATAAAAACGTTTGTTTCTTTAATTTTTTTTATCTTTTTGGCCCGGGAAATCTCAGTTTTGCAATGCTTTTTACCGTCAATCATATTTGGGTCTTATCAGTCTTGAGATTTGCATTCAGTGCATTCTATTTTGCCAGCATCTTTTGCTCATTTCAAGCTTCGTTCATCTCGCCGTCTGCATCTGTTGCATCTGCATTTCACTTTGACTCGCTCTGTCTCCCTTGCTCGGCAATTCACCTGTCACACCTCGCAGACGCCCAGGCAACCACTTGGAACACGTGTAATAAACATTCCCATGCTCGACATACTTCAGACACATGCCAAACACACGCAGCTGCATGTCGTACAAGCTCAGATACAGATACACAGATACAAATACAGAGATACTCTGTCATTGTTCTTACTCGTAATGGGGCAAGTTGTGGATGCTGTAAGTTGCACGTTGAATAAAACTTGCCACCAGAGATAGTGAAACCATTAAACCTAGAGGTCACTGAATCTTTTCTTAATGCATTAAGGCTCTACATCTTTACACATCTCTAAAAAAAACATTATATTTTAAATGCTGTTACACCGCCTTCATCTCTTGACCTAGTTACACAATTTTGACTTGAATAATCTGATCAAAGTGAGTTAAATTATTTATGTTGTTAAATACATTTTAAATAAATGTGAATCAAAGAAAATGTTGGCTGCATCTTTTCTTATAATTTCCTTTATCGAAATTGTGGCTGTTGAAAAAATGGAAAACTCAATTTTCGCCAAGCAAATTTCGAATATTTTTTTTTTTTGACTATCACTCGAGTTAATTAAAACGATTTTTATGTAAAATCGACAGTTCGCTGAAGTCAGTTTGTTTACCGTTTCAGAATCATGTTTTCGGTTTTATCCTAATTATGATATAAGAAGTTGATTGCAAATTAAAACTTAAGATTTACATTTTTTAATGGCATGTATTCCGTATTTATTACTACTTTTTTTTTAGGAAAACTCGATAAATGTATAATAGAGTGCATCGATTTTTTTCTCAAAAATTGGTAATCCTTTTTCGTCATTTATTGTAAATTCTACAATGTTATCCCCAAGAAACCATAGTTATGCAATGAATTACTGTTCCGCGCATTTTGAGTTTAAAAATTTATTTTTTTGGGTGATTATTATTATATACTAAATATAATTCAATTATTTTTTTTATCATAAATATTATTCTCAGTATTTCTATCAATATGTTTATCAATATTGTGTTCATCAGCGTCTTTGTATGCATTGTCATTATATTTCGTTTTACTACTATTATAATCTATATCATTTTCATCATCATCATCATCATTATTATTGAAGTGAACTTTCGGCTGAATCAATTAACGACATTTAATACGCACTCCCCAAGAGTCTTAACCTTAACCTTAGCCTGGGACATTTGCTGAGGCCAACAACTATGTCTAAATTTAGTACCCACTTTGCTCTGCTTCTTCTTCTGCTTCTTCTTCCCTCAAAATTGAACATTACATTCCCCCTTTCCTTTGTGTTGTTGGCTTCCACGGAGTTCCTTAACCATTTTGGGACTGTGTCATTAATGAAATCGCGTTATTTTTAGGTAGCACAACATGAAAATTAATTTTGCCGTTTCACTTTGGCCACATGTAAACTTGTTGTCTTGTGTGTGTGTGTGTGTGTGTTTGTAATAACACTTATTGTGGCTATATTTGCATTCATTAGATAGATGATAGACAGGGCTTCTTTGAAGAAGGAGAGTCAGGGGGTAGCTTTTGGCCGGGTTTTTCCGCCCCTCTATGTCAATAATTTCGTTGGCAACGACGACGACAACGTTGCACAGGAAGCAATTATGTGTGTGCCCCACGAGTAGATAAGTGTATCTACCTCTACACATGTGTGTGTGTGTGTGTGTGTGTGTGTGTGTGTGTGTGTGTAAATATCCCTTACAATGGCAAAGTCCTGGCTAGAAAGAGAGCCTACATTGTGTGCTGGTAATGAGGTTGTTTTGCATGTTTAGTCATAATACAACAACATTTTCTGCTTGACACTGGCTTTTATCTGTAAAACCGTTAGCAGGTGTTTCAGCAGCAACAGGGGCGGGGGCAGTGGCAGGGGCAGCGGCAGGGGCATGCCAACTGTCAAGCCATTGCGCATTTTTGTTGACGTGCCAAAATAAAAAAATAATATACATATGTATATTTATCACAATACACAGTTTTTTTTGACATATAATTAAATATTTTGCGGTTTGCCAAACTGACAACAATAACAACAGGAAAGCAACAACAACAACAATAACAATGACAATGACAAAAATTACAAACAATCAGCAAAAACAACAAATCAAACAATGCAACAACAAGAATAACAAGGAATGAAAGAAACGTTTGTAAAATGCCCAAGTCGTATTTTCCCTACTGTCTATATCTATCTTACTCTCTCTCTCTCTCGATCCCGCTCTCGCTCACTATAGTCTATATTTCTTCCCCACAGTTTCCGCTACTTTCAGTCCGTCTGACATGCAATAAATATGCATAACCATTGTGGCAAAAACAATGAAACGCAACTCGGCCGATTGATGTCACAGGAAATGCGCACAATTTTCCTTTGCCGACAAATGAAAATGAAAATGAAAATACAAATGCAATGAAATGAATCAAAACGAATCGAATCGAATCGCAACACCCATTCACAATTGTTTACTGTTGCATTTGCGTTGCGACAGGCAGGCAGGCAGGAAATGAGAGCAAATGATTCACTGCCCAACACGGCGTATGCGTAATGTGAAATACCAAACATTTTCCAAAGCAAAATCAAAGCCAAAGGCTTGACTTCTTGAAATCTCAATTGACAACGCTTCTAAAAGAAAAAAAGAAACAAAACAAAAGCTCAATTAGAGTAACTAATAAACTATTCTCAATGTTTCTTTCGAATTTTTTAAACATTTAGGGTATTCAGAAACTCTGATATTTGTGTTATTTTGAAAAATTAGATTCGAAATTTGGATTTACATTATTACATACAAATTATTTAAATGAAATAATCTTGTATGTAAAAGTTATCCATAAATTATCATATTCCATTTTATTCTTCAGTTCAAAGAATTCATAATACGAAGAAAACAAATTGTTGATTATAATAAAAGTAAATAAGTAACTGTTTTAGTTTTATCCATAGGAAAAATTAAGCAATTCAAAAAGGGATAGAATTATAAAATAGTCATTAAATAAAATGAATATGCAAAAGAATATTAAATACTTAGTTTGATGCATAGTTAATTTAACATTTTCTCGATTTTTTTTATTTTGTTGCTCCTTATTGTTGATTTTCCACACTTGCAACGTTCTTATACGTGCATATGAAAGCGAACTCGTCTATTTGCCAGTTGCATGCCACACTCTACACTTCACAAACTCCAGACTCCACAATCAGCAAACTCACACTCTGCGACTCTTTTTTTTAATGCCCCACTTTAACATATACTCGTAGTTGGGGGACAGGAGAAGTGAAGTATGATATAGGGGAGAAAAGAGGGTAAAGGCGCGCTGCAGTAGAAATACTCGCTCAGTCACTCATTCATTCGTTCATTTTCGCATTTCACTTGCTCACATTTCTTCCTCATCCTTTGCACATACCCTGTACAATTACAAAGTGCCGGGGGGTCTGTGTAAGTATGTCCAGTAGGCCTATCTAAGAGTGATTAGAAGAGTTAGTCATTATAGTCTCATAAAAAAAGTGAATTCGAATTTAAATAATTAAATTGCATGCATATTCATTTAAGATTTCATCAGAGACATCATTGAATATATTTTTTTGCGTCTTTGTTTGTTTTAAAATTAATGTTTCTTTCTTGACTTGTTCAAATAACTATTTTATCCATGTCTATATCTGTATCTCTTTATATCTATAAATACATTAAAATCTGTATCTATATGTGAATATTGTACAGGGTATTTGTGTGTCACCCTCAATCAACGTAACAACTTGGTAGCTGTAGTTTTTTCTCCTTAAATTGTTAAAATGGAGCATGCAAAATAATTGCGTAGGCGCATATTATGTGCCTGTCGAGCTCAGAGATGAGGTCTTATGCAGGAACAGCAACGGCAAACGGCAAACGGCGACTGCAACGGGAATGTGATTGAGAATGAGAACGAAGTACAGGGGGAAGGAACGTAAAAGAGATTCAAGGGAGGGAGGGAGGGGCAGGCAACTTGTCCAGGACGAGGCCGCACCTTATGCAACATTTTGCGTCATATATTTTAGTTTTAATTCGCTGGAAAGCTGTTGGCGTACTTTGAGAACTGCCTCAGCTGCGCATTAAAGTGAAATTGTTGCAATGTTGCAACTTTATTTGCCAAAAAAGATCAAGACATTCGAGAGCTTCGTATCCCTGCATATGAAATAAGTGTAAAAAAAGCATTGAAGATTTTGTGAAGCCAAAACATAAAAGCAACTTATAATTAAAGCAGCTAAAGATCGAAAATAGTTGTAAAAATAAGAATAGTATTAAAAAATTTAGTTCACACATTTTAATAAATTATTTACTAATTTAAAAAATATCAAAATTCATCAAAAAGATTTACAAAATGATGAAAAAAAAGTCAAGAAACAATTACTTAATTTTAAATTAATCATCGCATTGTAATGATATTAAATAATGCTGAAATTAAGTATACGCATTTTTTGTTTAATATATCTAATTCCTCAAAACACGTTAAAAGAAACAGAGGAAAATAAAAACATACTGAAGCAATGAGACAAAATAACAGTGATGTTGGAAAATTTAATAAACTTTATTTGAAACAGTTTAATCTAACAATTAATACGATATATAACTTTATCATAATTTAATATATTAGCTTCTGTTTCTGCAAATTGTAAAAGAGAGAATGAAAACCAATTCTTAAAATTTTATGTTTAAACTGGAAGCAAACAAACTATAAATTTTAAGCAAATTTGAATGAAATGAATATCATGTCGGCTTTATGGACTAGTTCTAAGTCCTTTGATCCTTTTGATCCTTAAGCCGCAAGGCCAAAGAATTTTATTAAAGTCAAAGAGCAAAAGTTAACTTTATATAGTATATTATATATGTACATATATATATATACAATTTTTAATTCGTTTGCTTTCTTTCGACCAAAAACAGCTAGAGCGCAGGCAGGTAATACGCACACACACACACACACACACACACACATACACACACTACAGTTGGCTGGCTTACAAAATGGTGTCACCAATGGCTGCCATTGAAAAGAAGAAGAGCAGAAAAATAAAGAGAAAGCGAATAAAAATAAGTTTAGAGACACTACAGTTGAGAGTGCTCGACTACAGGATACTCTTATACCCAGCCCAGAGATGAAAATATAACTAAGCTTAAATTATGAACACTAGATGGAGCCATTGTTGCTTCCCATGCCATTATGCGATTGAGTTTATGCATGGATATTTATTTATTTATTACTTATTCTTTATTTATTTTTAGTTTTCATTTATTTATTAATGTATTAATTTAACGTCAACTAAAATAATCAACAGAGAGAAATAATTATTAGAAATTGTATATAATTATAAAATGTGAAATTAAGAAATGAATTATATTATATACTACGACATGTCTTCCCCAGTCAGTTGCATACATTTCCACATAGTTATAGTTCTCATCTTTTGCATTTTCAATGCATACAGGGTATTCAACAAGAAGAAAACAACATAGAATCTATTAAAAGGTGTTGCCTGGTAACATTTGCCAACTTGACTTTTGCCGACACACTTACACACACACAAACACACACACACACACACTCACATTCACATAGGAGACTGCGTGCCCATCTCTCTGATGGTGTATGTGATAGAGTATGTGTGTAAGTCTGTTTGTATGTGTGTGTGACTGTTGTGCACAGACATAAATTGCAGCTACCATGCATACACCGACTGACTTTGTTTTTGTTTTTTCTTTATTTTTTTTTTCGACTGCACTTTTTTCTGCAAATTTTTTATAATCTTCTTTTTTTTTTGTGGGGTTATATGATTAACTTTAGGTATTTTTTGGCTTCTCCTTTATATGAAAAGCCTTCTTGTTTATTATCTGTATAAAGGCGACCTCTCAAAGTTGCACTCAAAGGACTCCAAGAAATATGTAAGAGCTCTATAGTTGACTTTGAGATACCCTGCTTGACAAACTATTGATTGTTCTTCCATAATAAGGATGAAATATTGAGAGATAGTACGCCATCATAGTTAAGAATTAATGCCTGGGAATTTTCAGAAATAGCTTAAACGGATCCAATTCAAAATCAAACAAAAACTATTTTTTTTTCTAAAATTCTTAATATCTATTCACATGAATAATTGCTTAAGAATTACGAAGAAGCGAAAATTATCTTGAAATGTGAGTTGGCACCGAAGAAATAAGTTGATCTGGATAAAACTAAAAAAAATATAAAATTAATTATAAATTAAATGAAACATTTGCAAGCTGTATATGTGAATTTAAATATGAATTTGTATGCATAAGAATTGCTTTGCGGATTGTAAAACTTTCCTCACTGATATTTACCATCAGCGTATACCTATAATTAAAAATCAACTTCAATGGTCAGAGAATCTAACAAATGCCTCAAACAACAAATATGCTTTTTAACTTTAAAGCTATATTTGTAGTTTAAAAAATGTTGACGCACAAATGTTTTGACCAGTGAATTTAGAAAATGTTTTGTTTCTGATTTCTCTACTCGTAAGCTTGAATTGTTATGACTACTTATGCTTTGGAGTCTGTTGTCAATGTCGAGGGGAATGAGAGGAATCATGCTTATGACACCGCTGGGAGGGTGCGAGAAAGAGAGAGAGAGAGAGAGAGAGAGAGAGAGAGTGAGAGAGAGAGTGAGAGAGACAGGAAAGGTATGTTTGTTGTGTTTGTGGTCACAGTTTGAAGTAGAAGGAGAAGGCAGTCAAACTCGAATTTATTATAGGATTTGAAGGAGCACAGCTTTGCAGCTTTTATCTGGGAATGCAAGAACAGCTTGCTGACTGCTTGACTTGCTGCATGACTTACCCCCCTGTCCCATCCAGTCAGCATGGCACAAACCCTGCTGCGTGGCAAGCAACCACTGAGACTGATGCACGTTGCACAATCCTTGGTTATTTAGATGTCAAAAGAGGAAGACGCTTGAGCAGCAGCAGAAGGAAGAATGAGCACGTTGAAATGATTACCTAAAGCAAACACAGACATGGCAGCAAACAAACACACACACACACACGCACACACACACACATGCACACACACACACACACACACACATACAAAGGAACACCTACTGAGCCTGGGCTATTGTTACAAAATGTTGCCCCTGCTTCAGTTGATGATGATGATGGCTTCAAGGCTTCAAATGTTCACTCACTTACTATAAGCGAAAGGTAGGAGGAACCAGAGGGAGGGATAAGGACTGCCCACACTGAGAGAAAAATCTGAATCAAGAATTTCCAGTGTGAAAACTTCAGTGATCCTGAACATTTACTGTCCAATTTATTTTATTATGTTTAATGTCAATTTAAAAAAATTTGGAATAGAATTTTAAATTTGTTGTTATTTAGAAGAAATTACAAAATAATCGAAATTCGAAAAATATATTCAGGCCTGTTCCGAATTTGACTTTCGATATGATTTTGTCTTACTTGAATTTATTTAACCTACTCGAATACCATTTCGGCTATATTCAGCGGATTGATATCACTTTAGGTGGATGAGTCTAAGTCCTATAAAAAAACTATTATTTTCAAACACTTTGTCTAAATTCAAAGTGAATAAATGCATATCACTTAATGCTAAAAAGTAAAATGGGAAAACCGAAACAGGTGTGATTATTTTGTAGAATTACGTAAGTCTTATTTTAAGGCGGGTCTTGAAACTTTTAACATCAAGACCGTTCGAATAAGTCAAAGAGAGTTTTTTATTTTTAGATGGATCAGGCCGTTTTTGTTTATTAAACTTAAAGAATTATTTACATATAATGTAGTCTTAATTTCTCAATGCCCTTCGAACTGATCCTAATAGCAGACAAGCAAGAATCATTTGGGGAATCTAAGCAAGTCCCAAAAACAAATAAAAATTAAAGATCTTGATACAAAATAAAGAAAGAAATTTTGCGAACTAGCTTTGTGAGTCGAATTAGAGTTTTAAACCTACTTAACTTGTTTTACGAATTTTGCTATTATTTATTTTTAAAAGGAGTCGCTCTTCAACAAAATTACAATCTAACCAATTTAAGAGTTATATATTTCTGAGTTTTTCTCACTGCAATAAGGGCTACGGATGGGGGGTAAAGCCGTTATAGGCCCACTGTCCGCGCAGTGGGCGAGTCTTGGTCTGGCCCAAAGGGGCCAAAAGGGTGAAGTGCCGCGGCAGGTGGATTGAGGAAAGTGAAGGGAAAAGGGGAGCAGATGCAACGGATTGGGCTGTAGGTTGTTCTTGGGCACGCATGTGTGAAAAGAATGCCAAGACCGGCCGGCGTGAGCTCGAATTCAACCGAACACACATTCACAAACGTTGCGTATACGTAATTTCACTTGCATATGTCTGCACTCGAAAGTAGTGTCTGTCTGTTTGTGTGTGTGTGTGTGTGTTGAGGGGGTGTGCCTCTAGGGGCAGGTAGATAGTATACTATATGTGGCAGCTGATGCTGCTGCCTCACGAGCACGCTTGAAAAACGTGTGTGAACAGGCACTTGATTGTGTTATTATTATTGTTTGAAGTGTTGCTTTCTGTTGTCCCGTTGTTTATCTGCATGCATTGTAACTGCAACTGTCACAAAGAGAATCTCGCTCTATTTACCCCTCCCTCTCTCTCTCTCTCTCTCTTTGCCCATCTTCCTTGTGTGGAGTGTCGTGCATTGTGTGCGGACAAAACAGTGGTAAGCCTGAAGTTCAGCTGTCTAACAATAGCATTAGCCATTTGTAGTTAACCTTTGTATCAGGCAAATTAATGACAATCGAGTTATCGGGAAAAACTATCGATACATTTGAAATAGCAGGAACAATATATATTAAATCTATTTGTCTACAAGACAACTGTAATTTGTTTAAAGAAACTTGAATGTTATTGACCATCTGTTATCGTTCAGAGATATTTTTCAGCCAGCTATCGAGGACAATAATCGTTATATTTCTGATAGCACAGAAAAAATATGTTATAATCCACTAAAGCGAAAGATATTTGTAATTTGTATAGAAAATTTATATGTTATCGATAAGCAGCTATGTAGCTATCGAAAAAACTATCGATACAGTTTTTGGCAGCAGAGAACAAATATGCTACGACTTATTACAATATGTACAAGACATTCGTAATGTTTTTTAAGAATAATGGTTGTGTTTTCGACAAGCTGTTATCTAGTGTCCGTAGAAAACTATCGATATATTTGTAAGAGCAGAGAAACAAACTCAACTATTATTCGAACCAAATTTGTAGTAATAGTAGTAGTGTTTACAAAGATTCGGTTTATGATTCGGTTCAAATAACTAAACAAATTATAAACTGATAAATTACAAAATACAAATGTAATATAAATTGTTTGTCACACTGTGCGATAGGCAGAAACAGCCCACAGATGCCCCCAACCTCAAGACTACGAGTAGACCCAACGCTACCCTTACGTCCCCCAGCCTACGAGTGCCTTGTGGCCCCTCCCAGTCGCCCACTTTAGGAACTGTTGCATTGTACGCAGCACACACTTGAATGCACTTCAAGTGCAGCCAAGCGACCCAGGCTCCTTCTCCCTTGGATGCGTCCTCGTTTCATTAGGGTTGCCGCCGCTTGGGGAGCTGCCATCATTTCATTTCATTTGTATCCCTCAATAGTCAACCCTCTCACAGGTCAACTGGCAAGTTGCAGTTCAACTACGATTTTATTTATTCATTCCTTTAATTTGAGTTTTTCTATTCTTTTTTTTTATTATATTCCTGGCTTTGAAATATTTGCATAGCAATTTGCAAACTAACTGGCAACCCTTGGAAATTGGCTTGCATAAGGGCAATTAATTTTAATTATTGTCCAATTATTTGAGTACGTTTATTTTTATATAACGGATATAACAAATGAACAACAGTTTATTAGGCAGTGAATATTTTATACATAAAGTTACTAAAGCCGCTTCTTAAGTTTATCCGAAAATTATCACATATCAGTTAATAATTTTTTGGGCTTTCCAAGTCGAAGTAGAAAATTTCAATTTAAATTTGTTAAATCAACTGAAACTAAAAATCGAATGTATTAAATGAAAATAGACTCAACTTTTCGCCCCTAGGCTGTTCCACATTCAGTAAATATCTAATATTTAAGAAAGTCAAATATTTTGTAGTTATTTAAAGATATCATATATACGTATATATTATATCAAATAATTGGAATATTTGTGTACAGACATACTACGAATAGATTTAAACTGATATTTAAATGATTTTAGACATTTTAAATAATAAACTTTTCTGTATTATTTACACATTTTAACCAACAACGTAGTTTTTTTTTTTAATTTTTACTTTTACTTAAATATTGAAAAAGCTATAGCACACTTTTAGAGACTGTGAAATTATATCTGCTAATTGACCTGAGGCGGTATAAATTTTAATTAAAATTTTGATGGAACCACTTTAGTTTTCTTTAAATTAAGCATTAAAAAAAGCTCTTTTGAGGTACATCAAGTTTTACCAAAACAAAATCTTTAAATTATTGTGCAATTTGTGAAAACATTTGTCATTTGTCAGCCAAATAAAATAAATTATTATATAAATAAATTAAATTATATAAATTAAAACGGAAAAAAAATAAAAATCTTATTGTTCTGCAATAATAAACCTAAAAAAGTTGCTAAACAAACCCCTGGATAATTTAATCTGAGAGGGTGTCAACCCTTAGCCGAGTTTGAAAAGGTTATTGAAAACGCTAAGCGCTAAAATGCTGCGATTTCAGTGGCAGTCCTGATAAACTGATTTAGAGGGTCATATCAGTTTAAGGCTTGCTTACCTATGCAGCAAGTTTAAAATGTGCAGGATATTGAAAATCAACGCATCATAAATTGTAAAATAATTGCCCAACAGCGAAAATCTGTGCCATTATTTGATCATTTAAAACGAATTTGTTTTTCTTGCAACGACGCGTCGACGAGGAGTTCAAGGAGTGCAGACCGGTAATGATAATTTACGCTTGTATTCGTGTTGGTATCTATGTTTGTATCTGTGCCTGTGTGTGTAAGTGTGTCAGTAAATCCGTGTGAATCTGTTTCGCAGTTTCCCTTCCCCCTTCCCCTTGCCAATTTCCCCCTAGCAGTTTCCCTTTGGCGCCCTTTGTGTGCGTGTGAAGGGTAATTTATGAAAATTACTAAACGACTACACCGAATGCGTGCAAATTATGCTATTCAGCTTCACAGACCCCAAAATAAAAAAAAGAAAGTCAGACGTGAGCCAGATGAGAGTATTAAACTAACAGATACTCTGTACCTCCATTTAAATTGCATTCACACATGCTTGCAGCATAAATTTCCTCAAAAATTTTAATATTCTTGAAGCGATTATTCTAAAATATTTAATATATCAGCTTTAAAAAAAAAATATTTTTTTACGCCAAAGATACAAGAGTGTAATTTCAAATTTATGGTTGATTTCTTAATCTCTAAGGTTACCATAAAGTGCAGAAATAATAGTATATTTGTATATAATTTTATTTTCTTTAAATGGGGCTCTATTCTGATATCGTTTTAATGGAATTCTAGTTATTCAAGTGTTAACAAATTGATTCTTCTGAAATTATCAGAAAATAAAGAATAAAAATCTGAATTGGAACTTACTTTACACATTTGTAGAATTCTCAGCAAAGTAAGGAAATAATTCTATATTTTATTAAATCTAATAAAGTGTATAATTTTATTCGTTAATGACAAAAAAACTAAGACTGAAGTTATAAATTAACATTTTATAAAAACTTTAAGTTGTAGAATGAAAATAACAAATCTTCAAGTCTGTGGAATGTAAAAATAAATAATTCAAGAATTAATTTAAAAACAATGCCACCCTTTTAAAGTAACTTTGTTAATTATAGGGTATGAAAACGGGTTAAGTGCAGTAGGATGCTGAAACTGGAGCTGATGCTGGAAATTGGGATGCAGTGAGATCGGAACTGTGCAGAAAGGAGAGCAGAGGACATGGCAGGGCAGGGCAGGGAAGGACAAACAGGAGGCGCATTTTTGCAGGATGTTGGCGCGCGTTTCATTGTCGTAAACAAAAAGCAGAGACTCCGCCAGAAGGACAAGTAGCAGAAAAAGAAGCAGCATCAGGATGCATCGCGTGAACGGAAGGCGGGAACCGGGCAACCATGATAGCGGATAGCGGATAGCAGAGCGGGAAAGCTTCAAGCTGCCAACTACAGACACAGAGACATACACAGACACAGATACAGATACAGTTGCAGTCCTTATAATGGCGACGATCATAATGACCAAAGTGCTGCTGCTGATGATGATGATGATGATAATGACGAGTCTGTGGCTGCTCATTAAAAATTACCGTTCTTATGAAAAGTGGAATTAAAACGTGAAGTTTGCTCTGCGAAAGACACGCAAAGTTTTAACTGTTTATAATACGCAACGTTGCAAAATGCACTGAGAAAAATGAGAAGGATAAACAGTGACGAATAGGGGAATAGCAGAATGAAATAGAATAAGCTGACAAATATCAGGTTTATGCGTGGCCTATTGCGATAATTGTTCTCATGTGATATCCGTCTTGGCTCACAGTGCTCACCGAGCACTTTCCGTTAATAACGGGAAGTAATTGCCAAAATGTCGGTTCAGTCACGATTCAGAAAACCATTCATAATCTCAATACAGTTAAACTTCCATAACTCGAACTTTGAAAACTTGAATTTCTCTCTAACTCGAGCTAAATGAGTGGCTGTAAAATTAATAAATTCAAAAAAAAAACTCCATAAGTCGAATATCGCCATAACTCGAACATTTTCTTTCGAATAATGGTGATTCGATTTAGGGAAGTTCAACTATATCATATTAGTTTGCCATCTCAATATTTACAGCATGCTTATCAGGATACTTCACGACGTGTAAACATGATTAGTTGGACAGACAGTTGAAAAAACAACTTTAGAAACGGACAATGAATCAAAAACACAAAAGCACTGGAAGCGCTTTTTCCCAAGCTTGCTGGGAAAATTCTTTGTCGTTTGGCCAGCAACCTTCTTAGTCCGTCTTCCTCTTCTTCTTCTCCATCTACTGTTTCTTCTTCTTCTTGCTGCTCCCTGTTGGGCAGTTGCACACTTTAGAGCTAAATACTTTCTTAGGACTTTCTTGACGCTTCGCATTCTACAACTCATTCAAGCCTTGACTATTTGTTTGGCTCTCGCACTCGCACTCCCAACTCATTAAGACTAATGGCCAAGTAAAAGCTGAAAGGGATGCAGAGAGAGAGAGAAAGAGAGAGAGATGTGGTGGTAGAAAGAGAGGCAAGTTGGGAGGGGATTGCACCTATTACTATTGCTGCTGTTTCTGTGGTTGCCAGACTTGCAGAGTTGCAGTGGTTTTGATTTTGTTCCTGGCTATATTACAATACAACACGTACCGCACTCCAATTTATTTGCTTCTCCTTTTGGCCATTGCGCATTGTTTGGCATTGTTAACGCCCCCTACCCTCCTACCCTCTTCCCAATCCCCTCTTTGCTCCTTTGGAGCTCTACAAATGTGTCTATCTATTTTACTCCCATTGCTTGTATGTTTGTGTGTACAATTAAGCACTTCAGCTGAGTTGTTAAATGTGTTCAACTTTCGCTTTGCTTCCTCTTCCCTCCTCCTCTTCCTCCTCAGCCCACAACTCGTCATGGAATTTGTCGGAAAACAATTTAAGGCAACCCGTGCGGCTTCATTGCGGTTTTTCTGCTATTTTTTATTTTATTTTTTTTGGGTAATTTTGCAGCAAAGTCGACCACACTCCATGTATACTCCTCAACAAATATACATGCATATAGATTCCCCTATTGACTACCAATTTCGGTTGATTTTATTGAATTTCAAAGAAAAAGAGGAGCAAAGAAAGCTTACCAAATAACAAATAAAACCACGAAAACAAGTGCCGAATCCTATAGTCGAGCTTCCAACTATAGGATACCCCTTATTTATTTCAATAAATTTAAAATATTTGTTATTATATGCTTTTAGGAACTTGCATTGCTTAAAAAATTTAATTATTACCATTTTTCATTATTTGTGTGAATTAGTCGTATTAGTATATGGACCACACAGAATTAAGTAAGTATTTGATGAGCATTTAGACGGACAATGAAGCTAACCAGGACTCCGGACCCCAAGTGGCTAAAAGCCTGTCAACTCTTGGAGTTACCAACTGAAGAAAACGCGCTAGGCTGGAATGCCTGGATCAGGCCATGGCCCAAGAGAGAATACTGTCCAAATAATTCTATTAAGTAGCCCTAGACTGAGGAGAAATGAAGAAATTATAGCAGCAGACTTGGATATTTTCATATTCATATGGAGAAGGGACGGCAGAGGAGGCAACCGGAGAAATCAGACGCACTAATTCAGGACGAATCGAAATACTGTCGAAAAAGAAGAAAAAACGCAAGTTGCGGGAAAAAAAATCAGGAAAAGACTGCCCAAGAGGTAGAGCGACGAGATATTATTTCAAAACAAATCTTTTGAAGTGATGGATTTTATTGATCGGACAAATCTTCAACTCTAAATGTTATATTTTTTTGCACAGTTACAAAATTGTAAACCATTTAAAATGTTTTTTTTTTTGTTTGTATAATTATATTATTTATAAAGGTTGTAATAAAAACATTTGTGGTTAGACTAAGTTTACTGGATTTTCGGAGGATCCCCTTCACGTCGCCTATTAGACAACGACCTCCTCCTTCCTCGACCCAGCATTGTAATACATGCCAACTCATAGTCTTTATTTACTCATTTCCCACTCATTTTTTTGTGGGTCTGTTTTGTACTAATTTAAGTAAGTGTGTATTTATTAAGTACCACAACATTTACTTTATATATAAAAAAAAAAATGTTACATGCACTGCAACGAATACTATACAATATCCCCTTTTACTTATTTTTTAAGTAATGGGTATAAAAAGAGAAGCAAAAATGCAAAAGTCTTGTATTGTGAAGGCGCTCAAAAGGAAAATTCAAATGGACTTTTCACCAAGCGCAAAACAACAACAATAATTTAAGTTTCGGTTAAGTTCAGTGCAGTTTTCCAGTTGAAAGATGAAGCGGAGAGTGGAGAGCGGAGAGAGAAGCGAGAAGTTAGAGGTGATTGAAGAAGTGCAGCGAGCGAGAAAGAGTAGCAATTTGGAAGGAGATGGCCATAATGTCAGAAGTATATGGGAATGATTTTGTGACAGAAAAGTTATGCAATAAGGGAAGGGAAGAGAGAAGCAAATTGAGAAGTTAAGCAATAGAAAAGAGAAGCAAAGTGAGGAAAGAAGCAGATCTAGAAGAGAATAGAGAAGATATGTAATTCAAAGCAGAGAAAAATTGGGTAGAAATGAGATAAGCAGAGAAAGAAGTTCAAAGAAAACTGATGTGACCAAGAAAATGGGAAAGAAGCGAGAAAGAGAGAATCAAAGCACAAGCAATAAGGAAGTCGGAACAGATGTTTTGGAGAAGTAATACTATAATAGAGATACGAAGAAAATGTAGAAGAGCAATGCAACAAGTGAATACAGAATATACTCGTAAAGAAGTGATGAGAAAAGAGAAGCTAATTAAGAATTGTGACACAGAAGGTAAGCAAGGAATGGAGGAGGGATGGAAAGAGAAGAGAGTGATAGAGAATGATAGTTAGAGTGAGGTGATAAGCAGCGAAAAGTCAAAGGATTGACAAAGATTTCTGATCTAGCTTTTATTTTATTACCCAAATGTGAAAATATTGTGATGAAAGTGAAGTGAAAGTGAAGTCAAGACCAAGTGATAAGTATAATGAGAGGCAATATGATAAACGAAAGATGCTGAGTAAGATACAGAATGCGAATACATAAGCAATACTCCAATTATGAATTTCAACTCCTATACACATCATTTATCCTTTTGCTGAAGGAAATTTCCACATTCCCATTTCATTCTCCTCTCTGATTGGGAAATCAGCCCATTGTACTCGACATTCGACATTCGTATGAGTATTGCCCGAAGGGAAGCTCAGATGGCAACCGCATCCATTGCATAAATCAAAACCTAAAGCCGAAACTGAATCCGAATCCGAAACTGCATCTGCATCTGCTTCTGGTTCTGCTGCCATCTGCCCAAGGGTATAGTTGACAGTGTGACAACCTTGATGCTAACCAACAAACAAATATACAAACATACGAGTACCCGACAATTCGACATTCATGCGAGTTAAGTGCATCATTCTGGCGAATGCAAAATGCAGTTTGTGGGCAACGTTTTCGAGCAGCCCCTATTACACACTTTTAGCAGCATTTTGAATTAAATGCTGTCATCCTTGAGATTGACAGAATATGACACACAGACTGACACTCATATTAAGACTGAGAATGAGTGAGAATATGGTGGGGGAAGAGACATCATAGTTGTCTCTCTGAGTCAGGCCTTAGGTGCACTCGTAACACTTTCATCTTTTTGCTACTTTTTGGTTGCACAAACTAAATGAAATTATTTCCGTATAATTTATTTGCACTACCCCAAGAAAATGATATAAGTGCGTTGGGCGCTAAGTCCGCCCTAGGGCGGTATTCATTAAGTGCAAGCTGCCAACAGTGGCACAGTGGGACAAATGCTGTCGAGCACTTAACGAAAGGACTTCATCTATATATTTGTTGGTCAGTTATGGCCCCAGATCAAGATTTTGTTTTTAAAAGAAATTTATTCTCCAGGGAAGGGAAGGTATCTATATTAAATTCATAAGATCTATACTTTTAATTTTCGGTATATAAAACTTATTTGTTTTTGCAATTATCCTTATCTGTCTCATCAGATCATAATTATTACTGCACACAACATATTTTTAGAAATACTTAAGAGATTTGTCTTTTGAAAAAAAAGTCGAATCAAATTAAAAGTCTTAAAAATATGTATATAGAAGTCATAAGCAGTTTCATCAGTTCAGACTAGGTTTTTCATTGCATTTCTATTTTCTCAAAATATTAAACTTCTAATCAGCGCTTTCACTTGCCGCTTTCCATTGCAATTTCGCACGTTCTCATGGTTTATTCCCTTGGCTCGCGTCTCATTCTTAGTTGTAGTCCCAGTCTCAATCGCAGTCTCAGACTGAGTTGCTTGTCTTCATCCACGTCTTCATCGCCGTCTCATTTGCAGTTGTATAATCGTTCGTCTTCATCATCATCATTATTATCGCCATCATCATCAACAACATCATAGTGAGAGAGACAGACAAATTTATGCTTGACATAGAAACACAATTTCGACTGACTCTCGGCCATTTTGTTCTTGTTTTTTCAGAGTCGTTCGCCTCCATTTGGCTTGTTTTCATGTTTTGTTGATGTCTTCTTTTTTTTTTTTTGTAGCCCCCCTTTTTTATTTTTTTCTTCACATTTTATCCGGGTTGCTTTCAAATTGAGTTGCAACACGCTCAAAAATGCAAGTTCTTTAAATTTCTGCTGTATCTTCTTTTGTGTATAAAAAGTTAAAGAATATATTACTTATTTTTGCGTGGTCACTTTTCTAAATAATCTTTCTTACTGCTGCTTGCAGTCTCCGATCATTTGCTTACGCATTTATTTTTTAATTTTATTAAAACGGTCTTAGAAGTCGTGACCGAATTGTTTATTGTTATTGTTTACTGTTTAACAGAATAATTTTATTAATTTTTTTTTTATAAAATGTATATTCCTGTTTAACAGATATTTGTCCTCCTTGGTCACTTAAATTCTTTTAAATTTTGTTTCTGTTAATTTGTTTTTCTTTTTATTTCGTAACTTACAATGCCAAAAACCCCAATTATTTCTCTCTGGATACGTAGTATATATAGTTAAAAGTGCATTTACAGAAATCCCAAATATGACTTGGGTTAGAAACACGCAAATAAATAGACTTCAGTTAAAATTAACAACATTTTAAATGGAGACGAACAAAAAATAATGAATGAACTTTGAGTTGTCTGCAGATGACACAAATTTCGTATATATTTCTGAATTTTTGACAAATTTCGCTTTCTAATTACCTGCAACTATGTATATAGAGAAAAAAGTTGAGAAAGACGAAAGAAAAGGAGAGGGACGGTAGAAAATCCGAGAAGAATGCAAACATTCCCGTGGCTTGAGCACTGTGTGCATTAATACCCATTAAGGAGACGCATTCATACAACCGAAACTCACAAATTGTATTGCCAACGCAATGAAAAAAGTGCGATTTACACTGGTGTGTGTGTGTGTGTGAGTGACTATATATGTGCGTGTACGTGTGTGTGTGTGTGTTTATGTGTGTGCAGGTGTGCTGTGTGTGCGAGGAGATAGCTTAAGGTCCCATGCATCATGACGAAGCTGTTGACACTTCATAAATACATGAGATGCACTCAGCACACGCTCACACACACAGTCCACACACACGCACACACACACACTTACACACACACACACACACATATACAGCCCA
Source organism: Drosophila quinaria (assembly GCA_035047525.1). NCBI lineage: Eukaryota > Metazoa > Arthropoda > Insecta > Diptera > Drosophilidae > Drosophila > Drosophila quinaria. Next base: position 28,936,067 of record JAWNPO010000455.1, read on the forward strand.
ATTGCTACTCTTCACATTTTGTTATACCCTGTAATCATAGTCTAAGTGGCTAACATAAAAGTCAGCAAAATTCTCTTTCTCCCTCTACGAAGCTATAACTAACAAATTACAATATTGCTTCAAGGCTATCAATTAACGATTTGTTCCATATAAAATTATAAGCTATAGCTATTTATGAATATTTCAATTACATTTTTAAAAACTTTTCAATAAGGATAACAAGGCTCCATTACATAAAACAGAATTACAAAAAAATTCATTCATTTTTATAAATTATTTTTATTCATTTTATTTTTTAATTTATTTTGACGAAAAAATTTTAAAAAATAAAGTAATTTGTTTTGCATGAAATTTAATCTAAACCCGACCCAAAAGGGATTCCTAGAAATACATATGTATCTGTCCGATCTTGTTCTCTTATCCTCATATATGTATATCCTCCTATTTCTTCTTCCTTCTATTTTGTGTCTACTATTTCTCTGTACTACTATCGATACACTTTTGTCTAGTCTATAATTAGTTACAGGGTAATTTCTAGTCGTTTACCCTCAGTTCGAGTCGCCTTTATGCTTTATTTGTATATTTTTTATGCTTTGTCTTCTCTGAGCACTTGAACAAATTTACACTTGTATCACTCATACGCTCCGTTTTTATGCTATTTGCTCCACACACACACACACACAGACACAGACACATACTCACACCCAAGCACACCTTAGCATATAACTAGCACTTGTTGTTGTTGTCAACGCTTGTTTCACGCCTGAACCGTTGCATGCGGGCAACAAGGAAAAAAGTACTCAAAGGAATACTAGAAAATGAAAAAGGAAACATAATTTTAACAACAAAATTAAAAGCACGCGAAATTTGTGTACACTACGGAAATGACAAGAGATTTGTATGCGGGTTGACCAAACTAATGATGAAAGTGCCAAACTAACATCCTGAATTACTCATAGGCTACGCTGAAAATTTATTAAAGTAGTTCAAAAAGTGAGTACAACGCCTTTAAAGATGGGCTTTGTACTTTCAAGTTTTTTTTTCCATTTGTTCATTTCATATATAGTTGAATAACTAAACAGTTAAAGTTAATATAATATACATTTTATTTTATTTTAAATTAAAATATTTTTAAGTTTATTTTAATTGATAATTTTGAATAATACTCCCAATTTGTATTTTAAATAAAATTACTTTTATAATTAGCATCTCAAAAGGTATTAGTTTTATATACAGATGTCTAATATTGAAATTGAACCACACATGAAAGCTTTGCATTTTATTCAGATGTCTAGGCCAAATTGCTAAATAACTCAGGACATTTAACAGCTACAGTTTGAGTTTATTCGTACAAGTAAATATTTAGTACAAATAGAGGGCAAGTGAAAAGGGTATCACAGGATGCGACGTGTCACAAATAGCATGTTTTCACCGTGTTTGCTCTTAATGTTGCCCTAAGGCCATGACAAGTGGCAGTGGCAGCACGAGTACGACCCCCAAATAGTGGCAAGCAGCGTTTAATAGAGAGCCCACTCGTCGCAGCATAAAGGCCACGAACAATAAGAAAAAGCTGCAGCCTGTGCCAACAGTAAAAGAAGGAAATAAGAAAGACAGGGATGTATGAAGTGGAAGGTGGGCGGGGAAAGCTTGCAACTATGCGAAAGCCAAATGAAGGCAAAGAATGAGAAACAGAAAAATGAATCACCGACAAATTACGGTAAGAAAAGGAAATTTCAAACGGGAAATGGCGGTAGCAAAATTTCGTTATGGGCACATCACAATTTTTCTTGGCACATTTCTTTCTCAACCGTGCTTTTGTTTTGTTTCCCGTGCTCTTTCTTCTTCTACATTTCTTTTTATTTTATGCAATGTGTTGGCAACAATTTCTGCAGTTTCTTAAGTTCTTTTATAGGCTAGCGGCCAACGGAGTAGTACTAAAAATTTTAACATAACTTGTGAGAAAAGAAAAAAAAAATGCTACAAAAAAAAGGTCTTATGAAATATGCATATGCTCATTTGGGTTCACTGTGAAATGGCAAACACGGGCACGCCCACACGCCCCTTTACTACGTACTCTAAAAATGTACACACACACACACACATACCCAGAGTCATTCACAAGTTTTTCATTAAAGTTCGCAAGTGGCAAGACCTTCACTTTAAGATGGTCGCATTGGGAGCTTAACCTCCCTTAGCCATATTTCTTATTTTATTTTTGGGTAGTAGTATTCCAAGGATTTACCTGTAAAGAGAAGTAAGAGAAAGAGAGAGAACGAATAAGCATAAAATTATTTAACATTTCTGTGCAGATAAAATATAAGTAATTTAGTTGTTATTTATTTATATATTGTCAAGCTAAAAGCAGCAGACACAACAATTAATTTAGAATTAAGTATTCAAGTTAAGTATATCTATATATATACTTAACTAAATATATATACTTAACTGAAGTATCTAAAATGTATTATTACATAATAATTTTTACCTTTAATACCTTTTTATAAAATGATAAAATATCAGTCTATCTAGAATTAACTAAACAATTATATTAATGAGCATTAATTCATAGAGATCGTGGCATATACATATGTATATTGTATACATATCTCGGATACCACAGGAATTTAAACGTAACCATAAATTATATACACTTTTCAAAGATACTAACAATGGCTGTGACAGTTCATTTAAATTTATTTGAAATATTTTAACTCTATTTCCAATAAATTTACATAAATCAACTTTATTTTGCCTCCGATTCCACAAAATCTGAGAGCTTTGCACGCGATTGCCTTGCAAAATGCTTCAAATATTCTTGCAGGGAACAAGTCAGAAACTCAGTATTCATTTCGTATTCGTTCAGTAAACTCAATTCAAAAACATAAAATTTCACAAATAAATAACACCACTAATAAAATATAAAAAAATTAAATATATATGCATATTTATGTATGTATATATATTTAAAGCAATCCATTTCGAAATTATTCAATAACAGAACATGGCGAGCAGATCCTTGATGGCGTTAACGGCAGGAACAGCCGGAGCAATGATCCTTGGCTATTGCCTCTATTTCGACCAGAAGCGTCGTTCCGATCCGGAATACAAGCGGAAGATTCGCGAGCGTCGGCAACGAGATTTGGATAGTGATGAAAATCAAGTGATCAGTGATATCAGTGAAATCAGTGATGCCACTGATCAGTCGGCTATGGAGCTTTCTTTTTACAATGAAATGAAAGTGGGCGAACAGTTGATTAGCAGTGGTAATATCGCCGATGGTGTTACCCATTTCGCCAATGCCATTATGATGTGTGCCCAGCCGTTGCCCCTGTTTCAGACATTCCAGGAATCCCTGCCGGACTTTGTCTTCATGCCATTGTTAATGAAGCTAACTGAACTTCAGGCCAATAGAAGCTCATCCAACGATAATTCAATCAGCACTCCGGATGCAGTTTAGTCCCCCCGCAGTACTAATAACTGAAAGCCAGAAACAGATACAGAAGCTAAAACAGAAGTCGTTAACCCAATCAGCAAAAACAAATTCAAAGTATAACTGATCTAACTTTTAAAAATTCTTGTATGTCATTCTTTGAAATTTTTCACAACATTCGGAGCATGATATAAATTATAACATCAGACAGAGTTAATCCATTTTAATCATTTACTTAGCAATTTTTCAGGTTCTCCTTAAAAAATAATTACAATTTCAAGATTTTATCTAAATTTAAATGGTTTTTAATATATAATAAATACATTCCGAATATTCTTAAGTATTTTTTAATCATTGTGTATTAAACTTGAAAGAAAGATTTTAATATTGAAAGCTCAAATGATTCTTAAAAGAAATTCTAGTTATTTAATATTACAAACTCGTAGTTTTCGTGATAACTAAACAGATTGATTGATGATTTTTAATCTGAGCATAATACTAAATAAAACGAATTTTTTATTTTCAGAAATTCTAGTATTTCTATATATTTTCTTGAAATGTTCGTTTTGTAAAGTCAATTGAATAAAAGAAAAGTTTGAGAATTGTGCCTCAATCCATTAATCCAGAGGAAGATCGACGCTAATGCCGTGTGCAGATAGCGATTGATTTGTGATTTCCGGCAACTTTGTCAGCAACATGTTAAAAATACGATCGGGAAGCGCCACCTTCATGGTCTCCATCAGGGCCACCGGCTGGGCACATAGCATTGTGGCATTGGCCAAGTGGATAAGTCCCTCGTCCAGTTTCCCTTCCCTGAACAGCTCCTCGCCCATTTTGATCTCATTCTGGAAATAGTGCTGAACAATCTCGTGATCAGGCAATTCGAATGGATCGTTTAGTATATTGATTTGACCGCCTGATCGAATCTCCACTCCGCTCATGGACATGGGTGTCAAGCGATTCGTTTTCTGCCGACGCTCCCGCACTTTCCTCTTATAATTGGGATCGGATCGACGCTTCTGATCATAATATATACAATAGCCGAGGAGCAGAGCACCAGCTGCGCCAACAGTGAATGCAAGTAGGGATTTCTTTGACATCGTTTTTGTCGGTTTTAAAAAATTTGGATATTCGAGTTGGTTTTTTTTATAAAATAAGTAATGTCAATGGATTTTTTTCCAACTAAAATTTGATTAATGATTAAATAGAAAATCTGATTCGAACGAAATTTCTGACGACTTTTGATAAGAAAGTGTGTTGAATATTTCAAACGAAATATGTTAAAAAAATGCAGGCTCATATTTGCTTTTTTTTTATTCTTTAGATTTGCTTATTATATTTTTTTTGGTATTTGAATCTGATTTGAAATACACTTTTTATTCAACATTTTTAAAATAATTTTGATTGTTTATTGGGAGCTATATCATATAGATAATGGGTCGAGCAGAATCAGCTTATAAATTCCATCACGAATCCATAAAATTTATTGGATTAACAACTCCTCCTTCCCTTTCTAATATGCTTAACAAAGATGTAATAATTCGCCATGTGATTCCAATCATATGATTTCTGTGCTTTCAATAAATCAAATTGATTAAAATGCATGAAATCAATCAAACTGTGCTAAACAATCAATAACACTGCGAATCGCACACAATTGACAATTGACAGATGATAGCTTTATGGTAAACTTCAGCTCAAATTGAAATGTTATTATAATAGTTAGATCAAATAGAAAAGCTAGCAGAAATTAAATGAAGCACTCACAGGCCGGGATGTTTTGCTGAAATTTCTTTCACCATTTAAAGTCGTAAAGTCGTAAAAAAAGGGGTTTCCTTTAGGCGTGATTCAGTGCTTATCGGTTGTATGGAGGGGATGAGTGACGGCCGGGACACGGTTGAACTCATTACTTGGGCTTATACTCGAATTGTCGTATGTCACAAATGAAATACGATTCATAAAAAATGTTTATCTCTCTTTTGCCGTACGCTCAGCTGTCATTATTCAGTGGCTGGACCAAAATCCTTAGTCCCTTTTCATTATTTAAGCTAACATCTGTACAAATACATACACACAATGACTGTTACGTGCAAATCTCACATGTTACATTGACGTCAAAGTATTTATCACAATGACAAAATCAGGAGAATATAGGGACTAACCGACGGGGAGCACAGACTTTACTTTAGGGTTTAAATGTAACACATTTACAAATTGTTTACAAACACACGCACACAAGTCTCAGCATGTGATAAATGATAACAAATTAGCGGTTTGTCTTTTAAACGTAAAAGAGAACGCACCACACACCACAACGCACCACACGCACAGACAGAGCACACAGAGCGATACCTAAAAGTTACCACAATGCAATAAATCACATCACCTGCCCACACATACACACAAATAAACACATGCCCACACTCCCACACGCACGCAAAACGTCGGCGAGTACAGTAAACATTAACGAAAAACAAAACATGAAGAAAACCTTGGGCAATGCTATTTATTTAAGTTTTATAATATTAATGCTAATGCTAATGCTAATGCTAATGCTAATGCTAATGCTAATGCTAATGCTAATGCTAATGCTAATGCTAATGCTAATACTAATGCTAATGCTAATGCTAATGCTAATGCTAATGCTAATGCTAATGCTAATGCTAATGCTAATGCTAATGCTAATGCTAATACTAATGCTAATGCTAATGCTAATGCTAATGCTAATGCTAATGCTAATGCTAATGCTAATGCTAATGCTGACTATAACCACTATAATCCCTTTCAATCACTATCTCAATCCCATTTTACTGTCGTCCACTTTAGGCAGTTTGTCTCGTACTCGCATTACGTATACGCAACGTTTACTTGATTCCGGACATTCGACGCTTTTGCTGCTCGCGTAAGAATTTACTTTCTTATGCATGCACGCAGTTCACACAGGCCAGAGCCTGGCAGAGTAACGTACATACGAGTAGGTGCTACTGATGCTGATGCTTCAGCTGTCGGCATCCTGCGTGTATCCTTTTTGCTCTCCTGCACAACATTTATGAGAGGCTGGATGCCATTTGGTCCTCCATCCATTCATCCGCTTCTGTTGCACTATGGAGGATAGCAGGTTGCCAGAAGGATGCCTGGCTCGCTTGGAGCCGGGTCGTTTGGGTGTTAAGTGTGCTTAGCCATAATTCATGCACACTCCACAGTTACACACACACACATTCTCACACTCACGTAGGGAGCTGAGTCAAGGGAAAATTGGAGGCTGGGTCGCATTTTAATTATCATTTTCAGATTCGGGCGCCGCGTTTGGAAAACTATGAAAATTTAATGAGAGTCAGCGCCTGCTAGTGAAATTGGAGCCACCATTTGCTGCAGGCACATACACTACGTGGTCTTGGCCATTACCACTGGGATAGGGTTACTTCTGCTTTCTTCTACTTGAGAATAAACTAAATTCATTAAATTTATAAAACACCGCAAACGGTGCTGCGTTTGTGTGTACCAATTAATGCGGTCAGCATTGGATTTCGCCCAATGAACAGAGCATCGACTAATGACACTCGCATTATGGCTGTAGCTCAGTGGTGTATATGCAATTTTAAATCGGGGTAGTACAAATATGTGAGTGATAAATATGAAAGTCACTGTCATCGTGAACTGCAAAGGCGTGAATTTTGTTTTTGCATTTTTCTGTATTTTCTCAATACCCTTTTTAATTTTTATTCTATGCCATTATAATTCAGAGAGATTATTCTGAAATTATTTTTAAATATACAGTACTCTTGGATAATAGGTAAAAAATGAAATGTGTAAATATAGGTCCACAAATTATTTTGTTACTTTATTTGTTACTTGCCTGTATTATTTTTCTACAAAAACTTGTTTGAGTTCTACATAGAGAAGCTTGCCTGTATCGCCATTAGTTTAGTTATCGAAAAATGTAAGAGAAAATGTTTATGGAGTCGTTGAACGTAAATTTGCAGAACTTTATAACCCGAATTTGAATGAGCCATACATGACTATTGAGCTACGTGGCATTAAAAATGATACAAGTTGGCGGACAAGAACTGCTTTTTTTATCACTATTGATTATGTAATTATAGGTACCAAATACCTGGAAAGAGAGATCGAGTTACAGAGAGAAAGAGAGAGATGGAGGGCTTGTCTTTTGGGTTGCCCATTGAGCTGCAAAGAGTATTCATCAGCACATTTATAAAGTGGTCATAACGTGGGCCATAAGAATGCCATTAAAATAACAATGTGTGTGTTGTGCCACTAATACTCAACACACACTCTAACACACACACACACATACGTGTGTATGTTAGGTTGAGTGTGTGTGTTGCAAACATAAAAGGTGATGCTTAATAATTTTAATTTCCCGTTCTAGCGGGTCGAATGCTTCATAAATTTTCATGTCGAAACTGCGACCTGAAAACAGCCTTCACTCCATTCCCCACTGCTGTCCCCTATTACCCAACCACACCTCCTTCTCACCTCCTACTGCCTCTCTTCCCACCCCCTCCCTGTTGAATGCATCCCTCATTTCACCGCTGCCTGGATGCTCACTCGGGCGACGCACAAAAGCGCGCTTCACTTATTTCAATCAAATTACGGCCAATGAATATTGAACTATCGCACACATACATTCACACCGACACACAAATACAAACACACACACTTATACCCATACAGTACAATATTTAAATGTGTGCTAAACTGTGCAATGCAAGCTAAAAATAGTTTTGGAAAATTGGTCACATTTCCTTTTCTACAGTTTTTTATCCGTCGCAGTGCAGGATTCCCCATTATAATAATCCATTTAAAAAATGTTTTAAAAGGGTATAAAGATTTTGTCAAGAAAGATAACACAAAATTTAAGTGTATAAAGTAAAGTTTTGATGAAGCTGAAAAGCTGAGGAAATATAATCATGTCTTTTCCTATTTAAAAAAAAAAAATCACTTTTAAAATCAGAGCTAAAAAATAATCTGTCTTTCAACGAAGTATTAAATGACAAAGTTAGTCACAGAAAACTTTAATGTGAGCAAAATACCATATATGATATCACCAAAATCACATTACTAATATAACATGATGTATTAGTTTGCAAAGCAATGCATTTTAAGTTTCCAACAATCTATTATACTCTTAGCTATGTATTTTTAAATAGGGCATTACATTACCGATCTCCCATTTATAACAATTTCTGAAAGGCTTATTTTTATTCTCATTTTTTGAAGTTGACAATTTTTGAATTTTGTTGTTGTTAGTCGAGCGCTTTAACGGGTTGACAACATTTTCAATATGTGAAAAAAGTCGTAGGAAATTTGTAATGAAAATGCGTTTGTGATTTGCGCGACAATAATCAACAACTGCAGTGACAACAAAACAGCGACAACTGGAGCAACAACAACAACAATAACAATTGCAACTTTGGTAAAAAAAAAAAAATTTTGAATGTTGTGTTGATATAAAGCCATTAAAAGTTACTCAATTTTACACGTTTTTTTTTTTAGCGCCCCAAACTTCGTTGTTATCTAATATTGCATGCTTCATTTGAGTTTCGCAAATTCAAATCAATGAAAATATTGTTGAAAATTGAAATTTCACAAAAAGTTTCGATTGGCTTTTCAATATACATGTATCAAAGTCCATTTTTTTTTATTCATGAATAGTATCCATTTTTATATTCTTTATTTCTTCATGTTTTTGTTTTAGAAAATGTATGGTTTGATTTTAATTCTCTTTGAGAAAACCTTTTCCAAATAAATATTATGCATTTCTGCATTTCATTTTAATTTTTTTGTAAATAGTAGTGTCAAATATTGTAAAGATTCATACAATCAAAAGTAAATATAGAATATTGTATCCTTTGAGTTTCATGTTTCTATAAATTTTATTCAATTTGCTTATTTCGCATTTTTTGCATGGCTAAAAATCGAGTAACCATGAATTCAGAGAGTGGGGTTTCAAATTAAATATACTCCAAGCTTGATAGTACAATTTATTGAAAAATAAAAGAAAATTAAGAAATCATTTGAAAGATTTTAAAAAGTATAGCAAAAAAGTTTTAAATTTTCGTTAGATTAAATCGGCACTTATGTTTGATTATAGATAACGACAAATGATATTTAAAAGTGTTAAAATATACAGAGCTCTTATTGTTATTATCTGTATGGGGAAAATAAGCTTGCGACCTGAAACGCGATACGTTCTACAAATCCAATTGCTGCAATTTAAAAATGTTTTGTCATATTTGTTACGATTGTGAGAGGCGCCTTCTGTTCTCATTCACTTCCTATCTCTATTCCCTCTCTCTTTCCCTCTCTCTCTCTCTTTGTCATTTCATCTCTATTGCCATACATACTCGTACGTGTTTTGCTACTGTTTTTGGGACGTCATGTGGCCTTGTCGTTTGGCTTCTGCCGTTTGACTGCGCCCATAATAAAAATTGGCACATATTTTTGGTCTCAATGCGGTTATTGCTGCTGTGCTGCGTTTTCACTTTTCGCATTTTCACAGCTCAACCAAAAGCGAAAAGTGCGAGAATAGAGACGGAATTTAAGGGAATGGAAGGGAGGAGAGAGAAGGCGGTCAGACCGGGAAAATTGTGTTGCGGACAGCGTTAATACCCCGTAGCCACAAAAAAAAATGTGTTCAGAAAAAGTACCTTAAAACTGTGGCAATATACATACGTCATAGGCAGAGGAAAAAATAGTTTTAAAACTAAGCCAACTATGTGAATTAAGAGCTAGATTTATGAGATTTCCCCTATAACTACACAAGAAAAACAGCAAAATAATTCTTGAATTCAATTCTTGGTTTTACAATGTATTCCTTAAGTATGTATTTGGGATATTATTGTTAAATTAACACAATATGCGTATAAAATAATTATATAATTTTTTAATGTGTACTAACTCTGAGAATGTATTAATAATGTGTTATAAAATCGCTTTTTGTCTAGACTTTAATTTTTCGTATACATAATTCATTGTAATCGTTTTGACTATTCTAAAAAATGTAATTAAATTCTCTTCAACAGTGTAAGGCTCTAGTCTAATGCAGGGTATCTGCTAGTTAATTGCTTTTTGGTTGTTCACTGTGTGTTTTTGGCATTCCATTGAACACACATATATATGTGTGTGTGGCACTCGATGAATGCATGTGAAACGAAAGAAACACACGTGGAAGCGTACAAATTGATGCATAAATTATACGAATCGCAATGCGTTGAGTGTCAGTTGGCCACTGAGCGCAAAAATGTACGCCAAACCATAATGAAATGCAATGAAAGTTCGCCTTAAAAATGAAACAACACGACTAACAAATGTGAAAGCACAGCTTGTAGTAATTTGCGAACTTGAAGATACTCTGTAAAATTCACTAAATTATGTTTTTACTCAGTTCTTTGGAATTAGTCTTATTTTAAATAAAATTTTAATTCTCTTTTAGTATTTTTTTTTTTATTTTAAACTAAAGTTGAATAGATCCTTTTGAGCCCATTAATATGTGCTGGGTATAAACAGGAGCAGCAGACGCCATCTAGTGACCAATTGCGAAGCTGCATTCTCGATAATAAAATGGAAGTGCGAAATATATATTAAAAAACCGCACATTTCCTAGAGCCACAAATGACACTGACACCATTTAACTGGCACAACACACTTTGCATACACACACAAAATCAATATTCAACAATCAGTAAGAGGATAATTAAAAATTGTCTCTCAACTGCTTGTCGAATTTGTTTACTTTTAAATTAAATATTTTGAATTTAATAAACACTCCAGCAAAAGCTACAGTCCAACAACGATAAAGAAAAATCTGAATATAGTTGTTTTTCTCTACATTTTAAGGACAACTTAATTTATTTCTCTATTAATATACTTTTTCATTAGCTTGCCTATAACTCAAGCATTTTTTATATAGTTTAGTTAAATGATTTGTGTCTTTAACAAAGTTATTTTTGGCTTAATCTTAAAATACTTGTAGCGAAGCTGAACTGTAATTGTTTTGAATAATAATTTTGATTAAAATTTAAATAAAATGAAAGCCCAAACGAAATTACAATAACATCTAATAACGACATTAAAAGTTTATTCAACGGAAAGGACAGAGACAGTAAAAACAGAGAGAAAGAGAGAGATTCTGAAAGGAAAAAATTCTTGATTTCGTATTATTATTTTGGGAACACACATAACAACAATTTCCCAGATGCAAAAGTTTGACCTAAATGCAACACTTTGCCAGGTGAGAAATAATCTTTGTTATTAAATGATATTTATGCTTTTAACACTTGACACACTTTAAGCTATGGTAAAATGCATTCCAATTTGCAATACATATTTTCTACTTCTATTTCAGTCGCTCACTCTGCTTCTGTCTCGTTCACTTGTTTGTTGGTTTGTTCGTTTATATTGCTATCCCTTGCCTGGCTATTTGTTTGTTTGTTTGCTTGACTGAGTGACTGAGTGACTGAGCTGACTGTCTGCCAAGCCAGGACAGACCAGGCCAAGCCAAGACTAGGACGAGGACGAAGACGAGGGCCAGAACTGAGCACAGACTAAAGCCAAGTGAGCGAACGACCCAGCGACCCACTGTCATTGCTTTTGTAGGTTTTCACTTGCATTAAGTGCTTCCTGCGCTGTCATACACCTTTGCTCCCTTACCACACCACCTTCTATTCTCTTTTACTGCCTCCCACGTATCGTTCTCTCTCATTCTATGTCTTTGGTCTCTCTGTCTTTCTGGCAAGCACTTTGTGCCTTCACTTCGTGTCACTCAAACTTAAAAATGCTCATGTCAGTGCTCTCTCTGTGTGCGGTTGCATTGTGTGAGCGTCTGTCCAAACTAGAGATGAGCGCTTGCTCAAAAGTCTTGCAATGAGTCACGAGCATCCATCAGATACTTTCACCCGGTAAATCTGATTGATGAAAGGATTTAACTCAGCTATGCCTCCTAGGTTGTACCGCTTCGTCTCCAGAAGGATCGGTGGGTCAATCAGTCATTCAGTCAGGATAACAGATTGTAAATAAGAGTTATGAGGCAGAAAAAAATCAAGCCCTAAAATAATGCCAGGCACATCGAAAAAATCCCACATATGATATTTTTGGAAGGTCTATCCAGCAACCGGATAAACTTTTATTTCCAATTTTTATTTTTAAAATTATTTTTAATTCTTATTTTCAATTTTTATGATAAAAATTATAAATAAGAGTAATATTTCAATTTTTATTTAAAAGTTGAAAAATAAGAGTTATTGTCAATTTTTAAAGTTAAAATCAAAAATAAAAATTATTTTCAACTTTTATCATAAAAATCAAAAATAAAAATTGAATTGAAATATCTTTTGATCGGGAGAACCATTTCATGAAAAAAGGTATGATCATTTTATGGACCATGATAGACAGGTAATGAAATGTAGATAAAACATATAGGACGCTTAATGAAATGGGTCCTCCCGATCACAAGATATTTCAATTCAACTTTGATTTTTGATTTTTATGATAAAAGTTGAAAATAACTTTTGTTTTTGATTTTTATTTTAAAAATTGACAATAACTCTTGTTTTTCAACTTTTAAATAAAAATTTAAAAATAACTCTTATTTATAATTTTTATCAGAAAAATTTAAAATAACTTTTATTTTTCAACTTTTAAATAATTGAATAATTGAAAGGTAACTGTTATTTCATATTATTTAGAATTAGTTCTAAATTTATATGCATTTAAAATGTATAAATGGGGTTCTTTTTAGTTGTCCTTGACCCTTAAAACGGAGATATATTCGTTTCGTTCGTATAAATAAAGATATTATTATTTTTCCAATGTTTCATAATCAAACTGATATACCATTACAGATGCAGAGATATACAAATGTATGCAATTTAAGTAATTATTTTGGAACTTGTTATCAATTATTTTTAAATTGCAATTTTGAATGCATTACAGTCGCGTGTCACGCCACATTTGCAGCACTATGGACAACGTTTGCTTTTTAACTGGCAACGCAGAATTTGATCCCGTTTTTGTTCCTAGTCAGTTTCAGAGTGTATACGAGTATATAGACCCTGGATTTACGTTTTAGCATTCAGCTTGGTTTGAGCTAAGTCTGCGCGTATTTGCAGTTTTAATCACGAACGAGTGAGCGGCTTTACTTTCACCTTTTGACAGTCCAAGTTGTTGTTTTTGTTGTTGCAGATGATGTTGATGAGGATGATGATGGTGTTGGTGATGGTGATAGTGTTGGTGTTGGGGTATATGCATGTGTTCTGGCCAGCATATTTGCGGCTTGTACCAGTTTTGTTTGTTCTTATCCCCACATACACTCAGAAAACTGCAGAACCATTTGTCCGTTCGATTTGAGTTTATTTTTAAATGAATCGTTCTTGAAACCATAAATGATGGTTAAGCCATCAAATATAAGACAAAAATTAAAAAATTAAGGTATATATTTTTGTATATTAAATTAAAACAGTTACATTCTTAGGTACAAACAAGTTTAATTTTGATTAAAAAATGTTCAAAAATCAGGTTGGAGTCACACAGATAGTTCCTAAGAATAACAATCTAATAATTGAAGAACTGTTCGATTTTAAAATAAAGTCACATAGCAGTAAATTTAAATTTAAAAAACCCTAAAAAATGTTTGACTTACCTAAACGCTCTTGATGTCAAGATAAATTCCGTACTTGAATCAAGAATTTTCAGGGTAATTGAGCTTTTGATATCCGAAATTTTTGATTCAAGTACGGATGTAGTTTTTTATTCTCTCAGTGTACTTTTCCGCCTAGCTATGCCTATGCTTTCCCCTATTTTCCCCATTTATATCCAATGCGTTGCATGTTCTCGCATCATCCTGTGTGCATAACAGAGTGTGTGTTCTGTGTGTGTGAGTTTGTGTGTGAGTTTGTGTGTGTGTTTTGGTCAAATGCTGCCGCCTCTGTTCGCTGAATTTTAGTTTGCCAGCCTTTGGCTCTGCAAATTATTTTTAATTATCGTTGTAGCTGTCGTCGTTGTCGTTGTCGTCGTTGTTGTCGTTGTTGTCGTTGTGGTTGTTGTCGTTGGCGTTGTCAGTGTTGCTGTCATTGTCACTGGCGTGTTACACCGGATAAACCAAAGGGGACAAGCACACCACTATCCCTTCTCCTCTCCCCCTCATCAGCCGCCAAAAGAAAAGCAAAAAAAAGAAATAAGAATATATATAGATGAAAAACCGCAGGCAATTTCACGTTTTCGCCTAAATTTCGCTTGTTATTGCATGTGGCATACTTTTGGGCGCGCAATGGAATTCAATTACGAACGAGAACCGACTGAGAACCAGGGACAGGAACAGGGACAGAAACACGTCGCACACTGCCTACATCGCGATCCAACAAAATGAACTAAATTCTCTACAGCGGGCTCCATTAAGCATGCACCACTTTTCTTCTGTTGTTGTTTTTGTTGTTGTAATTATTGTTCTTTATGTTGTGTAATTTTCAGCTGAAAAGTTACTAATATCAATGGCGAATTTTTTCACAGTAACTACATTTTTAAGTCGAAATACAAAAAGAAATTATAATTATTATTAATAATACCAAACACACAATCAGAGAATGCAACATTTGATCAGTCTGATATTAGCCAAAGATTTATTGAGATATATCTCAAAAAAAAAAGATTATAGTAATCATTATGAAAGTCATTTATTTTCTCTTTAAATGTTATATTGTATACATTCTCTGCTTTAATATTTATATATTGCGCACATTTTTTGATTGATTAATATCAGAAAAAAATATGTCAAGTTGCCAGCAAAATAAAATTAAAAAATAAATATTGAATATTGGAAAATGAGAAATTAACTATTTTATTTATTGGGTTTTTTTTAATACTTATTAAAGACGACATTCTCATTTTCTCCATGCAAAATTAATTAATTTTCTATAGATTTATAAAAAGAGTAAGCAATGGATTGGATGAAGAAGGGCAACATTTAATACAGGATTTTTCGATTTCCAAAAATAATAATAATCTAAATGGAAAACTACGTCATATAATTTGTATCTTATCACACTGAATTAATGCAAAAAAAAACTTAAACTTAGTTATTGGGAGATGCACCAAAATTTTTGCAAATGATGTAATGCAAATCACCCTGAGGCATTCGTATTTCCGACTAATCCAGTTTTAATTAGCACAGAAGTGCTAAGTCCCAGAATAAGCTCAAGAAGAATCTAAGGCGATTTGTGGAAGTGAAAAGTGAAAGTAAATTGTTGGTGCAATATGCTAAATTCAAAGGAAATAATGAGCTAAGCAAACAAAAGGAACAGCAAAAGGATCAACTAGAGACTTCTTGGTTGGACTGTAATCCCTGCAGGAAATCAAGAAAGCATTTTAATTAACTTGGCCAAAAGCGAAAGCCAAAAAAAGAAAGAAATAGATGGCGGCCAACAAAAGCATCTCAGCTACAAAATATGACCAAGAGCCGCAAAACTAAAATCAAAGCTGCACTAGAGACTTTCCACTAACCGTTGAGTTTCTAACTGTATTTGTGCGTGTGTGTATGTGTGTGTGAGTGTGTGTGTGTGTGTGTGTGTGAGTGTGTGTGTGTGTGTGAGTGTGTGTGTGTACGTTGTGGGCTGTGTATCATGATAATTTATTGAAAGCGCAACCATTTGTGCACACACCAACACAATCAATATTAAATTTCCGCTTGCCACATCATTATTTGCACTTGTTTTTGTACCAAGGAAGGGAGAAGGGGGAATGAAGTATACCGAGTGGTAACAGGTAAACGGGTGGGATGGGGGAGCGGGGTTAAAGGGTAGAGTATCTGCAACTACAAAGACCGTATATGGCAGCTTGATGTGAGCAAAGCGCAACTAATTTCCAAAGGGCAATTTTATTATATTTGTGTGTATGTGATCCAGCAAATAAACACACACACGCACACACACACACACATTGGGACTCTCTAGCACTGAGAAAAAAAATATGGAAATGCGAAATCAAATTAATCACAAAATTCGGTTATGCCGAATTTTTCTTAACCAAGTATGTAAAACGACACTCAATTCCTTCGCAGCAATTATTTTGATTATCGTGTATTATCCAATGTTTAAGCCATTTTTTTGACAAATTTAATGAAATTTTATACGCATGTTGTGTGAATTTAACAATAATATCCGGAATACATGCTTAGAAAGTAAATGCTAAAATCTAACATTTTGAATTTAAATATTAAAATGGATTTTTTTTCTGTGTACACACTTATACTAAACAATCACACACACTTAAAGAGTGAACGTACAGAAGCTTCGAAGCGCTTAGAAACACATTCCCAAATGCAAATCTAAACTGCCGTTGGCATACACACACACACACACACACATACACGCAATCCTACACACACACACACACACAGGTGAAAAGTCGGCACAAAGTTTTCAACTTGCACAGAAACTAAAGCTGAAGTTGGAATTGGCTTTAGCATGCGGGTCGAAATAGCAGCAGCAAAAGGAAAGGACGGAGTAAGGGGTAAGGGGTAAGGGGCTAGCTAAAATAGTTCTAAAAGGAATAAAAAAGTAAAAGAAAATAAGCAGTGATAGAAAGAGAAAATTAAAGACAGAGAGAGAGAGAGACCAGCAGAACGAGAGAAACTTTTAATTTCATTTGCAATGCGAGAGTTGATGCAGCGCTAGAGCTGGTTGCGAATTAGTTCAACAAATTGTACTGAAAATGGACAGCAATTAGTTTACTGAGATTTAACCACATTATACAGTTAACAGAAAGACTATTTTAATGGCATGCCACTTTTAACAGGAACTTATCAAAGTCAACAACTGTCCAGAGATCAACTACAGTTAAGTGACAATGAAGGACAACTAGTTGGTATTCTGGAAGTTTGAAAAAAGTGCCAAGATACTAGCTCTTCTTCCATCTCCTTATATTTCATTTTTCAATATTAATAAAATTTAATTTAGTTTGTTTTTTGTAGTTGGAGCTATTTGTGGTTCCTTAAGGCTAGTAATGGTTTATAACTTTTATTAGAAATACTGGAATAATTTTTATCTTCATCTCTTTAAGCTTTAAGCTTTTTGTACTTCGAATGATTTTCTTGAGTTTTGCATTTATTTCCTCATCTTTTTTCATCTTTATTTTAGTTTCTTTTATTTCCATTAAAATTGTTTTGTCGTTATTTGAATGTTGTCGTTTATTAAAGTGAATGATTCACATAAATATTCACCAAACATTTTCATAAATAGCATTTTTCATGCGATTCACAAAAAATTGCAATATTCAAAGTGGAATTTGATATATTCTTTTTTAACTTGAACTCGGATGAGTATTAAAGCCTTGACTTTTGAGTACTTTGCTATTTCATTTATCTACGAGTATACCTCCAACGGCAGCACCTTATTCACTCCTTGGTATTCCCCTTTCCTCTCTGTGTGTTTCATTTTGTCGGTTCTTGTTGTAATGCCTTTGACCTACTTGGTTGCACTGTCAGTACCAAGTGGTTTGCCTTGAAACTAAATATTAACTTTAAGGCTCAGCCCACAGCTCATGTATGCATGTGTGTTTGTTGTGTGGTGTGTGTGTGTGTGTGTGGTTGTGGTTGTCTGCCAGGTCAAAGTACAATAATAACAATAAATTCTATTTACACGTTTCGCCTTTACTTGACTTTGCTCTGTGTGTCGTTTTTATACCCTTTTAGAGCAAATAAAAAATTTATGATGCAACTTATGAGATATGAATATTGTACAATTTATTTCTGATGACATCGGGATCTAGTTATTTGACTATATGCAATTCAATTTCTTAATAAATTAAGAGAACTTTTCTCTGATCGACAGATTAACAGGTTCTTTATTAATTGTCAAAATCTACAGTGGCTGCATTATCTAATTGAATTTAATTATTTACTCGTTGGCTTAAGCCTTGATTTAGTTTAATAATTCCTAGAGTTCTTAAATACTTATAAGCTGATATATTATTTGTCGCAAATAATTTAACTAACTAGGATTGACTTTTAAATAGGAAAATGAGAATGTGAAGAAAGTCGACAAAAGTTGAACTTCTTGAAAATACTCTTATTATTCATTTCTCTTTTGTGCGTCTTTCTTAAACTTTTTACTGGCAGCATGGCAATAAACCTTTCTAAAATGGAAAGTCTTCCTTGGTAAATGTAGAGTATTTTTCTTTCTCTCTCGGTCTGTCACTATCTCTCTCTCTCTCTCTCTCGATTGATCCATTCTACTTTGTTCAGCTTTCTTAATCGCTTCAGAAGTAAACCAAAAGCTCTCATTGGCAAAGCTTCTATAGGGTCACGAATGTTTATTTTTTTTTGAGCTTGTACGAATATAATTATTTTTTATTTTGCTTCGGGCATTTCGCATATTTCAGTCGGTTGTTGATAACTTTTAGTTGGCACTATTTGCGAATTTCGAAATGTTGCTGATATGGAAACACAATCGTTGTATTTTCAGCATTTTCCATTACATTTTCTGTTCTTCATTTTCAATTCTGACACTTGACAGGTCCAATTTAGCGTTTAACTGCAACATTTTCAATTACAATGTGCGATACAGTAAACATCACGCGAATTCAGACTTTAGCAATTCAGAAAATGAAGTCATCTATGTATCTGCAAGTTCGCCTTCAGATACGGACTTATGAATACGGCGGAATTCCGAAAGTGCCTGTCATTGCAATTGGGTCAATCATGCATAAAAGTGAATAAGTGAATATCTACAGGCGTATTTGTATCCATAGGTGGATTTAATATGCCAGAAGAGATATCTTGAATGATTTGTGTGTATGTCAGAGATATCTGGGCGTACTAGTATCTGTGAGATACTCGTTAATTCCACTAGTCAAATGAATGCAAGAGATTAACTACGTGCAGCAATTTTAGAAATTGCTTAAACGTAGGGATGCCCACTTAAGGGTAGAATAAAGTAATGGAATGATATGATGGGTTGTTAGATACTCTATAAAAAGCTTAGAAATTATTTAAATTATAGTGTTTTAAAGTATTTATATACGATAAGGCCATATAGTATATTAAATATATTACTCTTAGGGGGCACAGTATTTAAGGTATTCGAATTTTTGTACTAATTAACGTTAGCTACTATTATTACCTATCATCCACATAAATCGTAACAAGCTTGGAAAAATGAAATGTTGGTATCGGCTGTTTAAAGCTTTTAAGCAATGTAAGTGCCTAAAAGCATGCAAAACATTATTTTTTTTTAAATTTATTAGAGCAAGTAACGGATATCCTATAGTCAGCAGTTCGACTATAGTCTTTCCCACTTTTTTATATTTGCAAATCTTTATTGGGCATGTCATTCACTACTTTCCATTTCCGTCTCAATGTGAGTGTATATTAATTTAGACAAAACTATTAGATATATTCATATAAATAAACTAATCCGATTAATAGTAAACATACAATAGAATACAGCATTTATACCATTTATACCCACATACCCTTATATTTCTAGAGTTCAGATAGGTAAGTTTTTGTTTAGAGTTATCAATAGAGTTTTGGAGCCATTCTCTGACATACTGACATCGAACAGGGCGAAGTTCCTTTACATTTATTTACCTACTCTTATCGTTAATATGAACAGGGTATTTAGAAAGTTAAAAGAAAAAAGAAAGAAAGGAGAACACTTGTTGCTATCTTGAAATTTGAACTGCGAGATTTTCGAATCGCACTATTGTTGCTTTCTGTCGATCTCTCTTTCTCTCTCTCTATCTCAATGTCTTTCAGTCCCTTCTTTCGCTTATCCTTTTTTCACTGCCAGGCGGTTCAGAGGACAAGTTTTGGGCAGCTGCCAACTTATTTCAGTGCTCATGCTATGAGTCCGATGCCAAGTGTGCATTCAGCATCGATACTACGACATTTGCATCTCCTCCTCCTCCTCTTTCTCATCACTTTGGCATCGTTCATCTTCAAATATTTTATTTTTATGCGGCTGCAAAATGCAAAACTAAAACGGAAAACCGGATAAGCAAAATGCCAAACAGAAATGGCGAAAACCAAAGGCGAAATGCACAAGGAAACTGCAGTTAGTTTTGTCTGGTTTTGAATTTTCCCCATTTCCTTAGACCATTTTTATTTTATTTTTCTCATTCAGTTTTCTCTTTTTTTTTATATTTCAGTTCTCTGCTCTGTCGCTGCTGCTGTCAGTCAGACTCTGCTTTTTGTTTGGCATTTGGTTTGCTTCTGTTCTCTTCTGCTTTGTTTTTTTTTTATTTTCTTCCTTTTTGCTCATTCATTTTGCTATTTTGTTTTTGCATAGTTTAAGTTATGTGGACCGAGAAGAGCGGCAAGCACACACACATACACACGCATACATATTCACACACACACACACACACACACACACACACACACAGACACACACGCACACGTGCTGTTTTGTGTCTGAGAAAACTATTTTGTAGGTTAGTAGGGCGTAACGGGCACATATAAAATGACACGCCCACACACACACACTCACATACTCACACACTCACACTCATACTCACAAATTCACACACACACACAACAACATGATTTCAAATTTTAGACATGACCACTTAAGTTGAATCGCTGATTCGTTTGATTTTTATCCATCTTTGCCCCAAAGCGAGCAAATAAAGTGAAGCTGGAGGACCATGTTGCCATTGCAAATTAACTGAGATCAGCTTTTAGATTACTACAATTTAATTGAAAAACAACATTGAGTTTTATTTGACTGCAGCTTTACTCCATGCTCACTTTTTGCATTAACAATTTATGATATTCTTATCATATTATAAGTATACTAGGGGCCTCCGCCCCCTGCTCGCTTCGCTGGCCAACCCCCCAAGATAAAGTCCCAAATATATAATCTGTGAATTTGGTTGAGCTACCTTAAGAAACAAAAAAGTGTTTCGTACTATGCAATTCCTTGACTTTTGACCCCGAACCTGACCCACATATACGTCGAATTTCGCGAAACGCCGATGAAATTATCTCATCTGTGTTGTGTGAAAATTTTAGCTTTCTATCTTTTACCGTTTGGGTAACACGTTGATGTTTAAGTCAGTCAGTGTTTGCCCTCACTGTTTTATACATATAAATTGAAATTCAAAATATAGTTTTTTTTACATATACATATTTTTATTGTTACTTTTAGGGTATTACATAGTCTTATTTTCCTGTAGTGTCACAGGTTGTCTCATATCACATTAAAATAAGTAACATATTTGTGTTAATGGATATTTGCTGCACTTCTTAGTCGAGCATACCCAAAAGAGATGTTTGTTTATTTTTGTCCTTTCAGTTTAATTTTCCTTAAAATTTTATTTTTTACAGACTTTTTTATTAGCTTACAGAGCACATTCTAGTCGATCATACCCTGAAGAAATATTTGCTTATTTTCCTAATAATTTTTGAATTTTCCTCAGAGTGTTGAATAACTACTCTTTACTATCCTACACTGTATTCAATAGGATTTTGTTTAACTTACAGGCCACTTTCCAGTCGAGCATACTCGAAAAAGACAAATGTTTATTTTTTATCTTAGTTGATATTACGTCTAATTTTTCCTAAAATCCTCAATTTAAATAATTATTTTAATAGCTGTTGCTATATTGCCTACAGGGCATTTTCTAGTTGAGCATAACTCTATTGTCTACTTGAGAGTTGAGCTCAGTTGAAGGACTCAAGGTCTTTGTCCGAGAGAATGGGCAACATTTTGCTTTTGCTTTTGCTTTTTGTTTTGTATTGGGGTTAGTGTTTATAGCCGATGTGTTGCTTTTGACCACTGGCCATTCTATCCGGTCCTAACAGCTAACAGCTATTAAAGAGTGGCGAGAAGGACAGAGACAGAATGACAGAGGAACAGAGAGACTGAGAGAGGAGAAGGTTGAGGGGCTTTGATTTTGGATCGGAGCTCGTTTTAAAGCGGATTTGATGCTGTTGAATATTATTTATGGGCTGCCTTTTATTTCGCACGAAACTCGCACTCGAAGCGACCCTTAAGAGTGAGACAGACAGAGGGGGAGAGAGAGAGACAGAGATACGAGAGAGTGCAAAAATATTTGCCAACATTCTTTGGGTATTTAAACAAAGATTTATTTGATATATAAAAATATGTGTGTATATATATATTTATATGGTGCAAACGGCCAACGGAAATTGCAAGTAGAGCGTTGAATCCTTTTCAGCTTCAACACGTTCTGTGTCCTAACTGACTGTTAGAGTGTGTGTGTGTGTGTGTGTGTGTGTGTGTGTGTGTGTGTGTGTGTGTGTGTGTGTGTGTGTGCGTGTGTGAATCTGTCCATTGTTCAAGGATTTGTTGGGACTTGTTTCATATTTTACGATAACTCCATTTATTGTTGTTGTTGGGGGCTTTAAAGATGAAATGAGGTTATCAGTTTTGCGGTTTATATAACAAGGCTCTATTAAGACCTCAACATAGTTATGGACAAAGATAGTCATAGACAAAGTGAGAGAGAGAGAGAGACACTCATACTTCACACTACTAATTGATGCAATATGCATATTTTGTCTATTAATTTGTGTTTATGCATAATTCGAATTAATTATGCATAATCGTGATTAACAGCCAAATGCAAATGGGAATTCATGCTGTCAGGAATTGGCTCAAATTAAACGGCGGCAGGCCATTGCTTTTTTTCTCTCACTGTATTTTAATTAGCTTAGTGCACACACAATATATATACATGAATGTATGTATGTATGTGTGTATGTGTCTAAATATCTTTCTCCCCATCTCTCTCTCTGTGTGTGTGTGTGTGTGTATTTTATTTACGAGCTTAACACGTGACACGAGCGTTTTATCTGCGCCCAGCGACAGTTGGCCAAATATTTGGACCAGGTCCAGCACCATTTGAACGTAAATGAATATGGGCACTGATTACATTTGGGATTGGGACATTCCTTCTCTTCCCCTTCTCCTCAATTCTGGGGTGAAATAAATCGCAGCCCCAAAAATGCCAAATTCAATTGAAATACATATTTCTATTGGTACTAGATTTTCCAAAAATTGCTGCTAGGAAAAAAAAAAACAAAGTGTGGAACAAAGCTAAAAAAATAAATTCCATTTAAAGAAATGTTATGTTTTTGTTGGAATTTTATAAGATGTATGGTATGTTGGAATGTGGAAACTCATTAAACCATTTTCAGATCACTTTTAAAATCAGGAGAAAAGCGAAGAGTTTGTTAAATTGTTAGACATATGAAGTTATGCAGAAGAAGAAGAAGACGAATATGATAAACAAGAACAGAGAAAAAGCAAAAACTTAAAAAAAAGACCAGTAGTGAGACGTTTTTAAAAGAATTAAAAATGAACCCAATCAAGAAGTAATGAAAATATTATGGATTCTATTTAATGCTAAATCTTAAAATATTGAAAATTTCAAGTTGTTGAATAATACAATGGAAACCCTTAGCTTACAAATTTACATATTGAGGCAAAAAATTATTTAAACAAAATTAATTACATTTAATTTTAGAATTTTGAAGCCAATCCGTGATCAAAATGACATTCAGCTTTAAAACCAAATACGTTTTAGAAAAGTTAGACTGATTTTTGACTTTAAAGAACACAATTAAAATTTTAAAATCTTAGTACGCAACAAACCCAGATGTAAAAACACAAAAACAACTTCAATATAATTAAACGAGTAGTAAAACGAGAAGAATGTGTGAAGAACACAGCATTAAGGAAAAAAAGGATAAAAATCTAAGAGCTTTAAAACGAATCGGAATGATAAAGATGTTAAGCAGACTTTGCTTTTCACTACTCTTCTTCAAGGGCATAGAATATAAAGCAGGTTAATACTTATCATCTCTGACTTATCTCGTAGCACGCCGTTCGTCTCTTTTTTTATGGGAAATTCCATTGCATTTGAAGCGGAGACATGTCTAGAATTGTTCAAAGCGCACCACAACTCAATTAGTTGATGGGGATGGTGCCGCTATGAGTATGCTTTCTATTCCGGCTACTACTCCTGAACTCACTCCTTCTCGCAGGATGCCAAATTTCATTCACATCTCCGTAACCACATTCCCATTCCCTATTTTCCATTTTCCATTGCATGTTCGACGCCTTTTGGCCGTGTGCCCAAAAACTTTGACGTAAGAACAACAACAGTTGCCCTCAAAGTCTTCTCTCTCTCTCTCTCTATCTCTCTCTCTCTCTATCTTTCTCTCTCTCTCTCTTTCTCTGTGTGTGACTTGATATTCAGCAGCTCCGTAATGTAACTGAACCTTCTTCGTTTATCCTGCTTTTTATTTGGCCAACGCTTCGGCAGCTTTTGGCTAATTTTGTTTATTAAAAGTTGGCTGACCTTAAACTTCTTCCCCTCTTCTCTGTGACCTTTGAGCTGGGGCGGGTCTAAGCAAGCCAAATCGCGTTAAAGTTCTTCGTTTTTTTCCTTTTAGACCCTGTATTTAGCAAAGTGCAAAGTGCGCAAGTGACGAATAAACGAGTGGCATTCTCCACAATTTTTTTATTTTCTTGATTGGCATAAAAAGCCGAGTCAATTTAACCATGAATTCCAAGATCTCTAAGACTGTAAGAGCTAGAGACACCAAATTTGATGGCCATAATTGTGTAGTTTACATTCGAATTAAACAAATTAGCAGAGTCTTATTACACATTATAATTGTCATAATCTCACGATTGTGACAGTTATTCAATAAACAATTTTACACAGTGTACGGCCAAAGAAAGAAGAAGAGAAAACTCACGTAATTATTTTAATTAATTTTAACCTAATGTTTATTTTTTTTTAATTGTGTGTATGTTTTTTTTACAGCACACATACAGGGTCTATTACAGTCAGGCTTTCGCGATTGTAGCCCTTTCCACTACTCAGTTTTGGCTCATGTTGTGAAATTAATTTTTGGGTGTATAGTATGTTGTGCTGCTTTCAGGGTTGCCAAGTGTCATTAGTTTGCTGTTTGGCAGGCAACCCGGAGACATAGTTAAATTAGCTAAACATTGCAGTTGCTCTTACATTCATTTGCAGTGGGGCGTGGGTGTACAAAGGGGCGTGGCATGTGCAGCATTTGATGGAAAAGTTGCCTTCGGATTTGTGCTGGATGGGTTGCCTTTGTGTGGGTTGCCTTTAAGTGGTGCTTGGGTAGTTGGGTGGTTGTATGGTTGTATGGTTGTATGGTTGGATAGTTGGGTGGTGCTACCACTGCTTCTGCTGGCGGTTGGCATTGCCTAATGGCTTTGCTTTTGCAGTTCACTACACTTGGCCAGAAAAGTTTTCGCATAAAAATTTAGATAATGCTGGCAACTCTATAAATGGGACTTTTCGTGACCCCCGCCTAAAGTGGGCGTGGCGGTCAGCTCTGATGCAATTTTTGTCCCCTCTCTCCCAGCGAATGAATTTGCCTGCACTTTAGACCCCTGTTCTCCTATTCTCGCATTCCTCCCCTGCATTCCCATTCCCTTTCCCATCCCCATCCCCGCCCAACTCAAAGATGGAAAAATGCAGCTCGAAGAATTTCTCAACTGTTGCGGCTTGGAATTAATCGACTTAATATTCAGATTGAAGTTGCAAAATATTTCAAAAATGGAATTTTTCTTTAAATTGTGGTATCAACTTCTGATTTTAATAAACGAAATTACATGAATAACAGGGTTATGGTTCTTTGCAACTGTCATTAAGCGGCACAATTTGTCTGACTTCAACTGCACCTCATGCAAACAGATTTCTGTAGTTTACTTTAATTCTCAAACAGTTTTAGCGGCGCAAGGGGAATGCGAAATTTCGATCGTTGGATGAATAAGAATAATGTTGAAGCTGCTAATGATTACAATAATAATAAATAATAATGTGTAATAATAAATTATAAAATAAATAAATAGAAATTTTGAACAAATAAATTACGCATAGAATATTATAATTATATGTGCATATCTTATTTCGAAACTCTTTTAAAAAAACGAGAAATTGGTATGATTTTTAATATGTATTGAAACTTAAATTGTATGTGTGTTTGGTTTTAACGCTTAAATAAAATTGAAGTTCATTTATTATTTAGAAAATTAAAATTTCTAAATTCGAAATATCTTCTTTTATTTATTATCTTCTTTTATGTCTTTCGAATCAGTTGATAGCAAGTAATGACAGCGGCAGCTGGATCATAAATTAGTTGTAAATTAATGATTGCAGTAAGTGAATATGAGTACTCGTAGTCCGAGTACTTGTATCGCTGAAATGAATGTGCAATACTCGTAAATGGCACTCAGAGTTGCTAATAAAGTTGTTGCACAAAGTTAGTTGACTGTTTCAATATTTATGTAGCCTGCTTATAGATTTTACGGATAAGAGGTATCAGCTAAAGTCAGTTGAAAACCATCCAGGGTTGCCAGACTTGTCAGAGTCAGAGAGCTGCGAGAGTTTTTGTAGAGTTGTTGGACGCAGTTCAAGGGGAATGCACATAAAACGGAAGAGTCCATAAACTGTTTGACAAGCACCTGGCAGTTGGTTCTGTCATGAAATCGAACGCATCTTCAATTGTGAGTGGGGCCAGTGGTTGAGTGGTTGGGTGGTTGGGTGGTTTGAATGGCACAGTTGGGCATCACTTATCAACCATTTATAAACAATAAACGAATATAAACAAGAAACTTTTGCCAGCGTCAAATGCATTACAACAATGCCATGGGGCAAAGTGAACAAAAGGGGCGAAAAAAACATAAGAAAAAAAAAAGGAAGAAGGAAACAACAGTAAGAGAGCAAAATATGGAGGAAGAAGGAATGACACAGCCAGATAAATGGCATAAATATGGCAAACAAAATGGACGAAGGGTGCACAAATTGATGCGCCCTGGGAGAAATTGGCACTGTCACTGCCTTATCGAGGGGAATCAGGGGGCAACGAAGGGGAGCTGATGGGTGGGGGGGGGGGGTGGGTGTTACTCCGTCAGCCAAAACATGTCAATGTAAAAAGTTTTTTGTGTGATTTCTTGAAACTTATTTGGCCCGTTCTTGGCTTTTCCTTTAACTTCATTGAAAGTTGCTGCAAAAATGACAGTTGAAAAACAAAAGGGCATCCAAAAGATGACAATTCAACTCAACTAGCAGATACTACTTAATTTGTGAATTAATCTATATTATACTTTATTTTCTTCATTTATTGCAGTCGACAAACAAATTAAATATTGACAATAAAACTAAAACTAAAATTATAAATTATATTACAGGGGAGACAAAAATTAAGTCTGTGTTAGCTTTAACGTGCAGTTTAATTTGGGAGGTGTCTTAGTTTCGTTATTGATTTCTTGATTCGCAATTGATGATAAATTTGGATCTAAACTTTATGACAAAGTAAGTTATAAACTTAATGGTAAATAAATGTAGATGGTAAAGATTTTCAAAGTGTTGCCACATTTATCTTAACTTTTTATTCGCATTGAACATTTGAACATAGTTAATGTAAAGATTAACACTGACTATGAAAAAGCTTTGCAAATTTGTTGATTTGTGTACATTAGTTGAGCATACCCGTTTGTCAGCTGCGACTACTGGGCATTTAAAGGACAAAGGTAAAAACAATGCACAAGGAAAACAAAAAAAGAATACGACAAAATTTGTACCAAGGCACACACACACAATCACACAAAAGATGACACCAAACGGCAAAAGTAAAGCGTTGATGGAGGGGGGATAGGGGATAGGGGGAGGGTAGGTGAGGAGTCTGGGAGATTGCGGAAAAGAAAGGCAAAGTTTTACGTTGATGTTTGTTTACGAAATATGAAAGGGAAGCGCGTTGAGGAAATGACAAATAAAATGCCGAGAATGCCAAATGTAAAACCCGGACGAAGGAAAGCGAAGGTTGAAGGTGTGTGTGTGTGTGTGTGAGTGTAGAGAGATGTGTGTATATGAATACATGTATATCAAAAGTATTTTATGCACATTAGTTGCGCTTTTATGAACTTGAAGTTGTCATTTCTAGCCAACAAACTTGACGCTCAACTGTCGTCCTTAATGTCCCGACGAGTCCTGAGTCGGGACCCACTCTACCCCACTCCAGTCTCCTCCATTTGTGCTTGCCTCCTGCCATCTTTCCAACGTCGGGCCTTGTTCTGATTTCACTCTCTGTTCTTGATACTGGCAAGGCAACCGTTCAAAAAGCAGCTGCAAATGACAAGAATTTGTTGCTAGGCTGTTGCCTCCTCCTGTCACTTACTCAGTTCCCAACTTGCTTGCCACTTGCCACTTTCTACTTGCCTCTGTTGTCTGTTGTTGTCTAGTTGCGTACACTGTTGTGGCGCCTCCATCGCTGCGTTCGTGGCATGTAAATATTAACTTTGAACAAAATACAACACGGTCGGACCCAGCGACTTGGAAGGCCAAAAACCCATCACAAACCATCAGAACCATCAAACGAGCGACCCAAAACTGGCTCAACAGAACCAACAACAACAAGACAAGAACAGCGATACATCTGCATTTACACTCAGCGAAAAAATCTTGGTAGTTAGGTTATCTAATTTCTATCTTGCTCAAATAAATTTCAGTACCAAAATTACCCGATTATTTCAATTGTTTTCCAATTTTCCTTGACTTTTGGGGGAGTCTAATCTAAGATAATGAATTTTGTTTCGTTATACAATTATAAATAGTTCAATTCTTTTTAAAAGTTTTACAGGCTCGAAGCGTTGATAATTCTACAGAATATGTTGCAATTTTGAAAATTTCAAAGTAGATTATATTACTGATGCCATTAAATAACTTTATGATATAGTCTACATTTTTAATTAAGAATTCTGTCGTGGAATTTTTATTGTTCTATATGAATGACCTTTTAAAATTAATATTCAATAGATTTGTTACTCACTTAAAAGCCTTAATATATCTTATACAAAATCCAAGTTTGGCATATATTTCCTAATATTTATCTCTTCCTGGTCTCTCAAATAAGTTCAATTAATTATTAGTCGAAATATCTTATACGAAAGGAAATGTTTACGATTCAAAACTCTCTTAATTTTTATTGCATACTCAAGAGAAATAACCTAACTGTCACTTCAACTAAACTAATTTTAAATACTTTTATTCCCTCACAATTGTTTTTATTTTATATTTTTTATTTACATTTTAAATAACTTTTTCTGTGTCTTTTAGTTGACGTTAAATAAATAAAATTATAAATAATATAAAAATTTAGATATGCTTGAATTTTATACATTTAACTATGAGCCTATGAGCCTATGAACTTTAAAATTGTATTATTTATAAATGAATTGAATTTCTGTTTTTCATGTGGATTTTCGATGGGAAGTTCGCCTGTGGTTTAAGTAGTTATAGTTTATGGCACTTATCTGTCTGACTGTGGTTTCTGCCAGTGTAACTGGGCACAGCCATGAGTCTCAGTTAAATAAAACTTTGCGCACATTTTTTGTCATACTTTATGGATGTTGTCGTTGTTCGTTGCAAGTTGCACGCTGTTGTTTTGCAACTAACGCGCCTCTCTTCTTCTGACTCCCTCTCTCTCTCTCACTCTCGTTGTCTCTGTCTCTGTCACGCACTGTGGTGCAAGTTGTGCAAGTGGTATATTCAGCGCGTAATCGGATGCAGCCCGGCTTAGAAGTTTTGTAATTGTTGCGATGGCTGCCAGCCAACAGAAACTGCAGTGGCAGCTGCAAAACAGGCAACAACAACTGCCGAATTGACCCAAAAACAAAAACAACAGCAACAGCAACAACAACAACAACAATAGAACAGCCCGAGAAAAGGATAAGGAAACAGAGTCGCTTCATTAAAGCCCAGTTATGACACTAAGCGAAAAGTTGTGGAGCGTAAATTTGTTGGGTTCGTTTCTTCTCGTCTCGTCTCGTAGTTTTCTTTACGCTCTCTGAACACGTGTCAACGTTGCGTATGATTGATGAAGGCTGAGAGCCAACAACAACAACAACAACAACAACAAAAACAATAAGAGGAAGAAAAAAAATGGAAGAACATTGAGTAAGCATGTCAGGCACAATGATGAAATAAGTGCGTGTCCAGAACGAAAGGACCTCTCCCCAAAAAAACGATTGAAGCTCCTACAATTCGCTTTACTTTCCCTCAATCTCTCACTCTCTCTCCGAGCAAGTGAAAAAGGAGAAAAACCTTCTGCTTGGGTTCATTAAACTGATGGCAACAGCTAATCGCATTTCCAAGTTGCCCAAAGAATGCCTCGAGTTCAAATTGTGCTGACCACGCCGAAACTCAAAAATTGATACGCACTGATGTTCGTCAATTATGTAAAATTTGGGGATTGAGAGAGCAACTTTTCTTGTTGCCTGTCGATTTAAGATTACGGCCAAATTATTACAGATTCGACTACAGAAATACCCCTTACGAAACATAAGCTTAGATTCTAAATCAATTTAATATATAAAGAAAAGCAACTTTAATAATAAAAGAAAAGAAAAACATTATGATGGTTTAATATTAAAAGCTAAAGTGTAGAATTGTTTTTCTATTTTCATTTGTAGGTCTGCAAATATTTCAGAAAAACATCTTTTTTATGTACTTGATTAAGCTATTGCAAATTTCTGAAATATTAGTCAAATGTAAGTTAACTTTGGATAATTGGCTCAAATCGGGCTAAGAAGGAATACTAGACTTTTTTCTAGGTCATAACTATGTACTTTATCAAAACTATGTTAGGGATAAAGAATAAACTTTACCAAATTATATCAGCATTTGTCAACTTTAGGTTGAGTTCAAATAGTCTTTTTGGATATAGGAAATGTGATTTTTAATAATTCCAAACCTTAGGAAGGAATAAAATTCTTTTGGTTATACGATATAGAACGATATGAATATGATAAAAAAAATAGCTAAGGCATTGTATTTAAAAAACTTCTACACCCCCAAAAACAGAAAAACAGTTGGAAAATTGTTGCATAGGTATACGTATAAAGTTGTTGTACTTAATCCAATCATCAGACAAATATATAGCATATATTTTATGTGTGAATAAAAAAGCAATCAGCAGCTGTAAAATGCATGTGTAATTTTATGTGCATAATGTGGTTGATGTGATTGGGTGGTTAAGGTGGTTGTGGTGATTGTGGTGGCTTAGATGATTGGTTGACTGATAAAGCACCTAAAGGTGGAGCCAATTTGATGGCAACAAATTCAAAGTGCGCTATACTGCACTTTGATTGCAAACACAATCAGATGGAAATTAAGAGAAGGAGGGAAGATAACGACAGCACGAGAGGGAGAAACACACATACACACGCGATAAGCAAGAAAGAGCGACAAAGAGTGAGGGAATTAGATGAGAGAGTGGGATGCTCTCACAAGTGAATGACAATTTATTTGCTTATCAATATTTGCTTATCAATTGAGCAGGTCGGCAACACCAACACCAACATCAACATCAAAAGAGCCGCTGATAATCGAAAGCATCACAATTGACTGGAGGGAGGCGACAATTTCTCTACTCTCTCTTTCTCTCTCCCCACTCTCTTTTCAAATCCCTGCAGTATGCCGCTTTGTTTAATGTCGAGACTTGTTACAACATTTCTATTTATTTATTTTGATTTTGATTTTGATTGAATAAGTGCAAAGGCAGCCAGATTTGCGAGTCTCCTTCATCCTTCTCTTCTCTTCTTCTCCCTTACCTTGCCTTCCCTTTCCTTTTCTCCACTCATCTTTTTTGTCATCTTGTTGATTTAGCGCATTTTCGCGCCCGATTTGCCCCTAAGAAATTTGTCGGCAATTTTATTCGTATATTTTATTTAAGCTTATCGCATTTGGCAGATTTCCATGCAGCGAGGGGGACGGCAGGTTATAAGGAGGAAGGGGAATGGGGATGAGAATGAGAATGAGAATGAGGCTTAGGCTGAGCTTATAAATATTTAAATGGCAGCTGCTTGGCATGAAAAATTATTGTCAAGCAAAAAGCCCACCTGCCCTCGATACTTGGTCCAAAAGGGAAAAAAGCAGAGCCAGCACTATCAATCATCATTTCAGGAGTTAAAACATCTGCAGACTCGACAGAAAACAGACAGTTACAGAGAGAGAGAGAGAGAGAGAGAGAGAGAGAGAGAGAGAGAGAGAGGGAGAGACAGAGCATGAGAACATGATAATATAATGAAAACTGACGGAAATTGTAGTTCAATTTTTGTTTTGCTCGGAAATTAAAGATAACCAAATATGACAACGCAACTGGCAAACTGGAAAGTTTAAGGAGGCCACAACACACGATATTTTTATTATTTGTATTTGTATACTTCTTAGAAGTAAGTGTCTAAAAATGGGTATAACAAAGTTCGGCAAATAAATTCGAGGCAGGTAATACTTTGGATTTTTTATTTTACGTATCTCAACATATCTAAAGTTCATTATATTTGAAGTGTTTGCTGAACTTCATAAGACAAATATATTTAAAAAGACAATTATTTTTGTTTTTCTATGTGATTTTTACAGGCAGCTAACTTAGGCATCTCAAATGAAGTAAACGATGTTCTCATTACTGGGTATTTCAACTGCATGTACCAAGTGGATTTTAAATTTGGTTAAAATATAGGAGTAATTGTAGAAAAAAGCAAAAGTCAAGACACTCAAATTCAAATATAGTCAGTGTGCATTTAATTAACCTAACTTATCTTAAATTTTGCAAAAATATCAGTTTCGAGTAATCATATGATTCAACTTATTCTCTATTATAGCTGGTAAAACTTAAACATTGTTTAATTTAAAAATTCGTATTGAAATTTTGATCGTTAATACGTTAATAAGTTAGACTTGTAGTTCTGATTTTTCTGAACAAAATAAAATAATTGCATCTAAGGAACTAACTCAATTATTACAGGATATCGCTAGGTCGACAATACTTCGTTTACTCGCTCTCAATGAACATGTCAAATGTCAGAGTTGTAGCGATATTTATCGACTTGCTATCAAGGTGGTTTCCTTTCCTTTTCTGCAGTTGTTAAGCAGGTTGAGTTATTTCGTTAGCCACAGCAAAGTTCCTGTGAAGGGAATGGGAAAATGTGGAAAAGTGGAAAGACGAAATGTTTGGGGAGGAAGGCGAAGTAAAAGAAAACTGTTAAAGCTACT
This sequence comes from Drosophila quinaria, assembly GCA_035047525.1. Classification (NCBI taxonomy): domain Eukaryota; kingdom Metazoa; phylum Arthropoda; class Insecta; order Diptera; family Drosophilidae; genus Drosophila; species Drosophila quinaria. The sequence continues at coordinate 28,969,575 of JAWNPO010000455.1, forward strand.
ACTCGAGACTTTGGGAGCAGGGCTTTAAACAAATTAAGTGGCACACGGCGGGCATTTCACAATTCACTTTATTGCCATGTGGTCTTTCCACATAGAGAGACGCGACGCGACGCGACTCGAGACTCATGACTCGATGTCGGTTGAGTCTCGTTGTCGGTCTCGTTGTTATTCATTTTGTCTGCCCACCTGCCACCTGCCACTTGCCACTTGCTACTTGCCACTTGCTACTTGCCACACAGACAGGCAGGCTGCCCAGATGGCTGCCTTAGTGGCTGACTGACTCGCTGACTCGTTGACTGCTTGACTCTCTGTGTCCTGTGCCGCTGCCTCGTCCTGTGCCTCGTCCTGTGCCGCGTCCTGTGCCTGGCGGCTTCGTTTTGCTGCCTCGTATTTATTTTCGGGCGCGCCATTTACTTACACGCTCCACTTGCTGCACTTGCGACCCTCTCTCCCCCCCACTCACCCCATTCCCATCTCTCCTACCCCTTTACCACTTTTCACTGACACAATAGACATCAACTTATGGCCCTGGTAAAAGCAGGTTGGCAAGGGCAATGGAATGCGGATGTTTACCCAGGCCAAATACCCATTAAAGAACTGCTGACACAGTGCGAGAAGGAAAGGTAAAGACAGAGAGAGAGAGAGATAGAGATGACAAGAGAGAGATTCTCTCTAGAAGAGACAAGGAATTGTAGAAACCTTATAGACATGGACAAAAAACAGAAATAGGAAAAGGTCAGAAACAGAGATAGTCAACTATATGATAAAGACAAATATCATAAAGATTGAGACAAAAGAAACAAAGATAGCCATATAGATAGATAGATAGTTAGGGACAGAAAAATTCTTGAAATAAGTATTTTGAATCTTGATCCAAGTTCTGTTTTACTCGAATTAAGATCTTGTAAACCTAGAACCTTGTGATATATAGATAGAGAGTTTAATATGTATAATTTATAAATAAATAAATAAACAAAAAATACTAAAATGTCGCAGGAGTTTAAAAAAAGAAACATTTAAAATATACAGACAAAAATACCAAAAGAGATTAATAGAGAGGGAGCATACATTTAAATAATGAGATAAATAGAAAAGGAAAAAAATGGGGAATAGATGTGAAGATAATAATACACATAAATTATAAGATAGAATGAAGAGATTGCAATCGATGACATTAAATTTTATTTCTCTCGATAAGTTATGCATTGAAATTAATCAATTTTCAATTAAAAATTGTTTTCATTTCCATTTCAATTCCATTTAAATTCTCACTTTTCCTTTATATTCCTTACATAAATTCATCGCAAGTTCAGATCGTTATATTGGTAAAAAGGTTTCTTAAGGTCTTAAGGAGTGAATACTCTCAGGTTTGGTTCAGTATGATTTCTATATCAGTTGCCAATTATGTATGCATGCGTATTAGCCAAGTAACTGGCAAAGTTTTGCCAACAACAAAAGAAACAGAAACAACAACAGCGAAGGGTCTAAAACTAAGACTGGAATAGCAACCCCGTGTAACCCCAAAGTGACGCCTCTCTCTCTCTCCCTCTCTCTTACCCTTAAGCTCACTCCCTCCGCCTTCCCGCCCCCTGTTGGTATTGGTAGGGTCTGTTAATTAGCGCGGCACAGAAAATGGCTGCCACATCGACCAACTTTGCTGATAATGAAAATCGAGTCGTTCCGTTGTCGTTTTCGTTCTCCTTCTCCTCTCTCCTGGTCTTTCGCTTTCTTCCCTTCTTCGTTTGCAAAAGTTGTGAAAAACTTTCATCAAAGGTTACAATTTTCTGCTGCCGGGGTCTTTGTTTAGCAACCCCTTCCACCCCTCAAAGAGTAAGGGGTTTGAGTGAGGAGCGCCAAATGGAGGACACTGTAAATGGCACCTGATTATTTAACTACCTGCTACTCGGCTTAGTGGCATTATTTATATTTTTATTTACTTGTATATTTGTTTATTTATTTATTTTTATTTTCTCTGTGTTTGCTTACTTATTTGTTTTGTATTCAATTTAATCCGATGAGAGTCAGAAGCAAGACACAGTGAGATCAGAGATTTACCAGAGCCATTAAAAAAGGAAAGCTTCAATAACAATCAATGGTTTATAATAAAATTAAATTATTTCAAGACTTTTACTTGCTTTGGCTATTTATTTAGCTCATTTTGTTGTTGTTCGGCTATGTTTACCATAAGGTTGTTACATTATGTATTACCTACCTATTTGTGTTTATTTCGTGCTTGTAACCAAAATAAATAAAGTATCGACAATTATTGGTTTTTGCGTAATTAAAAAAACTGCCTGACTTTGCCTGGCAACTATCGTATGCATTCCAACCAAACACACTTTCCCATATACATACATACACAGCAATCAGCAGGATAAGCTACTAATAAACACACACACTCACACACACATAAAGAGATAGACTTACACACAGATAACACACATTAATGCGTTGTTGCGCCTCAAAATCATTGAAGCAAAAAAAAAGCACTTTTTGCCAGTTCTATGTCTATCTCTCTCTTTCCCACTCTTTCTATCCTTTTCTAGTGCTGTGTGTGTGGCCATTTTGTATCTTTCTGTGCCACTGTGTGTGTGTGTGTGTGTGTGTGTATGTGTGTGGATCCTTTTACTCTGAAATTGCATTGCATGAATGGTAATGGTATGATGCGAAAGTACATGAGCCCAAACCTCAATTTCTCCCATTCCTTCAGCCATTTCTTCTTTCCTTCCTCCCTTTCCTTTATGCTTGCTCCTAAATACCTGCCTCCCCCTGTTGCTGTTGCCAATACATGCCGCTTCCTTAAGAGCCGCAAAATATGAGCAAGTTAGCTACTGCCACGCCTCCACCTAGAACATCTATGCACAAAAGTCAAAAAGGTGCTTAATATTCATAACATTTTGTTGTGGTTGTTGTTGTTGTTGTTAATGTTGTTGTTGTTGTTGCTACACAAAATGCAGAGTCAAAGAAAGAATTGTGGTGGGAAGGAAGGCAACGAAAGTGATGGAGAAGAAGGGGTAAAGGGAGGGTGGGCTCACTTTGAATTGACTTGGCCAAAAGGCATAATAAGAGCAGCTACCAACAAATAGAGGAGACCCACAACACACGAGTAAATTTGGTTTATAGACCAGAGCTACTGAAATGAACTAGTTCCGAGCTCGGAACTTCATTATGTGACCACAACTCAGTTCTAAAAGCCAAGGCGCATATGACTAGGCAAAAATAATAACAGATATTTAATGAGTTCAAGGCATCAAAAAAACATTATGGGAATAAATGGAATAGACTATGTGGGCATCACTAATAACAGAAAAAGAGAGGGAGACAGAAAAAAAAGAGAGAGACAGATATGAGAAGACAGAGTTAGAAATGGAGTTAAAAAAAAACAAACAATAAACTACTTCTGAAGCATTTAGATCTATGCTTACTAATATGTTCAGCATGTTATAAATCACTCAAGTTCAGAAAAATTATATTTAATAACTAAAGAAAATATGAAAAAATAATTCAATAAAAAATACATAAAAAACAAATCATTTAAAGTACCCATTACATTTTAATTAAAAACTGTAAAGGTAAGAAACTTGATAAGCCTGGAAAATATTAATAATATTTGTAAGTAAAATTGAAGTTTGAATTATAAATCTGATTTTTGTAAATAAAATATAAATTCAAATATAATAAAAATAAACAAGTTTCGGATAATACCGTGTTGGGGGCATTAGGGTTTTTCATTCAATTAACACTAAATGAATTGGATGAACTGGTCAAATGAATTAAAAGTAATGAAAGCATTTAAATCGCCAGCAAATTGAACAAATTTAATGTTATATATGAAAACTTTGGCGAATGCTAATAAAATATGTATTCATTACAAATCGTATGTAAAAGTTTACACATGTGTGTGTGTGTGTGTGTGTGTATGCAGGTGTTTTAGTATGTGAAATAAACATGCAACACGTAGCGCGTATTCAAATCTCGCAATGAATAACTAATTAAACTTGCAATTAAAGTGGCGCCTGCCAATTAATTAACGTGGCCTCAACCATACTTGTAAACAATCAAGTGAAACAACAGCAATAACAACAAAATCAACAACAACAACAACAACAACGGAAAAAGAGAGGAAAGAGAACTGAAAAGAAGTGGAAGATATTTTTCACTCAATATTCATTCAATTCATTCGCTTTATTTGCTCGCACTTATATATAAATATTGATTAACATTGGATTAAGGCAGTCGCCAGAGGGAGAACAACAATAACAACAACAACAACAACAACAACAACAACAATAAAAATAAATATATCTTATGTAAAGGAAAGTCTCTGTCTTTGAGGTTAAATTATTCGCAGAGAATTGCGATTGCCATGCCATGCCATTTTTCCATCTGATTACAACTGAATTGTGCATGAGTCAAAGGATTTTCAGCAAGTGGAAAATCTACAATATATTCTGTAATTGTTTTCTTTAAGAAATTCTTATCAGAATAATATGAAAATATATCCAGAATATGAAACTCTTTCCTGTTTTTGATATATCTTGAAATTACTCTGATATAAAGTAAGTATATATATTATATGTAATCTGAGAACATATCTGTCAGTAGGATTGTGTTTCTCATCTGCATAATAAGTTTACTGAACTTTTGTACTATTTTTAATTGCAAAATATTAACTGGAAAATGAGCAAAGCGCTGACAAAATTGCATTTCAAGTTAAGTATAGTTGAGTTAGTTATATTTAATGCAGATTCTAAACCTAAAGCCTGTTAAAACACCAGAAAAGCAGCTGCTTGACAACAACAATGCCAAAAATCAAAACAGAACCCAAAATGTTCTAGATGATAAGTTTCAGTATTATGAGATTTTGCAGTCGCCTTCACCTCTTTATTGAATGAAGACTATAGAGCTGGGAGCACAGTACTTGTCAAGCAGCAATATTGTTGAAATACCCTGTAAGCACGGCAAAGAAATCGATTATTAACTCTCCCTGCCAAGTCTCCACTGAAACTTCTAAAATAACTATAATTTATAATTATTTATAATTTATTTTTTGTTTTTATATAATTCGATTTTTTTAAATATATTTTTTTTTCATTTTGAGATGAGATCTTATTTGGATTTTCTTTGTATAAAATTCTGTGATGGCTTACTTTTATTCATTTACGAATGCGTAGTATGGTTAACTAAGTCCTCAATGACCAAAAAATTGTATAAGGCAATTCATTTTAAATTTGATTTGTGATTTAAGGGTATCTCAAAGTCGTATCGATCATAAAATAAACATAACTGTTGTTGCTCTTGAGCCTTCAGTCAGTTGCAAATAATTGAGCAGAAATTATCGTCAGATACGGCTTAAATTGTCTCTCTCTGTCATCCACTCTCTCTCTCTCTCTCTCTCTCTCTCTCTCCTTCGCCTTTCTCGGTCCTTTTCTAGCTTATTCCTGTCCTGTTTGCTTAATGAAGTTGTGAACGCCTGCTGGTTTTGTTATTGAGCTATGCTAATAATACATAAATTAGACATGTGCACGACACACACATCCACACATAAACAGAACCTGTGCACTCTCCCACATACACACGCACACACACACCCACACACACCCACACACACGCAAATGAAAATGCATTTTGCAGGAAATGATCGAAAATTGAATGCAAAAATATAAACACAGCAACAATAACATTATGCATTGCTCGAAGTGGACATACTCTGTTAAAGTACAATCTTCGAAAGAAAGTATTTTTCAGCTAAGATATATTTTAAATATTTAAAATAAGTATATTTTGTATGTTGATACGAAGTAAGAGTATCATTTAGTCTGTCTGCTTCTGTCTCCTTCCCAAAATAACATCATAATGTAACCATTGCAGTGCGGAAACAAAAAGTAAACAACAACAATGACACAAAAACAATAACTAATAACAACAACAATTGGCAGTGATAAACACAAACATAGACAATAAATAGATAGAAAATTTGTTTATTGTTTATTGCCATTCATATAAGTTGTGCACAATTTAAATAAATAATTTCCCATGATTTTCAACTGTTACCAAACTACAATATATGTATAAAAAAAAAGAAAAAAATAAATAATATATAACATTTGTGTGTTTGTGTGTGTGTGTGTGTGTGTGTGTGTGTGTGTGTATAGATAACGGTTGAGTGAAATAAATAACTAGAGAATTCAGGAAATGGTCTAGCAACACCAAAAATTGCAAATATGCAGATAAATACATTAAAATAAATTTGCGGCAATGCTTAAAATCATAAATAAATGCATAAAGCTTCCAAATGCGTCAGTCTCTGCACATTGACAACAACAACAACAGCAACAACAATTACAGCAACAACAGCAGCAATGATAACTGAAATGGCAATAAAAATAAAACATTTGGCCTGCTAATTGACTAAAGTGCCTGTTCAGTGTTCATGTCCATGTCCATGTCCATATCCATTTACTAAAATGTACATATGTACGTACATATGTATGTATGTATTTATTTGACACCCCAACTCTCCCTCTCCCTCACACACACACACGCACACAGGTTCGGCATCTCTTTCTCTGTGCAGTTAGTGCATACAAAATATCACACTTGACCCATTTAAATGACAGTTGAATCCACAGTCAGCAAATGATAAGACGAAACTGTAAATACTCCAACTTGAAATGGCTTTAATCGGAAGAAATTTTGTATGTCTAATTTTGAAAAACAATTGCTCAATATAATTTTTTATGAATTGCACGGCTCTAATAAAACTGAAGAGAAATAAATAGGCGGGACATTTATTTTGTACAATCGAATGCTTTGCTGTTCCGAGTTTTAATTTATTTATAACAAATATATCAGTTTGTTGAGTTGTAAATGCGGAAATTTGTAAAAATATTCAAATAAAAGATTTGTGGTAATTGGCAAGTAGAAATTTCAAAAAGTGTTGAAGCTAGTTATTTAAGAAAACTTTACAAATTAGCGGTGTAAATCCAAATTATGGATCGAATCCTAAGTCGAAATGTTCAAATCGTCAAAGCTTGACATTTTTAACATAACTAAAAATAAATGCTGCTAGCATATTATCAATATTATTGAAATTTTTTTAAGATCTGTTCTGATATTCAAATAAGCAAAAGTTGAATGAATTAGATCTATTTAAGTTTATTGATATTATTCCTTTAAATACAAAATTATAAAAAAAATTGATGAAAGTTGTAGAAAATGATATTGTTTGTTGATGAACTCAGTTTATAAATGCAATTCAACTTTTTAGCGAAATAGCAGCGAAAGTGCTACGCAGAACACATCAGGACATATGTATGTACCAGACCTGTTTTCATTTGCCACTAACAACAAATCCGTGTCAATGAAATGCGTGAAGCAAATCCCAAAGCTAAACCCGCATCTCCACAATCTAAGCTCTACACACAGTTCTATAGAATTCAAATGGTAAAATAAAATTGGGAACACGCCTGATAGATGCCACTAATGTTGCAGCTGTCAGAAGAGAGACAGAGCCAGAGAGGGAGAGAGAGAGAGAAGCTAGCGCATCACAAAGTGCTGCATTAGAGCCAAAAAAAAAAAAAAGGAGCGTATGTGTTATTACATGTTCGGCCTTAATACGAATGGGCCAAGGAGTAGTGGAAAGGGGAGGGGAACGGGGCAGAGAAAATAGGGTGTATGTATGTGGGGGGTTTCAGTCACGTCTGCGGCTGTTTGTGTCGGTTGCCACATATGAATAATAGAAAAGCGCATAAAAAATGCAACCGAAAAATTATGCAAATATGCAAATAAATATCTCTAAAACATTTGTTTCAATTTCCTCAGCCCCCTCCCCATCCACCAAACACTGTTCGCCAAACGGATGCGCCACCGGATGTTGCACAAAGCGATTGCCACACACACATACACACACACACACACACACTGTGATATATTTATATATGTATATATGTGTGTGTGTGTAAATGCACAAAAGATTTTTGTGTGTGCCATAAATTTATAGCAATGTCATGAAATTTAGTAACATTCACTAGCCACGCCCCCGTCGCCACCGCCTACTACTTTTACATATGTTGCTCAAGCCCAGTTTCAATTGTGATTTGAAAAGGGGGCGTGGGGAGGGGGCGGTGGGCACGTTTGTGGTACATGCAAGCATGTTGCAAAAATGTGTTGCATACTTTTGTGCACAGTTCTCGATTGGCATCATTAAGTTGTAAATGTGGCAGCTGAGCAGGCTAAGAGGTGGGTGGAGAGACAGAGAGAGAGGAAGGGAGAGACAGAGTGAGAGAGAGAGAGGGGAGCATTGCATCGGCGGCTTGCCACATCATTTAATGCTCATTAAAATAAATGCGTCGCGTATTTTTACTATCCTCTCTCTTTCACTCCCTCTCTGTCTCTGTCTCTCTCCGTCTCCCTCTCTCGCTCTATTTGGGGGAGACAGTTCTCATGCCAAACTTGTGTCTCGTGCAACTCGCGCCACTTGACATTTTGCGGTGTTTTAATTTGGCGCACGTTCAAGTGTCACAGAATTGCCAACGTCAACGTCAACAGCAACGCCTGCGTCGACGTCGACGTCAGCGCCAGCAGCGACAGCGGTCGCGGCAGCAGCGCCTATTTTCTTAACTCAGTTCAGTGAGCATCAGCTTAATGCGTTGTGTTGCGTTTAACAGAGAATTTAAGAAAGGAAAAAGGGAGAATAAAGAAGAAAGGAGAAAGGAGAGAGAGAGAAAAGAGTAAAGAGTGAAGAGTAAAGAGAGAGAAGACACCATGGGGCATTTGACCAGTTTTGTGTGGCATTTATCCATTTTTAAAAGTACTAACATTTATGTATTTTTTATGCAAACACATTATAAAACAAGTGGGAAAGGCTTTAGTCGAGCTCCCGACTATAGGATACCCGTTACTTATTTAATTCAACTTAAATTATTGCATGCTTTTAGGCACTCACATTGCCGTAAAACTTTAATAAGCCATTACCACCTTTCAATTTGTCCGATATTGTTACGATTTAATATGATGATAGGTAATAATAGTAGCTAACATTAGTTAGTAAAAAAATCCATATATCTTGAAGGAACATGGCAAAAATTTGAGACAAACTTGATCTGCGTGGGGTTTAGGAAGACCTGTGTGCCAAATTTGGTTGCTCTAGCTCTTATAGTAACGGGTATAAAAACATCTAAATATTATGTTAAATACCAGCAATGTTAACATATCAGTCCAATGCTAAATTAACAGCTGTTAAAGTCAGCTTAAATCGTGCTTTGATAAAGTCCAAAATCAATCAATTTAAAAATACAAGTTTGCAATGATTGCTAAACCCATTAAAATATCTTGTGTAGAAAGCGAGTAATTAATATGCTGCATAAATTAGTCAAATGCCCCATAGTGATGTGGTGTAAGAGAGAGAGAGGGAGTTTCGGGAGCTTCGATTGCCACAAAAAATATTTGGAGCACTTCAAGAGTTTGCCAAGTGCCTCTAAGAGCAACTCAATAGTTTTGCAGAAAATGCAACGAATTAAAATCCGATTTGTAACTACTAAATATGTTATGAATACTGTTAGAAACTCACTAAAAAAACACAAAGACTATTTTTGTTTAGTGATAAATAAAGTTATTAAAAAAATTATTCAAATAAAAAATTATGAGTATCGGAATCACGGAATTCATCAACATTTTCATATTAACAACAATATTGCAACATTTAAGCATTTCATACCTTAAAAGTATCTTCTGACTTTTTTTTAACAAAAAGCGTTTAAATTTCCTTATAATTTCAATTGGATTTCTTAAAAAACCAACAGCAGACCTTGAAAATATTTTCTGCCATTTGTTTATAGCACATTTTATTTGAAAATTAAATCGGATTTCGAGTCTTTCTCAACTTCAACTTATTTGGAGATAATGTCTTTCTTAATATACCAGATAATTTGCTATGAGTACTTTGAGGATCGTTGGTTCATTTTCAAATGTGGTTCAAATGAATCATCATTTAGTTCGATTCTAGACTAGAATACTCGTACAGTGAAGCTGCTGACAAAGTTCTGTTTGAGGCTCAAGTCAAAGGCAAAGATGTCCAATTGATGATGTGAACCGCAAGTTGTTGGCTCTAGTCTGGATTCTGAAGCCACCGCATTCAATCAACTCGGAACGTACATTTATGTCAATGCCACAAAGTGTGGGTGTGTGTGTGTGTGTGTGTGTGTGTGTGTGCGTGTGTGTGTGTGTGCGTGTGTGTGTCACATTCATGCTGCATTGACAGTGTCAAGAAATTGAGTTTACGACTTGGCGCATTCACTGCTGTGTCGACTGTCAGTCATAACTTGGCCAGGATACATTAGCGAGATAGACGCCAGCTTTTGCTTTATTCATTTGAATGCCATCGACAAGGTGCACGGTGGAAGTAGAGGGAGTGAGACGGGAAAGTGAGCGATAGAGAGAATGAAGGAAGAGGAAAGCGCTGGGCATTAGGAGGCGTCTTTTATCGCCTTTTCATCGAGGTTATCTTGCATATTGCATGAGCCTGCCATATGGAAATTTATGTGTGCTCTGTGTGTGGTGTCTGTCTTGTGGAGGGGGTGGTGGGGAGGGGGCACATCCTTTATATGTATATAGAGACATCGTTTAAATTTGAACGTGTGTTTCAAGCACTCGACAGAACAACAGCAACAACATCAACCACAAGCATATCCTTATCGTTGAGGTTGTTGTTGCTGTTGTCGCTGGCAATTTCAGGCAACCACCTCACTATGGAAAAAACATCCAACGTCTTGAGATAAAGTCAAACTCAACAAATAAATAATTTTTCTTAGATTAGGGGCTACCCTTAATGTTTGAAACTCAATCAATGTTAGCTAATTCAAAGAACTGAAACTAAAAAACACGGGAAAAAATCCTTGTAACATTTTTTATTTTTAGTATTTGTGTTTTATTGTAAGGTCAAACTAAAAACTTCAAGTTTAGTCTAGTTTATTTGCTAAGTTTAAAGTATCTGGCTTTATATTCAAAATTTATAACATGCTTCCTATCCGACGTCAGGAGGCGAAGGCGTGGCACAATTTAAAAAATAAAAATATCAAAAATTAATTTAACTAAGCTTCATTCAAAATTTCAAGACTCTAGCTTTCTGTATTTGGAGTTTATACCACAATTTTGGTCTTTGTTTCCATAGTGCACAGAAGCAAATGTTGCAATGTGTGTGTGTGTGTGTGTGTGTGTTGATGCGGCGCACTCAGTTATAGATTTCTTAGGGGACTCTGTTTATTATCCTTTTTTATATCCTTTTCGCCTGGTTCTCTCTTTTTTATTTATTGATGTTGTACATTTGAGTTAAGGGCGAAGCGAACGTCGCATTCGTTTGCCATAACTGATGTCGTTTTTCTCTGTTTCCACACACACACACACACCCACACACACACTCACACACACACACACACACACACACACACACACACACACACACACACACACACACACACATACTCGAGACACACTCTATAACTAGGACACAGCAACAGCTTCAACATGAGCTTCAAGCTTCTAGCTTTGGGGGCTCTAAAACAGTAATACAAATATTGCGTATACGCCACGTTCGCCACAGTGACAACAAAGTAGCCCCTGACCATATGTGTGTGTGTCTCAGTGTGTTTGTTTGTGTGTGTGCGTGTTGGAAAGCGATCAAAAGTCAACGGCAACTGCCATATATATTGAACTTGCGACGGCAACAGCAGCAGCAGCAACAGCAACCGTAACGGTTCCGGTTACGGTTACGGTTACGGGCAACAACAGTAAACTTGTTTGCTTTAAAACTTGTTTGCGTCGCTCCTTAAACCATCCCCATCCCCTCTCCTTCACACCCACTATACATATTCCTGCTTGGATACACGGCTGAATGCAATTTTAAATGGGATTGGACACAAATTGTGGCACTCAGTGTCTGAGCGAGCTTATTACTTCACGTGCCATTTCAGAATTGCCAACTCGAGATCCCCAAAGACACAAGAGAATGTGAGTGACTTTGAATGAAAGCAAGTCAAGAAAATAAAACGCAATACATGTACTTATATCTGGATATCAAGGGGTTAATAGTTATATCATAAATGACCACAACACGGGCACATGACTGGCAAAGCAAAAATAAACAGACGAAGAGAATGGCAGGAGTTGAAACTTGATATTATATGTGCTTCGAAATTTAGCTTATTCATTTAATTTAAAAATTGTCTTTATATGATTCCTTTTCAATTGAAATTCTTAAATTTTCTAAATTTTATTCAAACTTTTGAAAGTCGAAATTCTGTAATTAAAATGATCTGACTCGAATTTTTCTTCTTTTTTCGGATTTCAAATGTTTTGTAACTTGAACTTGAAAATTCCATAGAGACACACTTTTCATACATATGTATTTTATATATTTTCCCTTGACAAATTCGTTTGAAAAATATAGGGTTTCTTGACTTCTTAGAATTTGATTATTTTGCTTAATCTAGGCGAATTCGAAAGTTAATTTCCATTATATTCCTGAATAATACTCTCCGTTTATTTTTTTTTTTTGTTATACAAGTTTTTGTCTACGATAATATAATTATTGTTTTAAATTGTTAAAGTTTTTCTTTAACATTTAGCAAGAAAGTTTTTAGTTTAGTGCGTGTTCATTTTCAAAGCTACCTCAAACAATTTTTAAAAGCTTGTATATTGATTGAAATATAGTCCGACAACGAAATTCTTCAATAGAAAAAAAGCTGAGATCTAACTGAGCTCAGTTCATAATATTTTGCTCTAGCTCAACACATTTTAAATATCTTGGCACATTGTGCCAATATTTTGTGAGACTTTTTCAAAATACGTTCTACTTTGCAGTTTTCCTTCTATCCACATTTGGTTCAGCTGTTGAGTTTATTGATTGTTGTTCTCAGACACTGACGATGTCGTTTTTAGATTCAATGTTTGTTGCACAGAGGCAAGAGGAAGAGAAAGAGAAAGAGAAAGAGAAAGGGGTGCTGCTGAGAAGAAGTCGGAGGAAGAGGGAAGGAAGGTCTTTCGTTGACATTTGTGATCCACTTGGTATGCACTCTGCATTGTGGCAAAGTCAAAATCATAATTGATTCAATTTTAATTGCAGTTATGCTACTAGCTGAATCGGAAACGGAAACGGAAACTGAAACGGCAAATGGCAATGTCAACTGTACGGCAAGCAAAGCAAACCAAACATGACAGTTTATTTTTCTATTCTTCCTCTTCCCATTACTCCCCTTCCTTATTTCCACTCCACTTCAGCCGAATTTAAAGCTCCTGAAGTTTGCGGCGATCGATTTAATGCCAAGTCAACTCTGTGTTTCTGGTTCCATCTTCGGTTCTCCGTCTCTTCTTTGCTTCTAGTTGTCGCTCTTTTTTTATTTTTATTTTGCTCTCAATCTTTTTTAAACGCTTCTCACTTTCTTTCGATTTTCCCTGTTGAATCACATTTAATATTGGCTTGTCACGTGAATTTAACTGTGCCACAACTGCGATTGCGAATGAGTTTTCGTTTTTGTGTTTGCAAATGCGAGAACGAAAGCTTTGACCAAAAAGACAAAATAACAAAAGAGGCAGAAAAAAGTATGACATCGAAATACCCATCGAATTGGGATAATAACTGCAAGATACATTCTGTAAACATCGAGAAATGTGAAATTCATACAAATTTCAGTCAATCTAGCCCTTTAGAGAGAGAGAGAGAGGAACAGGGCTAAAACTGATTTGCAAATTAATATATATATATATTGTATATACTTTATACAGATCATGTACTCTCCCCCTGAGAGTTATATAAGTATATTAACTCAAAATTATGATACCCTATTGTGCACACTTTCGCAAGCTACAGGGTGTAGAAGGATGTGCGAGCTGAAAGCTAAAAATTCGGTTGCAGATATTGCAGAAATCGCTTTCAGCTCGCAGCGAAATTGAAATTTGAATAAATTTATTTAAAAAAATGTCAGCCCAATTTGCAGTTAGTTGGCTGCACTTTTCACTTTCTATTTTCAGGAATTGTCGGTACAACAACTTTCCTCCCATTGCGTTTCCCTTCCACAATGTTGACTAATTCAGAGCAAAATATATTTTCATTTGTCACTTAGTATTTCTTTTTCTCTTTCTGCTACAGTTTTCAGATTTTACGCTAAGCTGCCCGCTTTTAACCCATAAACCAACGTAACTCAAGTCAACCATCGGGTCGGCTACGTAACCAAGGCCCACAAGCCACATTAAAGCTTAAAATGCAAAACACTAAAGGACCAAATGGCAAAACAGCATAAGCCATTAAATTGCTTGGCACATTAAACTCGAAGGGAATTCTGTGTAATTTAATTATAAGTACGATCACAGATAACTTCTTCATATTTACTTGTTTCCAATAAAAATTAGACAAGAGCACAGTATATTACACTTATCAATAAAATTATAGTCATTCCCCTCTTGCTTGTGGCTCGCATCTAAATGAATCTAATATTGTTCAATTAAAAGAAAGTTTGCATTTGATTTCATTAAACACGTCAAAGCAATATTTCATTATGAAAAGTTCAATTCTTAATTGAATTAGTGTTTGTTTGAACATTTAATGAATAACGGAAATGTAACTGTTGAATGGTCATCGTTGAGTATCTATTATATGTGACAATGGAGGATGAGCTTACTGTTACACATTAAAGCTGCAAGGCAAGTGCATATGAAGAGCTTCAAATGCATGCGAATCGAAATAAACTTTGAATATTAGAATTTCAGTGAACGAATTTATTTTTAAACAAATAAATAATGATTTAAAATTAACTATTCATATTAAAAGAGTCCGCAAAAGCTGCGCAAGTCAAAGTTACATCAAATAATGTAACCATGGAGAACGTATTTATATCAAATGTCAATATATATGAATATTAAAAATTATAAAATTAGATCAATCAAGACGTAACGCACAAATTGATGCGGAACGAGTTGAAATGTGTGAAACCAAATCAAATAGAAATAATAAACAAATTTAGTGAATCAATGAATAATCGATGAAACAATAAAATCAATCATAATTACAGTCATATTAATTAGGCTTTGATTTGGTTCAGTAAATATTTATGTGTATAAATAATTTACGCTAAAATTAATTTCTACATAAATTTACAGAAAATAAAGTCAATTATTTTACCTGTCGTAATATTTGAAAAATATAAATGGTTAACACTCAAACTAACTGTGCTTGGGGACAGAAAATAATATTTATTAATATTTTTGGAAAATCAAAATAGAAATTAGGTACAAAAAAATAAAATATTTAAAAGAACACCAAAAAGATCTTTGCATTTCCGGCAAGATTTTTAAATTGTTGGTTGTAATGAATTTAAAGTGTTTTTAAATCACATGTAATTAATACCTTTTTTTATTTCTTTTTTTATCCAAATAAAAAACAATATTACACAATGGTTTAAAACTAACAATTTTTGCCTATATTGTTGAATGTTCTTATAAAAGGAATGCCCTATTACTGTTTAAAAAACATGTTTGCAGCTAAATAGTATATGTTGCTTTATCCATGTGTTGTATTTGGATTCGTTGGACAACTTTGTTTTCTTTACAGTAAAGTCATTTTTTTAATGAAAATAGCTCTTGTTCTTATTTTTTTTAGACAAACGACAGTTTGGAAGACTTTTAGCAGTTGGCGGGGGGCTAATTGAATGGCATGTGGGTGTGTTGTATGTGGGTCTAAGGACAACAACAACACAACTGTCGTCCAGATTAGCGGGTGGCGATATTGACAAACTAACCAGAGAAAGAAGAAAAGAAACAACAACAAGAATATCAACGGCAGAAACAAGCAAACAAACAGGCAAACACTCAACCAGTTCGTTTGAGTGACAGAGGCTATCAGTGCGTTTCGATCACAGGACGAAGGACGAATCAACTGAATGGGGAAGTGGGAAGATGAAAGCGGGAAGAGGGAAAAGGGAGAACCCATGTCAGGCCAGCTGACTATTGCGCTTGTGAGTGCCAAAATAAATAAATTAAATTGTTGAAAAATGTTGCCAGTTGTTATTTGTGTTGTTGTTGTTGATGTTGGTGCCTCAAACATCGCATGTTGCATACGAAATCGAATTCGAAACGACGCAAACGAAAACGAAACTCGGCAAAGTTGATTTGCTGCACGTGTGCGTCGTTGTTGCCACAAGTTGAATGCCGTTGAATTCGCTCACGCGTGCACTCATTAGGAATATGGATTCAATTATCGGATATCGCACTCTATTCTCGTCCCTCCTACACTCAACTACAAAATAAAGCACGTCTGTTTCGGGCACAAGCAACAATTGAGTCAATCTCTCGTCAGCTTGTACAAATTCTCAGCTTGTGGAATATGAAAATGAATTAGCCCCTCTTCAAATGGAATGACTCCTGAATTGCTTGGACTGGAGCAGGAGATGACGCCTTATTGACAATGTATTAGTTTTGACCTAATATAATATTAAATAATTTTATTCTATAGAAATTACACAGAAAATAAATAATTATTTTAAAATTCAAGTTTAAATTTCTTCATTTTAGCATGTATTTTTTGAGATTGTATTCAGAATATTATTGTTAAATTAACACAATCTGCGTATAAAATGGCAAGGAATCAACAAAACTCAATTCATATTATTTCACTTAATAAATTATGCTGAAGCTCCGACAAAAATCCGAGATTGCCAATACTCTGATACTGTTTGGAATTAATTTTGTCCCGTAATCTCGATTTTTTTTTTGTGTACTGTAATATTATTTAAGACTATAATTTATAGTAGGTGTGGACATTTAACTCCTCACAGAGCTCACCCAGCTCTTTCCGTTATTTATATATTCTAATTTTTATTTTTTTTTGGAAATTGTCATCTGGATATCGACTTCTTTGTCTTCAAAAACCCCATGAGAAGTAGATATCTGAAAACTTTACCACTTGCCTTTGGTAGAATTATGTTCATAAAACTAAACTATAAACTATAGAAATTTAGCTGATTCAAAAAGAGCTTGACTGTATTTCCTGAATAATGAACAGCCTAAATTGTATAAACTTCGTTTTGTGTGAAATTGACACAACAATTCAACCGATTTTTGCGTCAAATTCATGAGATTTTCAATTTGGGGGAAACTCTGTTGTTTTGGGTGAAACAGAGGAGCAAACTATTCATAATTGCCTTTATATGAGTGTGTGTGTGTGTGTATATATTTGCCTCTTGCCACGTCAAATAATTAAGTCAATTTATCATTAACGTGACGCAAGTTTCTATGCCACCCAATTGCTGGCACCCGCATTGACATCTTGGCCTCGTCGTCTCTAATGGCAGCTCGTTAAATTTATTGCGCATACGCCCCCGTGTACCGTCTAGCAATCACCTGAGAGAAGGTACCCCAAAGAGAGAGAGAGAGGGAGAGGGAGAGCGCGAGAGAAATGGAGAGCGGTTTGAGTTTCACGAGCTGCTTTAAATGTTAAATGCGCAAATTACGGCGCACGTGCCACAGCCATTGACTGTGACTGTGACTGTGACTATAACTGTGACTTTCACTCTGACTGCGACTGTGACTATGACTGTGACTATGACTGTGACTGACTGTGCCTGACAATCACCCACACACTCACTCATTTACGCACACAATGGGCGTGTCAGTGCAGCAACCTGGCAGCCTTTTGCTTTTGACGGCAAACAAATGCTTTGATATTTATTGCCAGCCCAACAGCCTGACTGACACTCATCGGCGTCATCTTCTTCTTCTTCTTCTTCTGCTTCTTCTTCTTCTTCTGCCCTCCATGTTCCATTTCTCCACTCTTCTTTCTACTCCACTTCACATGCACACAGCCAAGGAGACGACGGTCTTGACATGACACGGATACACGGCAAGAAATATAATCATTTTGAAATTGAAATTTAAAATTCTTGATTTTGGCATGTACTTATTCCTGATACTATTGTTAAATTAACACAAAATGCTAACTAAAAGCGGGAAAGTATTGCAGCCACTCAGCACTCAAAATAGTCAATAGTCCCCGGTAATCCAAATATTTGCGAAGACAGATTTTAAAAATCGTACTTGAGTTAAATATTTCGTACTCGAAATTTCAAGATTATCGAACTTTTGGCACTTTTGGGAATTGATTGTATTCTTGAAACCCGAACTTTTGTTTTGTGTGTAGCGGTCAAAGTTCCACACGTAAGTTGGAGTTGAGCAGTCCGAGCTCTTTCCCTATTGTCTGTTATTTATGCGGACAGTGTGGGCGTGGTTGGATTTAAGTGTGGCCAGACCAACCAGATAAATTATAGTTGAACATAAGTATGAGCTTGGATAACAGTTAGGATAATAACAAACAATTTGACTAAGTAGAAAGTGGGAAGGCAATGAGAGTCATTAGAATTGAATAAGATTTGTGCCATAAATCAAGTTTAAATGCACTCGCACTAAAAGTTGTGGAAGTCCTCTCTCCTCTTTTGTTTCTTTTACTCTTCATCTGTTTTATCTTATCTTATCTTATCTTATCTTATCTTATCTTATCTTATCTTATCTTATCTTATCTTATCTTATCTTATCTTATCTTATCTTATCTTATCTTATCTTATCTTATCTTATCTTATCTTATCTTATCTTATCTTATCTTATCTTATCTTATCTTATCTTATCTTATCTTATCTTATCTTATCTTATCTTATCTTATCTTATCTTATCTTATCTTATCTTATCTTATCTTATCTTATCTTATCTTATCTTATCTTATCTTATCTTATCTTATCTTATCTTATCTTATCTTATCTTATCTTATCTTATCTTATCTTATCTTATCTTATCTTATCTTATCTTATCTTATCTTATCTTATCTTATCTTATCTTATCTTATCTTATCTTATCTTATCTTATCTTATCTTATCTTATCTTATCTTATCTTATCTTATCTTATCTTATCTTATCTTATCTTATCTTATCTTATCTTATCTTATCTTATCTTATCTTATCTTATCTTATCTTATCTTATCTTATCTTATCTTATCTTATCTTATCTTATCTTATCTTATCTTATCTTTATCTTATCTTATCTTATCTTATCTTATCTTATCTTATCTTATCTTATCTTATCTTATCTTATCTTATCTTATCTTATCTTATCTTATCTTATCTTATCTTATCTTATCTTATCTTATCTTATCTTATCTTATCTTATCTTATCTTATCTTATCTTATCTTATCTTATCTTATCTTATCTTATCTTATCTTATCTTATCTTATCTTATCTTATCTTATCTTATCTTATCTTATCTTATCTTATCTTATTTTAAGTTTGTTTTTTAAATTCTTGATCTCGAATGATTTACAGGGTATAAACGGCTCCCGCTTTCTCACTTTGGTGTTGCTTTAGCGCACATTATGAAACCGAGAGCATTATTACTGTAAGCCAGACAAAATGCTTGCTCGCTCACCCGATTTTCCAGCTAAATGAGAAGATGAGTTCGCAGGTCTCTTCACAGTTTCAAGCACTAATTAGATCGTTCAGCATTTCCATGCATTTTTGAAAGGGCTCATAACGATGTGGCAGTAGGAGGGGTAGGGGACTAGGGCATCTCTGTCTGTCGACAGACCTTTTAACCCTTATCATATAAATCGCCTAAAATGGGTTAAAATCTAGCGCACTAACGGGTCACGCTCGAATTGCCCTTGGCAAGCATTTTTGGTATTTTGTGTAATTTGGTGTTTGGCTTTGCTTTGCTTTTGGCCACTTTTCGAGCTTTCGAACTCACCCTGTCTTGCCCCCGTTACCACAGCCGTCGTCAGCATCGCTTTAGCCGTGTTATTATGTGCACTCTGTGCGCTGGGCCCTGTAATTTATTTATGGCCACATAATAAATCTGTGCATAAGACATTGCCTGCCCAGCGGTCAGAACCCGGAGACATAGACTGCAAACCAAAGCTGAGACAAAAGGGTGCATGAGCAAAAGAGAAAGAGAGAAAGAAAGCATCAGTGAGTAAGTGAAAGAGTGAGAGAGATAGTCTGCGTGTGTGTGTGTTTATTATTCTGCCTTCGGTTTCTGCTGTTTGCGTTGTATCATTTTAATGTTTTCTTTTCTCCATTTTATACTTTATTGCAGTGTCATTTACGCAAACTGTTGTTAATAGCTATGTGGTGACACCACGAATTCTCCACCCGGCAGTCCCATCAACTCCTTCAATCTCTCCCACCAGGCGTTATATTCCATTAGGTTTCTCTAGACACACATTTAAATTTTCAGTCAGTTTGCAATCAACTTTGGTCTGAGTTGAATTTTGGATCTACCATTAGAAAATACAACCCTTTAGTCATTAAAATACATTTTAATTTAATTTTTATTTCAAATTTATGATTTATACAATTTTTTTTTAATTTTTATCTATTCGTAAGCCACCTTGTTATGTCGACTATTCATAGTTGACAATAAATAATTGAAAGACTATTAAAATCTTTTCTATTGCTCTTTTTTGTTGATAAATAAAAACTGTATGAAATTTGTACTACAAATAGAAACTATTTACAAGGCAAGAATTTTTAGCTCCTTAAATGCAGAAGGCAAGAAAACAAAAACTACATACGATTGTATCTTAAAGATAATGATAAGGGCATATTAAATATTTTTCTTAATCGTTTAATCCTTATATTTACTTTAAAGCTATTTATTTTGAAATAGGCAATTATCAGTTATGAGTCTAACTACAGGGTATCACAGAGTCGACTATGCATTGACTTTCATTATTCGATAATGATTTCGCTTCACTCTTTCGATTCGATGTCGACTTTGAGTCATTTGGGGTCTAAGCTGACTGGACTCTGATTATGCAGACCAAGTTTATATTTTGCGTGTGTGTGTGTTTATAGTATGTATATTAGGGTGGGTCAATTTTTTCGTAATCTACGGTGAATTCTAAGAAGATTTGCCCAAGAAACCATGGGTCTAAAGTCAAAACCGAGCTTCCGATTTTTAGCGTGAAATATGGAAAATCGTATGAAAAGCCAAAAATTATCATAATTTCTTGTTAAAAATCGGAAGCTCGAAAATGATTTTAGACCTATGGTTTCATGGGCAAATCTTTTCGAATTCACTGTAGATTACGATTTTGATACCCGCAAGGTGCGTTATTTTTGTTCCATACAAATTGACCCACCCTAATGTACAGACTTATATGTGTATGCGTGTGTGGTTGACCTAAGGCGCTTTAATTGGCATAAGCCGAAAACTGTAACCTCAAGCCCTGGCCCGATGGATTAAATTTATGATACTAGTTTGATTTCAACTAACCGAGAATCCGTTTAAAGGCAACAACAACAAATCGCTTAAAGCCATGAATTTGGCGTGTAGCACAAGTCACGCGGCTTGTGGCAAGCGGCAAGTGGCAAGTTGGCAAGTGGCAAATGTTCAATTGCCTTTGGCCCAGAGACAGGCGACAAATGCGTCGAGTCCACAACGCCCACGTCAACACATCAAGCGACGACGAAATAATTTATATGGTTTTTAATTAATTTTCAAGTTACAGAAAAAAGGGAAACGGAAAAATACAAAAACAACAAGCCATCAAAAAAAAAAACCAAAAAACAAAATAAAAAAAATAAAGCGGAAACAGAAACTTTTCCGCTTTGCCATATTCCTGTCGTCAGCTGAAGTGTTACCTTTCTGGCGTGTATTTGTTTTCCCTAATCGAGGGTATTTTCATTTCCCTATCGAATGTGTAACGTGTAGAGAAACACGTTCCATTGTTGGATGATAAAACTTTATTTGCACCCAATGCCAAATTCAAATTAAGCTAAGCTCGTTTCACCGATTTAAAACAAAAAACTGAAGAGTGTGATTATTCTCTATTTTTTTTTTTTATTGCAATTAAGACAATTTTATACGTTTTCTAATTAATATATTTAAAATTATATTATTTATATTTTATTTTTATTGAGTTTGTTTGATTGATCTTACTCGATGTTAAATCTATTATAATAAAAAAAATTACCTGATTCTACTGAAAATTTGAAAAAATGTATATTTTGTTCAGAGCTATTGGTAAATATATTCAAATATTTGTATCATCCTGTGCATTTAAAGTGTAGAAAAGCTTCGACTTGTTGTGAACAATGATTTCATTTATTATTGTTTTGCTTGTCGTTTGCTGTTTGCAGTTGTACTCGTATTTCTGGTATTTCTTTTATGCCATTTCCCGGCCTTCATCCACTTTTTTTGGTTTCTTGGTTTTCTCCTTCGTCTTCTACTTCTGCTTCTTCTCCTTTCACTTGTTCTTCTTCTGTCTGTCAGCCTGTTTGTTTGTTTGTTTGTTTGTTTACTTTAATGCTTGATTTATGCGTCGCAGCTAAATGAGAAACCACTTAGGCAACGCGTCCTGTTCCATTCTGTCCTGACCCGGTTCCGGTTGTCGAGACTTGTGCA
This sequence comes from Drosophila quinaria, assembly GCA_035047525.1. Taxonomy (NCBI): domain Eukaryota; kingdom Metazoa; phylum Arthropoda; class Insecta; order Diptera; family Drosophilidae; genus Drosophila; species Drosophila quinaria. Next base: position 28,992,011 of record JAWNPO010000455.1, read on the forward strand.
TAATTTAAATGCTTCAGCTTGTTGACTACAAAGGGGAGCGGAGAAGAGAGGATGGTGGGTGGAGAGGGTTTCGAGGGTGGCGAGGGGGGCGAGAACTGAGCCGACGCTTAATCAAACGTACTTGTAATTCCTATATAATATAACTTTAACAATTTGTTTTCGCTCGGAAATCCATTGAATGCCTCTCGCCCTGCCTCCACACACACACACACACACATGTGTGTGTTTGTGTGTGTGTGGAACAAAGAGGGCGAATAAATAGGTTCTGGATTGGACGTTTTACGACTTCATTTGGCGTTACGTGATATTGCAAATAATGAAAACCGGCAGCGTCAACTACTAAAAACAAGTATAATCGCTATATTTGAGTGTGCTCGACTAAAAAAATACCCTTCACATGACTTGGCAAAAGTATTAAAGAAAACGCACACAAACAGAAATCAGACATTTGCTATTTACAGTCACTAGATGGCGCCAAATCAAATTAATTGTTAAACATTCCTCAAGTAAATCGGTCAAGTTTTGACGAAATTATGACAGTTTTAAGTCGTTAGATCATCAAAAATGGACTCTTAATTTCTCATGAAAATCAACTTAATTGATTGTCACAAACAAACGCAAGAATTTATAATACTTTGATTTATAATTTTTCAATGCGCACTGGCTACAGAAAAAGCAACAGCGTTAAACTGTTGAAAGGTGAAAAACGCGCCAAACGGGCAAGTTGCGTAAAATTGTTGTTGTTGGTGGGGTAAGTTGGTGGGGTGGTGCACACTTCCGGTTAACTGTGACTGTGATGGGTGTCGGGTCGGTCGGATGTTGAGGCCGGTTAAAAGGAATTTAAGTAAAACATAAACGCAAACGGAAATAACCAAAAAATTTAGCGATTTTTGGCACGCGACTTTACACGCAGGTAACAACAACAAGTGCTCTTTGTACATGTGTTAGTGTAAGTGTGTGTGTGTGTGTGTGTGTGTGTCTAGCACACTGACACACTAACAGAATGCACAACAACATCAACACCAACAAGTCTGGACAAAAAACAAACAAAATTGTTAACAAAACGCAAAAGAAATACGAAAAGCGAAATGTGAAATTTGAAGGTGCCAAAGAGAAAAATGGAGGCATTGGAGGCGGTCGTGTGGCATTGTAGGCGTGGCAGGGCCTGACTTGTGCAAACACAGAGGAAACACAACAACAACAAAATGTCTTTGTAGAAATACATATACCATAAACGGGGCGTTGACGAAGGACGTGGGCGCTGAATAAACACAACTCAATTGTAAACAAAACCATCTAAAAACGCTAAAGACGAGTCCTCGACTATAAGATACCCGTTACTTAATTTAAATACATCCTTTAATCTTAACCTGCAACAGTATTCAAAATAAATGTATACTTTCAGGCGCTTGAGCTGCTTAAAAATTTGAAAGATGTGAATACGATTACCCAGGATGACTAAGATTAATAAATTGAATATCCGACTATCATGTAAATTCAAGAGCAGAATTAATGACAGTTCAATGTTAATTTTCATTTAAGTGAAAACCCTTGCCACTTAATGATAAACGAAAACATTTTGAAATGCATTAGATGAGTCCCCGACTTTAAAATACCATTTTAAACTGCACCTTTTTTTATAAAATACTGCACACTTTTAGGCGTTTTAGCTGCTAAAAAATTCGATTACATAGGATGTTTGGGATTAATGAATTAATTATTCGAATATCTTTCAAATTAAAGCGGTAAAGAATGTAGTTTTCTGTCTGTCAAATTTTGTGATAAATAATATTTAATTTATTACACGAACTATTCTAATATTTCCAAGCGAGTATGAACAAATTTTTCAATATTAAAACTTGAGGTTTTTTTTTATCGGTTTTGGGACTTGAGCCCGGATATTCCTAATACACTTATCATATTAGATGAAATAGACAATAAAAATATTTAATAAAAATGCTTTAATTTGATTTGACTTGTAAATAGATTCTACGTACAGTCGCGCCCAACAGAGTTAGTTTCTGTTATTTCGGTTAGATTTGAATTTAGATTCGTCCAAAAAGTGCATTCTAGAGGCAATTTTCGGTTATCGCTAAGCGTTGGTTTTGAATCTAGAGCTTGGGTTATCGCCAAAGTGAAAATAGAAAGCGAAAATTGTTGAAATTTGCCAAATGTTTTGGTTCCACAGAAGCAGCTGGCAACGTGCTCGGTCCCCTCCCTCCATCGCCCCCCTCCCCCTCTTGACACACCCCTCTCAATGCACCCCCTTCAATACACCTCTGTTCCCAGTGGCCGTCACGCCCGCAACGTAAAGCGGCGCGTGCTCCACTGCAACAGCAACAACAACAGCAACAACAACAGCAACAACAACAACAATAACAAACAAACAAACGCTCACACATACACACACACACATACACACACACATACACACACAGATAGAGACAGAGACAGAGGTAAATGCGATACAGGATTCATGATGTTTTCTGTTTGCCTTCGTCTTCTTTGCTGTGCAAGTTTCGCTGAGGTGCTTTTTTGGGGTGAGTGTGTATGTGTGTGTGTGTGTGTGTGTGGGAGGAGAGAACGGTTGCCTATTCTCTCTTCTACTTCTTCTTATTTCATTCTTTTGGCACATGTACCGCTATTTTCATTCGTATTCAGTTGAGAAAGGTATTAAACTGGAAAAACACGTTGCACATCGATGTATTCCCTGGTGAATGTTGTCCTTTTCTCCCCCTCTTACTCTTTCTCTCTCTCTCTTTTTTTTTTGTGGCAGCTATAGCTGCGGCACGTGTATTTACGTGGACAGTGGCGGCATCCGTTGTGGCACCTGGATGACCAAGTGAAGAACAAAAAAAGAAAAGTCTAGGCTGGTCGCCTAAAACGAATGAAATTACAATCTTAGAGGGAGACAAATGAAGTGGGAGTGAAAGAGAGATATGTGAGTGAGCTGAGCAGTTAATTAAAAGTGGGCCCAAGCTTAGAAATTAGTTAATTAATATTTAATTCAATTAGACGCAGGCCCCATAATTAGTTTATCAAATGAGCGCCTGAAGTCCGTAGTCCCCATTCTGAGTCCGATTCTGAGGCTGAATTCGAGTCCGATTTCGAGTCCTCATTCGGACGTGACACTATTAGAAGCGAGCGGAACGTGTCCTGGCCAAATGAACCGACAGCGGCCGCAAGGACAGCTGCATTGGACATTTGCATACATCACGGAATGCCACGACAATTGATTGACCGATTGTGCGATTGATCGATTGATCGATTGAACCGTGCAACTTCGCTAAAGTCTTTCGTGATTTCTAAGCTCTTTTCAAATTCAATATCAATATGGTCAGAAAATTAAACAGATAAAATAAAATAAATATTTTAATGTCTACAGTACAATTAGAAATACTCAAAATTAAAATGCAACTATTAAAAAAAAATTAATAAATAATAAAATGAAACAAAAAAATAGATGGTTCAAGCTAGAGATGGGCACGGGCCGGGTCGGGCCTCGGGTCCCATGGGCCTTTTACAAAATCTTCGGGTTCGGGCCGAAAAATGTCATTTCGGGTCGGGTCGGGTCGGGTCGGGCCGGGCTCGGGCCTAACTTTAAAGCCCGAAAGCCCGGAACACGTCAAATCTATTGCATTATTTTGCTACCCGAATTTGGTGACACTATATCCGTTATATCCGTAAGTTTTTTTATTTAATTTCTGAACAAGCTCATAAGCTCATTTCGCCTATGAACACCCAGTCAGCTGAGCGAAATGAACAATAATGTTCACAAATGACCTAATATTCGTTGAATTTATTTTTTTATTTTGATTTTTCGGGCCGGGCCGGGCGGGTTCGGGTCCATAGCAAAAATATCGGGCGGGCTTGGGCCTTTTTTCCATTAGGAATTTCGGGCTCGGGTCGGGCCGGGCCTAAAAAATAAGGCCTGTGCCCATCTCTAGTTCAAGCCAAAACATTTGATTCAATCCATGGTTCAGTTAAATTAAACAAAAAAAAAAAAGCTTTTCTAAATAGCTTTTATTCTTTATTTTGAAATTATTATTATATTTGAAAAAATTATTATAAAATAAATAGGAATATATCGCATAAGAAATATAAATTGATCCTATACCAGCAGAAACAAAATTATGCATAGTAAAGAAAAAATACCTGATTCGCACTTGAGAGTTGTGAGCATATTTATTTAGGCATTACGAATCATCTTCACCGTGGAAGTATTTGTTGACATGGGCAAAATACAATCAATTTATTCCATTTGATTGATTCATTCTTATTATAGTTTAGCACATGTGTGTAAATGTACTTGAAAGTATTGTTGGTTTTTTCGGGGCAAACTGAACTCACATCAATTCACAATCAATCACACTAGACAAATTGCAGCCGCATTGACAACAAATGCGGAACAAGTTTAGAAAATCCTTTTTGGGACTGCAAACAGATTAAGGACAAGCTATCTTTCTACCTATTCTCCTGTGGTTTCACCTATTTGTTTATTGACTCTCCCAATTTTGTGGCTTCGATTGTGGCTAGAATTTTTGCTCTTAGTCTCTTAATTTCATTTACCATTTAGCAACAAATTTTTGAGTGCAATTTTAGGAAAGATGATTTCTGTACTCAAGCTTGTGAAGAGTTTTCAAAATTTCTCAAGTCAAATTTAAAGCGCCAGGCAATAAGGACACATAAGAACAGATTAGATGAGAATGCTCAAGAAGAAAATACCCTGCACAGGAATCCACTATTATACTTTGAAAACATATTCTAAAATTGATTGAAAAAATAAAGTTCATCTGATAAAATAAAATGTAAATTCTTAATTTTATATTTATCTTCAGCATGTTGCATACATTTGCACGAAACTATAATACCCTTGTTTGCTTACAGAGTAAAAGGACAACATTTACAAAATATCGTAGGAAATGTTGAGTGTGATTTTCGTAAAACTGCCTGCAAATACTGTACAATATGTGTGTGTGTACAATATGTGCAGGGGTCAGGCCAACGATTTGTAGTGAAATGTTAACAATAATTTATGATACTTACTTATGGCTCGAAAGAGAAAGAGGTTGCCAGATGTCAGATGGAACCCGGCCACAAAGAGGCACTCGAGCTTTGTAATACAGTTGGCCAAAAGCAGAAAAAGGGAAATTAAGTCTGATTGCAATCCAAGTGAAGGTCAACAAGCTGAGCATGCAATTGACAATAATATTAAATAACTCTACACTCGACTGTCTCTCTCTCTCTCTCACTCTTTCTATTCAAAAGTGGTTCAGGGGGAGACCACAGGATGTATTTCAATTATGTTATGGAAGTTTATCTTTGTACTATGATGAAAGCAGAGCTTTAAAATGTTTTAAAATAATTCTCATATTTTTTTATTCGTAATCGGACAAGTATTTGAGTCAAATAGTTGCCATGTGTTGAGTATACAACTAATCTACAACTAATTAATTTGTTTCTTAAATCTAAATTAAGTTTTGATTTTAATATATAATATTTTAAAATTTTGTATTTATTTATTTCTTTTATTGCTTGTGCTACAAGCTTAGATTTAATTAAAGTTCAACAATTCACAATAAATAGAAAGAAAAGATTTGGTAATAAATTCACACTTACAAATTTAAGTATAGTTAAAAGTAAATTTGATTATAATATTTAATTTATTAACTTATTTACATAAACAAATATTTTTTCTATCCAGTTTCATAAACTAAAAGGGGTATTACATATTCGTGTGGCATTTAAAATGTTGGCTACCAGATTTTTAAGCAGGCCAAAACTGAACCTGAGCCAATATCGCAGCACGGCCTTTGCCTTGAAGTTGCCGGCAAAAAACTTGTGTTGCCTCAACAACAACAACAACAACAAAAATAACTGCAACTACTACAACTACAAATGACAAGTGAACATGTGAACATGTGTGTGTGTGTGCATTATTTAGTTTTTGTGCAAAGAAAAGGAAAAGAAAAAGGAATCCTTGTTGCTTGCGATTCACTTGTGCTTTGTTTACTTGTTTTACTGTAGTTGTTGTTGTTGTCGTTGTTGCCATTGCAATGAATATTTGTTGCTCAATTTTATTGCGAAGCTAAAGCGAGCGGACTTTGCCTGCTTGGTTTGTAAATGCACAAGGATAATCAAAGGGATTTGTGCCGCATGCACACGAAACGAGAGTATCCTGTCTCTGTGTGTATGTGGGTGTGTGTGTGTATGTATGTAAGCAATGTGTGTGTGTGTGTGTTTGTATGTACATGTCACTGTATTTACTTTGCTACTGCCATCCAATAGCTGTCATAAATATTTTAGTTTCATTTACAAACGTTGCACTAGAAATTGAAAGGAGCTGCAACTCGCTGCACCTATCTCTCTCCTTCTCTCTCTCTTTCCCTCTGTCTCTCTGTCTGTCTTTCTGTCTCCCTCACTCGCTCTCTCTCTTTCTTTTGCGCACTTAGTCACACTCTCCAATATCCATTTTATTTCCACTCACCGCCTCTGGTGTGACAATTGACAAGTCAAGCTTACCCTTTCACGTCATCTAATTGATGAATATTTTCTAGGGAAATCCGTTGGGGAATTCGCGTGAAAATAAAAAAAAATATTAAGCTACAGTTTCTAATATTTTACTAATATGTGGATGCTTGGGAATTCCTAAATCAGCAAATTTTGGTTTAAAGTAAATGTTCCTTTATAAACTGAAACTTACTCCTTCAGTAAATATATAAAAATTGGAATTATTTCTGCAATAAACAATAATTAATAAAAACTTTAACCGTTAAATGTTATCTAAAAAATTTAGTCAGCTTTGACATTAATTTCAAAGCAATAATTGTCAGTGACCTTAAATAGATATGGTCTTAAAGTTTTTTAAATTTATTTTTACTAAATTTCAATTCAAATAAAATGGTGTCACTAGAGTTTAAAATTATTACTTAAATTTAAATTAAATTAATTTAAATTATTACTTATATTACCTTAACATGTTTTTTTAAGATTTTTCTGCTTTACTTTACTACAAATTTTTGCAGCAAAATTTTAAAAATGTGTATAAAATCCTAAAACTTTTGTACAGTTTTAATTGAGGAGAGAGAATAAATGAAACAACAAGCGCAGACAGTTGAGAAGTAATTCACTTAACCAAAGAAATGTCTTATCCTCTGACGTCCAAAAATCGACAAACATATATACTAATAAACACACACACACACACACACACACAAACGCACACACATTTAGAGCTTATCGTCGTTCACAGGCTTGTAAGGATTAAAAGAGTTGTGATTATGTTAAATGTGGATTGGGTGGTGATTGTGGTTGCATGGATTCAATATTTAACTATTTATTCACTTTTATTTATTTGTATTACATACATACTAATATATTATTATTGCTATTATTATTCTTGGCAATAGTTTATTTAATGTCGCGACCTTTCGTTTGTGCACTTTAATTTCTCACAAAACATAGGCCATTATTTATATTTGCCCAATAGAATTTTGTGTCAACGTTCTCTTTGTTTTAATTATAGGTAAATAATATTTTAACAAAATATTTCATTATAATGCTCTGGCGCTGGCAATATTATTATTACTGCAAGCCCATTGCTATGCAAATTATACTCTAACAAGGGGTAGCTACAGCCTGGCAATCATTGTAAAAGGTAATAATAATACATTTTTTGGATCTGTTCATTTTCAAGCAATGTAAATTTGAGTATTTTATGCATCTTCTAGCAAGTAAACAGAATTGTATAAAAGAAAAGGTAAAAAATGAAAAACAATTTCGTTTTTGCAATGAGGCAAATTTCTTCAGCAAATCTATTTTATATATTTAGCTTTCATCGTTAGCTAAACCTAAAAAAAACCTCTTAAGGTTTAGGTAAAAGTCTAGTGACGAAAGCATTTTCATGCCCCAAAATTAATGATATCCACTTTTGTGTGTAATAATATTAAATTTTACACAAAAATAATTTAAATGTAAGCAAAAATTCGAGCTGCTTTTGTCACTAGCGCGGACTGCTGTTCTCAGTGAACTGATAATAGGCAAGTATAGTTTAGGTTCGACTCGGATAAGTTTGCAAATTTTATTCTGTTTGGTTGGGCACACGCTGCGTATGAGCAACCTGTAAAATGCATGTTAAATGTGCACACATTTAGTTTGATGTCGTTGTTGTTGTTGTTGTTGCTTTTGCTGTTGCTGTTGCTGTTGCAACTTAAGTGCATAAATAAACACATTTTAATTAAATTAAAATAAAATGCATATCGTATGCATTTATTATCGATGTTCATATCAGACAGCCGACAGGCAGACATGCCACATATTCGAGATTCGAGATGCGATGACGACGATGATGATGATGATGATGATGATGTTGATAATCATGATGATGATGAGGCAGTTGACCAGCTATTTTACAATGCATAAATTTATGCATGCCGTTGCAGTTGCAGTTGTAAATATATATGTGTTGCCTACTTTTAGGCTGAACCTAGGAAGAGAAGAGACGGGAGGGAAAGGGAAGAGGTCTCGGCTTTAGTTTTCAAATCGAATTAGACCCAAGGGTCGAATTGTGCAACATTTTCGATTTCGTTGGCATGGAAAGTGCAGCACCGTGGGACCAGTTGAACTCGTTTACTCGTTTAGTGCCACAGCAAGTGGCATCCACTTTTGGCCAGGAGTTGGGTTTTAGTTTTGGCTTTTTAAGCTCATTCCCCAGAGTGTCAGCCCGGCCAGTTTGACTTGCTGCCAGCCATTGGATCCAACTAATAAACTTTCTCCATACACAACTGCACAAACTCTTAAGATAATGAGCAAAGGGCAGGGGAATCAAACTGGAATCGAATGACATAGAATGGAATGGGAACTGCAGTTAATCCTCATCATCGGCTTTTAGGCATTAGAGCACACTCGGTCCATTACAGTTTCTCATAACCCAATTGATTCTCATGCTTAAAAGCCGAGGGATTGAGATATGGGATTATCTACATACACATCTAATAGACCAAAGTTAATAATCATCTAAAGTGTAGTTACAATTTACATGTAATTGTGATCATGATTGTGCAGCAGAACAAACCTCTAGCTCATCTTTAAATATTAATATATGAGCTCAGAGTGCTTTCGATTAATTCGTCGATAAATTTGTCGTCCTTGACAAATTTAATCATGATTTGTCCACTTTATATTATCATAATTTGACTGATCACTATGATTTATTATTCTTTGTTGATCATATTAATTATATGTACATATATTTTAGATTTTCCTCTTAGGCTCTTTTATTCATTTTGATCTATCTTCAGTCTTTGTTTCTCAAAAAAAAAAAATATGATAAATAAATACTTTTGGTAAGTTCCGAAAAATCATTCAGCTCTTATTTAAAGCGGTTTAGGTCAACTTTATATCCAATATCGTTTAATTAATACTTGCTTTATTAGGTCAATCAATTTTATATGTAATTAATTGCTTTTAAATATCAAAAACTGGACAGTATTTACGAAAATAGGAATTTGTTGTTTCTAACTCAAGTGTTAAATATCACTGAATTTTATAAGGTAAGTATCGTCACTCTCAAATCACATCCAGAATAAAAGAGTGTTGGTGAATGCCAAAATACAAGCCAAACATAATTAAAAAATATTTGTTAACTAACCTGTTTTGCTCTATAAAAGAACACAATTCTGTGATTTACGCGTAGAGTTTATCTATTCGATTTTTGTTCTATATATTTAAGCTCCGATTCCGAAATTTGTTTTGCTCACGGCACTCACAACACTTGAACACATTTCCAGTAGTGGCCAATTGGGGATTTTCATGATTGAGATTTGTTGATTTAATTTTAATTTTGATTTTGATTTTGGCATTGCATTTGCATTGCTTCTTGCTTGAGGCCACAAAACTACGGCGAATTAACCAAAAAACAATAACAAAAAAAAAGTGACTGAAGCTCCAAAAAGGAGTTAAAAAAAAGGCGCGAAACACAACGCGAAATTTCGGAGACCAAAAAATATGTAACAAATTGGTGTATTTTTTTAAATATTAAGCGCAGAATTCGACAAGATAGAATTCACAACAAACAAATGTAGCACGCGGTAGAGACACGTTGTTATTTTTTTATTTTCTTGCTGGAGGGAGAGACCGAAAAGCTCGTAAACTATTCGTAAACAGTGTTAAAATACCGTCAACCGTCAACCGTTAGCCGTTAGCCGTTAACCCGTATCGAAACTGTCGACGATATCGTCGCTGGCCGGCTCATTGGGTCACTGAAGAGGCGTCAGAATCAAAATCAGAATCAGAATCGGTTTCAGTTTCAGAGCCAGACACAACTAGACACAGAGACACACATGCTGTCCACGACGAGGACGACAACGAGGACTACGATAACTACGATAACTACGAGGACTACGACGATGTGGATGTTGATGTTGTTGCGGGAGAGAAACACGAGGCACGTTGCCCGCTGCAAATACCGACACTGACTGCAATCGCCGATGTTTTGGCTTTGGATTTTAAGACGCACACACGCATCACGACAACGACAACGACAACGGCAACGAAGCCAGGACGAGCATCCTACTATTGGGTCCACGACCATCGACAACAACACGACGACAACGCACGAGTCCCAAGTGCACGAGTCGAAAGGACTCACAGCTGTTTTTCGTTTCTCGATTCTCGTTTCTCGTTAGACGCACAGGTGCCGAGACGCAGCATTTGCGCATGATCCGTGAGCAATGTTTTCCACAGGACAACAGCCGACAGGATACGAAGCGAGAAGCAACAATAGGAACGAAAACAAGAACTACAACAACAACATTCCCAAACAAGCCGCAAAATTGGCGCGCAATTTCAATTAGTTGATGTCCTGTCGCCTGTCGCCTGTCGACAGTCTTCCCTCTTCCCATCTCGACTATCAATTTCTTAGCATCAGTTGCCGGCGGTCAACGTTCAACGTTCAACGTCTGTTGCTGCCTCCTTTCACATCCTTTCACCTCTCTTATCCCCCACCTCATTAGTTGACTCGGCCACGGACTGTCGCTCTGTTTAATTTGGCGTTCAAAGTGCCCACGTCCGGTTGACCAACCACTCGTTGTCTCTCAAAAATCTGATCACAAGTCGCCACTTGAGTTGGGAGAGGAGGAACTGCATGCCACAGTCCTTGTGCCTTGCCCCTTGTCCCTGTCCACTCGGATGCCCCAAGCCCAGTACTCAAATGTGGCACAGACTTATGGCTTTGTGACAATGTCAGTATAAACATACAGATCTCACAGACTATAAGAATTAGAGCAACTAAATTTAGTGACAATATGTTACTCCCATCTTAAACATTTTTTATAGTTATTGGTTGTTTATTTGGCTAGAATCCAGGAAGTTTAACCCCTTTTGCTTTAATTTAGTTTTTTATTTATTTTAATTTCTTTTTATTTATTCCTTTTTTTTACTACTTACAAAATTTAATTTAATTGATTTTAACGAACGGCAGCAAAGATTTGTATAATCGGCATTTCAAAGTCAAGCACCTCTATAGTAGAATTTTCACTTGTTTTATTATGTCGATTTATCAGTTTCCGACGACTGAATTGAAAAAGAGTTGAATTTAGTGAAAACTACTAATGATAATATGTGTACGAATCCATTAAATTCATTGGAATTGGTAGGGACTTGACTTTGTTAATCATTTCGAATTTATTTTGAGCATAGACTTTTAAATTGAGTTCATTTAAAAGTTAAGTTAAGTTAAGTGCCAATTAAAATTAATTATAGTATTCAAAAACACTAATATTTGTGACATTTTAAAAAGTGTTATTTTTTGTAATGACAAAAAACACACAGAAAAAAGATTATTCAAACGAATTTGTATACATACCCCAGGGCATATTTGTTGTGATAATCTTTTTTCTGTGTGTTTGTTGTCATAAAAAATATATCACTTTTTAAAATATCACAAATATCAGAGTTTCTGAATACCCTAATTAATTTTAATAGGCACTTAATTTAACTTAACTTTAAAATGAACTCGATTTAAAAGTTTCTGAATACCCTAAATATGAACTTGAGAAAATGCGCCTAAAAAAGTAAAATTGTAGAAAAGTTTATATTGGAGAAGGCAAGTATTCAAAATATCGAATGTAAATTTAAAAGTAAACTCAAAGATAAAAAAATATAAAATTAATTAAAGGTAAAGTGTGGTTAAATATACAATAATATTAGAAACAAATTATTGAAATTAAAGAAATAAAATATGTAAATAAACTATGCCTTAAGTTACCACGTACATGGGAAGCTTTAGCATATTCTGATTATTATTATTAAATTGCCAAAGACTTCCAACTGATGTTAATTTAATTTTGTCTAATGTTAGCTTAGTCAATAATTATGAGACTATTTCAATGGGATGATAAGTTCCCTTTTGAAAGTGATGCCAGACAGAAGTTGATTCGTTTTTCCAACTGCCTGGCTTCAAGTCAATGCTTGATTAAGGACACAACTTCTCATTCCCAATGTCTGCCTCTATTTTTCATTCTCTATCTCTTTCTCTCTCCCTCTCTCTGTCTGTCTGTCTGTCTGTATTATCTGGTAGTTCTAATAATGAAAAATTGCGACTGATGGCGTTAGTTGGGGCCGCTGAACCAGTCGCAAGTGGAAAGTGGGCTAAAACAACAACAACAACAACAACAACAGATATCCAGTCAAGAGAGTGTGGCAACAACAAAGCGCGCCTACGATTGCCTTTCAGCTGGAGTAGTTAACTTACTCGCAGGATGCTGAGGAGAGGGCCCAAAAGGGTAACAAAAAAAAGAAAGCGAATCTCTAAAGCTGAAACAAAAGAGCCACTGTGACGAACACAATGATAGCAAGAGCGAGACAGATAGACTGCAGGAGAGAGACAGAAGGAGAGAAGGCAGGAAAAAAAGACGCGCACCACGTGCACAATAGAACGTCACTCCAGTCCTTCCCCGCCCCCGACCTCGCCCCCTTCAAAAGGACCCTCGACCCGCCCACATGGTGTGAAATGTGGCATTAAAATAAAGGAACACTCTAATAAGGCTGCCTTTTGTTATCGATGCAAAAAAAGCAATGAGAAAATGCTGAAAAAATGAGGCTGGAAAAAATGCATGTTGCAAGCAAGTGCAGCAGGCTGCACCTTCAAAGCTGCTGTGTGGCAGCCTCAGCAACGAAAAAAAGAAATGGAACAGAAAAAACAAGAGAGATTGTAATTTCCGGCCAAATTGTGAGCGAAGCTTTTTAATATCTTCTGGCAGCTGCGATTCATCAGCGCAGGCTACCTTCCACTTTGCCACCTTGCCACCTTGCCACCTTGCCACGTTGCCACGTTGCCAGCTTGCCACTTTACCACTTTGCCACCTCGCGAGGCGCCTCCAATGTCCGCTGACAGAAGCTGCTGCAGGGGAATTTGCAAATGTCACTTCGAGGCAGAATTGAGTCAACTGATTAGCATAGCAATTGCATGACATTATGATATTACGATATTACATTATTTCCAATTATAAATCACGATTCTCATCTTCAGGTCAAAGTTAATTATAGTGTCAATGGGTTCAGTCTGTTATAAGGTTACGATTTTTGTTACCTTTTCCTCAAACAAATGTAAATTTTTATAGTTATATAAAAAATTAAGAATACATATTGTTTATTATTATTTAGATTGTAGATTAAAATAAATTATAAATATATTCATATGCATATATGTACACATATTTAAAATATAGGAGTGACGGATAGTAAACGATTTAAAATTGGCTACCTGAATTGGGGATAACACTGAAAATCCCAGTTCTAAAATTTATTTACTTTCATTTTAGTTGATATGTAAATACAAATTTATTTTAATTTTTATTTTCAAATATATATTACTATTATGTTACTTATGGAAGATGTACAAACAATTTTAGGAAATTTAAGCAATGGATAAAGTAGAAAAAACAATAAATAAAGAGAAGAAAATACATGAATAGTAAAGAAAAGAAGAATTTTGAAATGACCTTTGGTATATGATTGGTGGACTTGATATGGGCATTGTTACAGAGCCGTATAGCCAATTTCCAATAACAGAAGTGAGGTTAGACACGGCACACAGCTGATTAGTCGCTAAATTGCATTTATGTGTGTGCTTGGACTTATAATGGACCACGCCCATTGTCCATGGCCCATTGACAATGCATATTGGATAACAAAGAGAGCAAGAGCGAGAGACACAGGGAGACAGAGAGAGAGAGAGAGAGAGAGAGTGAGAGGGGGAGTGGGAGTGAGAAGGGGAGATGCTTGACAATATTTCAATAACATTGATGTGATGTGCATGTTGATTGTAACAGAATTCAGGCGAGTAGCGAATGAGGAGAAGAAAGGAACGGAGAAGATGGAGAAATAGCAGAAGTGGAAGTAAGAGAGACTAACGATGGGGGAGGAGACATGCAGTCAATAATCAAACGTCAAAGCAAAATGCAAGTGACTGCGACTTAACAACTGATGCTTGGTGTTAATGCGCTTACAACTACAGTGTGTGTATGGGTGTGGGTGTGTAATGTGTGTGTGTGTGTGTGTGTGGATAATGCGCCTTGCAGCTCTCACACACACACACACACACCACTACACGTGTTTGTATGAATGCTCTTAATACGCAGCTAATGCTAATAAGCATTTATGTTCCTCTAGTTCTAAGCTCTCTCTGTATGTGTGTGTCTGTGTGTGTGTGTGTGTGTGTGTTATTGTATGAGAGTATGGTTGCATTAGTAGCTGTAGGGTTAGATATATATTTAACATGTAGAAGGCACACAATTCCAGCAAAGCATTTCTCCATTTCACTTCTAATTCAATATGAAATTTCAGATATTAAAGGTTTATTTCGAGATCTATATATTTATTTCTATTAAGACCCCTGGCAAAATTGTTAATTTATAAAAAAAGTCAATCAATTTAAAGAACATCTCACATTATAAAATATCTAAATATAACATAATTTAATGAAGAAAAATGTAATTTATGAGCTCACATTTAATATAAATCATAAGAAATATTCAGCTGTGACAATTGAAAACCTTTGGCTACTTTGTATTCAGGAACGCAGGGAGTAACTGTGAGTGCGCGTATGTGTGTGTGTGTGTGTGTGTGTGTGCTTTAATCCCAATTGTTAGATGGGAAAGACAACAGACAGTGACTCGGCACAATATTCGCCTTGATACGCTTCAAAATTACATTTTATTAACGCACGCATACAGACAGACAGACAGACAGACAGAGAGACAGACAGACAGATACACGCACTCACATACACAGTCACTCAGACATTTGTCCTGTAGTTGGCAACACTTTCACTCTCTCTCTCTCTCTCTCTCTCTCTCTGTCTCTCTCTCTTTCTATCCTTATCTCTCTCACTCTCCCAGTTGAACATTTATTTAGCTTGTTATTTCTTTGCCTCTGCTTTCTAGCACTTTATTACGATTTAAATTCTCATTATCCCTTGTTGTCTGTGTGTGTGAGTGTCTATGTGTCTATGTGTGTGTGTGTCTGTGGCTGTGTGTGCCTTCGTGTGGCAGGAGGTTGTGCCCAACTTTTGCCACCTAATGATAAGTTATCTAATCTGCTTGTGTCTGTGTGTTGAAGACAACAACTGTGAGAAATTTGCGCTAAATAATTTAATTATAGCCACAGCTTAACAACAAAAAATATAAAGAAAAACAAAAAATTGGCAAAGAAAACATAAAAGTAACTATTCCAAAAAATATTTAAGCATGTTTCTCGTTAAGGGTATACCCTGTAAGATTGATTTCTTACTAGTCTTTAAGAAAAGGATTCTTGAAAACCTATCGATAGTTGATAATCGAACACCAGTGAAACACTCTAGCAAATATTTCTCTATACTTAATTCCATCGATACCAAACTCTATGTTCATTTACATTTTGACATTTTGGAAATGTCTGTCATAACTATTCAAAGACATTGACTATTAAGTATCTAATATAATATAGGCCAGTCCATTACTTCTGTTGCTCTCAGTGCTCTTTCCGTTCTGTTTTGGTAAGTGGAACGAATTGGCAGCGAGTTAACAAAAACAAAAAACATGGAGTTGATAGTTCACCCAATTACAACAAGATTCGTCGAGTATTCAACTCAAGTCTTCTATAACCATAATTAATACTATTAACACTATTGATCTGATTTCAACAAATGTTGTACTGAAATATTAATTTTGTTTTAAACTAAAATTATTTGATAATTTATAGTAATTAATAATTTGAAATTATATTTCTAAATTTTGATTCATAATTAAATTGATTTATTGTCGACTGCTATATATGTACAAATGTATACTTTAAATCAGCGGTGGGCACACATGGGCTCTGGGAGCTATGAGGCAGCTCACATCATTTGTAGGCCCCGTCAAGTCGTACATAGGCAGCTCGAGTCGAGGCATTTTATGGCCGTCATAAAAAGCAACAAAAACGCACACAAGCAGCTCGAGTCGAGGCATTTTTGACACTTCAAATTTATGACCGTCAATAAAACAACAACAACAACATTGCAAAGGCGCAGTGTGCGCGCTGAAGACCTTTTTTTTGCTCGCGGGTGATCGACAAAGTAGGTAGACGCGAAAAGGGTTGTTGCTGTAATTTTTGTTGTCGAGCTCCCAAGTTCAAAATTTGTGCCCACCGCTGCTTTAAATAAATGTATGTATAAATAAATGTATGGCAGTTAACACTGTTATTAAAAATAAAGTCAATATGTAGTTGATCGATCGATAATTCAACATTATAATTAAATTGAAAACTATCAATAAAGAGCCATAGGCTGATGTGCATTATTTGCTTGCCGATCAAGCTGCTTTTTCATACCTCTGCATATTCAATACGATCATTTGATCTAACTATCGTCCTAATCATGCTCTTTCTTTCTGTCAAATTTGTATTGCAACGATAGCAGGCAAAATTGGAAAGAAAGTCTCTTTCTTTCTTCAACAAGCAACAGGCAGCGCCTTTTGTTCAGTGTCATCCTTTTGTTGCAGCTCCTTCTCCTCCTCCTCCTTGTTTCATGCTCCCGCCGCCTGTAAACTGCTCGTTGGTCCTTGGTCCTTGGTCCTGTTGCTGCTGTGGATTGTGTGTTGCTCCTGCATAACGTCATTAAAAATTTCGCATTTAATTGTTGTAGTTCTTGTTGTTGTTGGTGTTATCGTATTACGTAATAGTTTCAAGCGTTCTGCCATGCGCTAATTAATGACGTAAAATATTTGTACTTCATCATCATCGTCATCAGGCAGGACGAGGTTCAGGAGCAGCAGCCAGGACCTGCTTACCGCCCCCTTTACCATTCCGCATTTTTGCATGTCGTCAATTATGAAAACTTTTTAGCACGCTCTCAACTACATCTGTGTGTGTATGTGTGTGTGTGCGAGTGTGTCTTCTACAATTGGGGCACACTGCTCGTTAGTTTGTCCCCGCCGATGTTCAACAAGTAGGCAGCACACGGGGCGCATACTTGATCTTATCTAAGTACAAAAAACACTGCATACTTTTGGGCGACACTGCGGCACATTTTCTTCATTTCTTCTTCTTTGGCATTTTCCTCTCTGATTGCTCACATGAAACGTGTGAAAATTGCCATTGCCTTTTTGTTCGCTTTTTTCTATGTTAGCTAATCACCGTGTGCCTGTGAAATTTGGCGAGCTTCAGCGCTAATACCTCTGATCCACTCAGGAGCTAAGGCAACGTGAGTCGCATTGGCATTTTTTGCCTTTTTGTTAGGTGGATTTACTTGGGGATTAGGCCAGGATAATGGCCCAAATGTGGTCCAAGGTATGGTGAACTTGTCACTTAGATTCTTGTCTCGCAGCTAATTTCATTAGTTGCATAGATGTGAATAGTACCTTGAAAATAATTTATTTTAACTGAATGATTCGAAGTTTTTAAATGACATCTCAGAAGATATTATTATTCTATGTATCTATCATTAGTTAAAAAATTAAGTTGAATTTAAATACTGGATTAGATTTAAACACAATTTATTCAATTTTTGTTAATTTTGTATACGTGACATATTAATTGAGACTATTAATAATAAAATCATTTCAGCGTTAGAAAGAAATAACAAAAAAAAAGAAAGATAAAGAGATGCAAGATATAAGTTATTTATTATTTGGCATAAACTTAAAATGATTGATTTTAAAACGAAGTACCTAATTGATTTAATACATGCCTTAAGAAATCCGTGAGAAATTTACAGATTTCACCATGTGAAATTTAGACAATTAACACATTAAATTAACTGAACAAAGATGTCTTTCTAACTTTTGTATTTAACATACATGAACTTTGTGTACAAAATATCAAATCATTCGAGCAATTTGTGTAATTGAATATGTAAATGATTTCTTTGGGTCAAGCTCGTCTTTAAATAACTTGTTTTTAAATTTGCGACAATAACAAACGAGTGGATTTGAAAAATACCAATTGGTCAAACAATTAGGAAATATAATAATAATTGTTGCGTAAAATTCAAGAAAATGTACATACATGTTGAGAGCCTTACTTATTTGCATTTGAAGCAATTAATTCAAACTTCTCGCAGTTGAAAACAAATGCAATCCATTGAGAATTTACACAAATTACAACAGAGCTGTTGATTGATTTGTCGGGCGACAGAGAACATGAAATATCGAATAGACTGTAATTAATTGATAGTCATTAGTATTTAAGACGTTTAAATCATTGAATGGATTTGTGAATGGTCGAAGAGCAGCAGAAAAAGTGGTGACCGAGTAGTGACTGGGTGGTGATTGGGGTGGTGATTTGGGTGGTGATTTGGGTGGTGATTTGGGTGGTGCGGTAAGCCAGGAATAACTCGGAGTTTGTGGTTCTGTGCCAAGCAAAAATGGCAGGTACAAAGCCGCACGGATGTGGCAAGTAAACGTAATCATAACTGTAAATGTTTGCCACATTAACTTGTGTAATTGTGTGAGTGCGTGAGTGTGTGGGTGTGTGTGTGTGTGTGTGTGTGTATAATTGTAACTACAAGTGCAAGTAAAAGAGCCGCAATGAAGCATGTGAAACCAAAGTGGAAGTAAAAGTGGAAGCCAAAGGCAAAAAGGAAAAGCTAAAACCAAAGCCACAGCTGAAGCTGAAGCTAAAGCTGAAGCCAAATCATCATCAGATGAAATCATTTCACACTTTTGCTGTTTACTTAAGCGTAAGTCAACTTTATGAATGTTCAACGCTGCCAGCAACATGAAAGCACTAAGCCAAACACAAAATGTACTTGCACACACACACAAACTTACACAAAGTAATATATATATGTATATATGTGTGGTAGTTCCAAATGCACGTAGCCAAAGTCACAAAATTGCAGTAATTTTTGGGCAAAATTCGTTCTCGAAAACCGCAACGAACGACAATTTTGGCATTTTCACACTTTACTCAATGGTGGAGAGAGAGAGAGAGAGAGAGAGAAGGAGATATAAAGGGAATGGAGGAGAAGTGTAGATTAAATCCAAGACGAGGCGTTCTACATATTACTGAAATGCAATATGGATGGAATGTGCTATCAAAGACTTTCACATGGCTGATTTGAGTTCAGAACCTGAGAAAATGAGAAAGGAGAAGAAGACGG
Organism: Drosophila quinaria; assembly: GCA_035047525.1. Lineage (NCBI taxonomy): Eukaryota > Metazoa > Arthropoda > Insecta > Diptera > Drosophilidae > Drosophila > Drosophila quinaria. Next base: position 29,011,629 of record JAWNPO010000455.1, read on the forward strand.
AGAATAATGAGAAAAAGTTAAATAGGGCAGACAAACAGAAGATAGGAAAATCAGAAACAGTGTCAGAGAGAAAAGGGAAAGTTAAAAGAGACAACCGAATTGAGGAAGAAGAAAGATTGGGAGATTGTGGAAGAGTACAAGGGGAAGAGATGTGGTAAATAATTAATAGATCAAAGACAGAGAAAGAGAGGTAAAAAAGAAGAGAGAGGGATAATACAAGTAAAAATATTAGAAGAGAAAAATAAACCAAGACAGTGAAAGAGTAAGACGAATAAGTGTAGAAGAAAGAGACAAGTGGGGAGAAGAGGAGGATCCACCAAACTTTGCTAATTTATAAAATTCCTAAGATATTATATATAAAAAAGAAAAAAAAACAAACAAACAAAAATTGTTTAATAAACTTTTAATTTTAAACAGCGGAAATAATAAAAACTTAAGAAAAGGTGAGCAAGGAAATAAAGCCTTAAATATATGAAAAAGTACAGTGAAGCATATGTAAACCAGAAAATTCGACTCACTGAAGAGACTTTAAGCAACTCCAAAGAGAACATTGACAATTTTCCATTATTCAAGAACTTTTTTCGTCATTTTTTTTTTTTTTGACTATCTATCAAATGGAGGACTATGAAAAAAGCCGTGCAAACTATGCGAGCGTATATATAATAGTATACTTTTGTGTTTGTGTGTGTGCTTGCACTTACACACACACAATCATAGTCCCCTCACACTTACGCACACACACTCACACATATGAAAACCTCAAATCGACCGCCAAAATTGTTGTTATCGTTCAAAAATGTTTGTAGAAAAAAGCTGAACAGCTGGCAATTTAGACTTGGTTCCTTGGTTCTCTTCATATATATTTTTTTTTTGGGTCAATCACAAGCAAACGTATTGAATATGTACACACTGACGCACTGAGAGCTACATGAAATGATTGAATGAATGTACACACACACACACGCACACACACACACCTGACAACAAACATCATATAAGCAATGACAAGAAAAAATTGCCATAAATATATTTGGAATAAAAAGTATGCAAACAAAATTGGCATAAAGTACACACATAGATAAAGAGAGAAAGATGGGGGAAAAAGAGAGAGGGAAGACATCACTCAGCAATTTCTTACACCCCCCCCCCCCCACACACACACATACACACACACACACTTATACATTCAGCTATCATCTTCTGTCAGCACTTTTCAAACACGTGATCGATCTTTAGACGGATGCAGAGAAATGTAGAGAAGGAAAAAGATGAGGAAAGTGGAAAGGAGTTAGAGAAATGAGAATGAAGAATAGATTGAGTTGGGGTTGGGGTTGCAGATAACAAAAGGGGAGACCAGGCGAGAGAGTTTGTTGCTGAAGATGGGAGAAATGCACTCGGCATGGCTGAAATGGGAGAAAGGGGAGAAAAGGGAGAAAGGGGAGAAATGGTTGTTGGGCCAACACACCAACTCAGGTGTCTTTTGGCCCAAGTTTTTCGTGCCAAAGTTTGCACAGAACAAACATCAAAAGCTGCGCCCAGCTCACGCCTTTGTTATCTCTCTCTTTCACTCACTATCACTATCTGTCTCTCTCTACTTAACTGTACTCGTTGTGGCTGCATGCATGAGAGAGAAAGGGAGAGACGGCAACTGTTTGTGCTTGTGTTACTTTTGATACCCTGTAATAATAGTCAACTGGTGTAGCTTAATAATATACTAAAAACAATTAGAATTGGAACACAGCTAAGAAATATGCAAAATGATAATTATTTGAAGGGATATTTAGAAGCTGACGACAGTCAATACTTTTTCTGATTAACGGCTGAAACTTAAGCAATATTCTAATAACAGCCAAGAGTCTAGAAAGAGTTTCAGAAAAATTATTTTTAAATAAGATTCTAAAAGACCAAGGAACGGTTGGAATTAAAATATAATGAAAAAACATATAAAAACTATATTAAGGATCAGATAATAATTCTGTTTAAATAAACGCTCACAACAAAATTGGAACTACTTATTTTTTACTAATTTGTTAGGGATTTGTAAAAAACGGAAATGGAATTTCTTAAAGATTTCTTGAATTGTCGACTTAATTAATAATAATAATAATTTTTGGATATCTTCGAGTACACATTTATTTAATAAATATTTTTAGCAGCTAACTTGATGCAAGTCAATATTTCTGCCTGAATGAATGAATGACTTTTTAACGTAGCAAATCATAGCACAATGCTTTAAGCCTATGTATTCCAGGGTATCTTTAAGCTTACTATATTTATATAAAGCATTTATTGTTGTTATTGTGCATAGTGCTTGGGCCGCTTTTGTTGGTTGTTGGCTGGTTTGTTTGCTTGCCTGTTTGTTTGAGTTGCTGTTAGAATTATTTTTTCCACTAACGTAAAGCCGCGTCGCACACACACAAACACACACAAACAGGACACACACACACACACACACACACATACACACACACACACACACACACACACACACACACACACACATACACACACGAGCCTGTTTGGTTGCATATGTGACGCTTCGCTTCGGTGTGTGTCCTTGTTTGCAAATATATATGAAATGCAAACAAACAATCATAGATTTAATGCAGCTCAGCTTGGTGCTCTCCTTAGACAACGTTCTATCTCTGCCTCTCACTCTGACTCAATCTCCATCTATTTCATTCTCTCTCTCTCTTTGCGTCCTTTCAAGCATCCTTTGAACAATTTTTGACAATCGCAGTGCTTCCTTCCTTAAGCCTTATCTCACTCCAAGTGCCTGGGAGTGAGGTCGCTGACCTGACTGCGCCTTTAAGCTTTCAAATACATCCTCACTGATTTTACTGCCTCTTTTCAAACATTTTCTCAATCCAGCATTTTCCAATTATTGCAAAATTTACTATGTAAAATATTGATTACATTTATTTATGTTTGTATGTTTGTGTGGATTGTTAACATGTGTTTATCTCTCCTTCCACGTGAGCTGCTCATTCAATTTTGGGCTTTGTTATTTGCACTTTCGGTACAGTTGCTTCAATCAACAAGATGAATAAGAACAAATAACAACGATTTACTCGAAAGTGCTCAACTAATCATGCAAACAGTTACTTGGGAAAATAAAATTGAAAATAATTTCTGGTTTACTATGCGATTCTAAGGAACTTATCAGAATTGCTGATGAACAAATATACCTTATAGCTGCAATCGGATTAAATGAGTATTTGTTTCAGAAACTTCTTCTTCTTGGATTGGAGACAAATATTAAAATGGATAATCAATTTTGAATTTAAGAAATTCTATAATTACTCTATAAAACTCTATGAAATGTTATTGTCTCCTTTTCTTATTATTATTATTTTCTTTTTAAAAATTTATATATTTTTCTACATATTTATTTATTATGTAAATTATTGCATAAGTCAATCAAATTTGGAAATATTAAATGAAATAAAATAAAAGAGGATATAAAGTTACATGTATTTAAGACTTATATGATTTCTACAAGCATAATTGCACATATAATAATTAAATAGTTTACTTTTAAATAGCTAAGTTTACTTTTAATAGTTAAGTGCTGTTCTGACCTACGAGTATATAGATAGCTTAACCCTGTGGCGAACGATGTTAATACTTATTTTTGTCACATAAATAATAATATAACTAGCAATTTATTTAAAAATGTATAAAACTCTCAGAAATTTTTAATAACTTTTTGCATAAGCTTTTGAATATTATTAGTGTTGTAAGTAAAGCATCGTTTCAGTTTCTATTCAATACCTTGAATAGAGGAACAGTGCTGTCAACTTATCTTGTGCATGCAAACCAGTGTTGTCAAACGTCAGCTGGCACATGACATTCATTCTTATCGCATGAAGCCATATCGAAATCTGGCAACGCTCGTCTGCAACTCGTTTAAAGTTTACATGTCGTCAAGGCAGACAGACAGACGGACGGACGGACACCTGCGACACAAGGGACACATAGAAGACCACTTTTGGAAGAGATCGAGACAGAGAGAGAGAGAGAGAGAGAGAGAAAGAGAAAGTTGGCAGCAGTGTTAAGGTGGGTGAATGATATACTATAAACTTAATTGCGGAAATTGGGTTAAAAAACTTTGACACATGTGCGGGTTAAACAAATTTATACTATCAAATGCGTATGTGTGTGTGTGTGAGTGTGTGTCCGTGTGTGTGTGCGTGTGTGAATTGTGGGTGATGCCGTTCATTGACTTTACTTAAGCCAGCATTTCCAGCACTGTAACAGGGGCATCGTGGTGAAAGTTTTTGTGCCACACGTCGCAATATACACCTCTCTCTTTCCCTTCCCGCATGCGACTCTCTCTCTCTCTTTCTCTCTCTTGCCAAAGATACGGCAACAAGCGCCCTTGAAGCGTTCACGCTTCCCGTTTTGTGCCCGTTGTAATGCAATTTTATTTCATTTCATTGAAGGCAAAGTTTTCCCTTCGAATTCTTTTACTTTACTTTGGTTTTCAGTGTGGTCCCATTTTTTTTATTGTTTTCGTTCTTATACCCTGCATAAATAAAAAGATGACAAAGTGGGTATTACAAACTAGAGATTAAATAAGAGATTGTTGACTTTTGAAAAGCTATAATTAATAAGTCGATTCAAAGTAAAGACCCAATCAAGAATTATCTTAGCATATCCATGTACAACAATTTGGTAGTCCACACTTCAATTTAATACCCCATGTAAGTTTCTTAAAGGGCATCTCATAGATCAAGCGAACTTAACAACAAAGATGGTTAATTCTATATGTAATCAGTTATTATGTATCTTGTTAGTTTCAAATGGCAGCGAACGCTGAAACTAAGGGAACTAGAGATTCTAAAACTGCAAATTATATTTAAATTAAAAACTGTACAAAATTCTGATAATTTCAATTGGAATTTATTTTTATCTTGACACCATTTAACAGGGTATCCTTCAGACATGTGTGTCTCTCCTTGATATAGGATATCTGTTAGTCTAGCACACACAAACATTTATCTTTATTTTTTTTTTGCCCACCTCTTTTGTTCTCTCTTGCACTTGGTCTGTCTTTTATGCTCGGTTTGGTTCCTGGGCTTGCCAAACGACAAATTTGCCTTTAAATTGGACGCCTAAGCCAAAGTCGAAGCATTATCACTCCCCTTTATCCCCTCACCATCCACACATCCACATCTACACATCTCCACATCTGCACAGTGAGAAAGCGAACGACAATATATGCAAATCTTTGATGTAAGTAATAATTTCCTTCCCCTATGCAAGTAAACTTTCATATTGTAAATTATGAGCGTGCGAATATTGCTTTTAGCATTTGAAAACTGTGGAAAACTGCAAAACTTTTCGACTCTGATTTTACCATATGGACAAAAAGGGATATAAAAATGAGACGAGAGAAAAAGAAGAAAAGTGAGGGTAATCAGCAAGCATAAATAATAGCTTAAGACTAACTGAAAATATTATAGGTGATAGCTCTAAGCAACAGCTAAATAGGAAGAAAACATATTTAAATTTTCATTTCCCACTATTACAATTGTTCAAATAAAACTCAAAAATTATAAAACGCTACAAAAAACAAATGAAATATTTACATACAAATTAGAATTCGTTTAAAACTTTATTATCGTGCAGACTTGTATAACAATTAAGGCTTTTTCAAGAAAAAAATCACCAAATGCACCAATGAATATTCAATATCTACTTAATACACTTTAAAAATCAAAAATTAATTAGAATATTTCTACAATACAATAAATTAACGTATGAAAGACGAAAGAAAACAGAAAAAAAAAACAATTGGTATGAACACATTGCCGCTAGTTGTCGGAGTATTATAGGTAGAGAAATAATAAAAAGACAGAGTTCATGTGTGAAATATACATTGAGTGCGCAGTGAAACATGAATTTACACTTGAGGCAACGAAATTGCAGCTGATAATCCTTGTGGAAGGATCGCTTAGCCTCCCAAACTGCCCGAGACACGGAGCGAGGCCTCCACACGGCCAAAGCGCAGCTTGACCAGGCCATTGATCGCATCCCGGTGGGTGATTAGGACAGGTCCGCTGAAGCACTGACCGTTCAGACTGACGGTGCCGTTGCGACTCTCGTTGACCAGGAACAATCCCTTCTCGCTGAGTGTCAACGTTGCATGCAACTTTGCCACAGACTGAGACAAATGGTGACGGAGAGAGTGAACAAAAATCCTTGAACTGAGGACAGTCCTTACCTTATCGTCGAGACAAAAGTCCAGCTCCTTGTCGTTGATATTACTGCCGATGCGTAGCACCTGATAGGTCCGCAGTACCACAGTCGGAAGATCCTTGAATGTAATGGTGGCCATGACTCAGACTCTTTTCTTGCTGTTGAGTTTAACTTGGTTAATCAATTACTACAGCCTACAGTACAGTGTACTGCTTGGATTCAATTATATTCTTGTCAGTGACAACTACTAACAATTGACAGACTTGTCACAAGCTTGCTTTGATTTACTTTCCGCTAAATTTTAAATTGACAAATTCAACAAGGCTAATAGAATTAGTTAAGTATTGCATTATTTTTCAGTCAAAATAAAATATATAAGGGGTGCCACAGAAATTTCTTCCACTTGAATTTGACATAAATTTCATGCAAATTTATCTCAAATTGAAGTGGAAGAGATTTCCGTAGCACACCTTAAAATTGTATGAAATTTATGTATATAAAAATTTATATAAATCCGGAAAACAACAAAAAATAACTAAGACCTAAACTGACAAAATATCTTCTGTTTTAATACCACAATATTACATTCGTAAATTCAAAATGAGTTGACACTATAATTTATCTGTTGTAAATAGCGTCTTAAATTAAATGCTTTCCCTTGTGGCGCAGGGAATCAAACCATAATAAATAAATTGGTAATGCATCTTCTTTCCTCCTTCTTTGTTGCTTTAAAATAAAAATTTTGGGGAAATGTATTTCCTTACGAGTATCTTTGCCAGCTATGCCTCGAGTCACAGCTTTGTGTGTTCCATGATTATTCAATTGTAAATTAAAGAGAGAAAGCTAAAATATTGAAGTTTTTCTTCATTTCCATTTCCAGTCAGCTGAAATGGCGTTTCATTTTCAAGCATTGTAAACAGATTCTTGCGTTAAGCTTGACTTTAAGTCATGTAAGTAGTCAAGGCTTCTAATGATTATTTAGCATTGCTTTCTTCCTACTTAACCCCATATTAGTTCTAACTTTCGAGAGCTTTAGTTTTATTTAAAGCCGCATCGGTGCAATCAGAAAACACTTCTGGCAAGACTCCAAAACCGAACTCTTAAAGTAAAAGTAAGCCGATAGCTTCAATTTCAATTGCTGTAAAAACGAGAAAAAAAAAAAGGAAATTGAGACAAAAAAATGGGACAGCAATATGCAATTTGAAGGAGGAGGAGGAGGTAACATTGGGGCAGAGGGGAAAGAGCCTCGAATGTTGGCCACAACTGCGGGCACATGGCGCTGGGAGTTGAAGCTCTGTCAAGAGGCTGGCAGGCAGCCTTGATGCCAGAGGGGGGAGCCCTCCTACCCCCTCCCTGATTGACCTCCTCTTGTCCCACTTTTCCCGCTGAAAACTCCTCTTCCGCCCATCCCTCCCCTTGCCGACTGCCATGAGTCCGTGGACATTTTCGCACTCGCATAACTTTGACAGCATTTTTGCAGCATTACAATTAACTGCCCAGCCTGGGTTGCCCTCCAGCACGACAGGGTTGTCGCACGGCACTCGGTAGTTGGTACACAGAAAATACAAATCATTCAAAGTTCCAAGTTTAAAATTCATTATTTCATATTTTTTAATTAAAATTTCTTTTGGAGTTCCGATAATCAAAATATTGGTGAAAAAGTCCGGGATATTACATCGAATTCATTTTATGACGCAATGCCGGATTTTTGTTTCTTGTGTAGGGTTGTTTTCAGGGTTGTCCAGATCTCGCGGACTGGCTTCCTTTGGCCTATGACGACGTTGTTGTTCTTGCCTCTGTGTCTTGTTGGGTTTCTGCCTGCTGCGCCTAAAATCCGCACTCGTTAGAGGCGTGGCAGTCAAACACTCTGTGTGTGTGTGTGTGTGTGTGTGTTTGTGCAAAATTTGTTCCATTTTACGCTCTCTACACAAAAACAATAAATCGCTCACAGCGTCACGTCAACTTTCCTAATGCAGCGGCCAAGGGAGCTGAAGAAGGGGGTGTGGAGGGGCAGGGATGGGAGTGAGGACAGAGGGCAGGGGCGGAGGCGGGGCTAAAGGGTTGCCGGATGCAGCAATTGAGGCTGAAGCCATTTTAACTGCCACTTGAATGCTAAAAACAATGAGCACAGGAACAAAATGCATATATACATATATATACTTATATACATACATATATGAGCACACACCCACACACACAAACGCACACACACACACTTGCCACAAAACAGCAACTGTAAATTGTAAATTGTAATTTAAAAGTTTTAGTGGCTGCCCTTGCAATAAATGCGCCACGTAAATCAGCCCATGATGAAGAGATGATAAAAGGTAAGAGCTTCAGGCTCCTCTCTCTTTCTCTCTTATTCCCTTCTTCTCATTCCCTCCTCCACTCCAGTCTCAACACGTTCGCTGGCAAGCACTTTCCCTATCTGCGCCACAAATATTTAGTTCTCTAATTGCTAAAACCATACAGAGAGCACTTCCCTTTTATTCCTTTTTAGGTCCCCTCTCGTCATCCAACACTTTGCAACACTTTTCTCCCTCTTCAACTCTATCCCTATCTCTCTCTCGCTCTCTTTCAAACGTTTCTAAAATTACCGTAAAATCCACAATCAACAAATATGAATGAGGACACAGTTGCAAGCAACACAGGGCGCATTGGCAAGCAACCCCGCAACACCCCCGCTTTACAGAGTATTTCAGTAGGTCAGCAGGAGGAGTACGAGATGAGTGAAAAAAAAGAGTCATGGAAAGGATTTGAACTAATAAATTTTTCAACAACTTAAAATTATACAACAGATCTGCAATGTCTATTTAAGTTTCATATTTCATATTCTAATTTCATAAATTTAAACAACAAGTATAGCATAGCAAAATCCACAACGACCACCTTTGCCCGCATTTAAAACTCTGATCTGAAACACATTATTGAAAACACTTCATAATATTATCATATTGTCAAAATCTGAACATCTTAAAACCTATTTACATACAAAATAAAATCTTTTGAATACATGAGCCCGTACTCCAATTTGAATGCCCTTACTAGGCGCGGAGAACTATCGATAGGCGCCATCGATAGCCGACGATATTAATTTCAAAACCATCGATAGTTCACGATAGACGACGATTGTCCCGGTCACAAAAAAATACATATTTTCTGTGTATTTCAAATTTTAAGTGTATTTAATTTTTAAAGAAGAAAATCCGTAATATAATATTCATAATCCATAGTATTTTAAGCATTTTTAATCAAAAGTTTTAATGCAAAAACAAAAGTACATTAACATTTTCTACCTTGAGTCTAGTTCGCCTCCCCGAAACAATTTGGCACGTCTCGCTAAATACTCTTTCCGTCTTTTTAATCGAATTAATCCGAATTTTAATCTTAATTATCAACTTTCTCACAAATTTATTTCTTGTTTCTCCAGATACCACAAAAATCGCTCAAATTTGTTTTTGTTCATGTGAAAACCAAACTATCGATAGTACTTCCGGTACTATCGAAAGTGGGCGGCTGCTATAGATGCTAGCTAGATAGCTCCTAACCATCGATAGTGTCGATAGTGGTATCAATAGTTCTCCACCTCTAGCACTTAGCTTTTCAACCCTCAACGATCCCCTTAGAATTTGATAAACCAAATAAGGTAAGAACTTATTCTATTGATATCCAATAATTTGTAATGATCGCATACACAATATAAATGAAATGTGTAAATCTTACTTTTTGATAAACAAAATTCATTTTTAGCTAAATTTCAAGTTTCAAAATGCATCTGCAATCAGTTGAAATTTAACTAGTTCCGCACTGAACTACTCCGCTCGTAACGGTAAATCACAGCAGCTCAATTGAACTAAATCTAGTTGAAATTGAATTGAAGTGGAGTGAGAAACACACAAATCATTAGTTAGTGACTTTCGAATGACTTTCTGTTAAACCAAGACTTTTGCCTAGGCATATCTCTGTCTCTCTTTCTCTTATGTTGCTATGTTAGCAGCTGCACACACACACACACATACACACACACTAACACACACACACACACACACATAAATAGGTATGTTAAGCGAAAGTGAAGAAACGTGATTGAAATTTTATCTTTGGCAAAAAATCGAAGAAAATATGTGGTTTCGACTTTGGCAGCTGCCCTGAAAAATTCACACACACACATGTACTCTCACACTCGCACACAGTTACATATGTATGTGAAAAAGCGTGTGTGTGTTTGGCTTTTTAAATTGCTCAACGTTGGCGTTAACCGTCGCCGTGGCTCTGTGTGTTATTTGCATTGAAATGTTGAGTAATTGGAAAACCAATCTGAAGCATCTGCACTTCATGTTTTGCATACCTGGCTGACTGACTGACTGACTGACTGACTGACTGACTGACTGACTTACTGACTGACTGATTGACAAAGGGACAAAATGCGAGGCGTTGCTTGATTCGATTCCTTTTTCTCTTTTCTCTCCGCTCGGAGTCAAGAACAAATACAACCAACCAACAACACACACACTCACACTCACACAAACACACTTCACACACAGGCAAAACCACGCCCCCCCCGCTCCCACGCCCACAATATGCTGGTGCTGCGACAGGTTGATTTTGCTGCTGGCTTTTCGCGCACTGGCTAAAAATAAATTGTTTTTAAATAGCTCGACACATTGCTCGAACGGCACAGTCTCCCCTCGGGACACCAAATCACGTGTGTGTGTGTTTGTGTGTGTTGCCGCCTCACCCCGCCCTTCTCCATGTTCATTTTCTTACTGCCAGCAACAGCAAAAACCAACAAAGCTGCAACAACAACCAACAAAGCTGCAACAACAACCAGCAAAATGCCTGGCAACAACGACAAAAGCTAACAATAAACGCGCTTCCGTTGTCGCTTCCTGGTTCCTGAACTTATTTGTTTTCAATTTTATTATGCTTTTTTTTTCGCCTTTGGTTTTTATACCCTGCAATTTTAAAAACAGCACCTTCAGTGACCTAATCTATTGTTCGGCTATCAACACATAAATTCTCATTTCGGAAATACGATAAAAGTCCCTTAAAATTGAATTTTTTTTATGACGAGGCAGAATTAAATAACACAATAAATAATAGATTATTAAAATATTGCTGATAATCTATTTTCAATACAATTTATTTTAGAAGTATATTCAGACGTTATGGAACATTTAGCCTAGTTGACAAGCTGGTCCATTTCATCTCAGTAGGCTGAAAATTTTGATGGCAACTAATTCAACTCTAGTGTAAACGGTGCTCAACTCTAAAGCACTTTTTCACCGACACTTTTTTTAAAAAAGCTGACCGTGTCGCTCACCGTCGCTTACCATCGCTCACCGATGGAAATAGAACTCGCTTTTCACTGAAGCTTTGAAATTTTGTGTGGTTACACGACAGGACAGCTTTTTGACGAAAAGTGTCGGTGAAAAAGTGCTCGTGTGAAGCCAGCTTAAGCAAGTGTGTTGACGTGGTTAAAAAGCACAGTGCAAATGCCCACTTAGAATTATTAGACATACAGGATGTTTAAAATGACAGTTATTGCAGAAACTAGTTTCAGAAGAGCACAACTTAGAAAAGAAGCTTTCTCAACTGAGCAAGATTTACAGGATATCTAGCTAGTCTTACCCTCTCGACTAGCTGATGTTGGTTTCTTCTCTCCTACGTTTCTTTCTCATCCTTTTGTTAAACTTTTGTTATTATTGCCTTTGTCGCTATTTCTGCGAATTATTTTGCATTTGTTCAATTGTCTTATGACAGGCAGGTAGAAATCTTTCAACCTTCGCTTCCCCATCGAGGTGTCACAGCTTGCACGGAAATTATCTCAATATGCTCGGTTATTGTCAATTTCAACCCACTGTATGCTGAAACATGCAGGTACAGGAGGGAAGCTGACAATAGGGAATCTCTGATTGTGGAACAAAATCTAACTCTATAAAGTTTGCATCTAATTAACATTTATAATAAATGATATAGTATTTGTCTCTTAGACTTGATTACCATGCTCTCGATGAATTCTAATAATTTAAGTAGATATGTTCACAGAGTGTTTTGCTTTAAATTTTTATTTTACTTATGGTTCAAATTTCGATAATTTCTTCAGGCTAAAAAACATTAAATAAATCATTAACTGTTCCCATCGAGTGTAATGCATCGCATCTAGTTAAAGGACCACATATATGAATATTGAAGTGTATGTTGGTTTTAGGAGGCATCATTGCGATCCTGACCTTTTTGAGTCTGTCGTGTCTTTCGATTTCTTTGATAGTTTCTATTGTTACAGCAACACTTTGCCCTTGTTTCCAACGTTCCATCTGATCTCAGGGTATTGGAGGTTTTGACCTTCTGTCCATTATTTCCTCGTACCGGTTGTGGTGTCCTTAGGGGACTACACTGTCCCGATCCAGATCCGATTCCAGTTTGTGGTGTGGAGTTGATGAGCTGATCGAATGGGGCATAATTATCCATTGGGCTAAAACCGTGATAGGTCTCGTTATTCTCGGGATTACAGGATAGGTTGCCATAGTTACTCTCCTGATTCGATCCATAAGTCGGCTCGCTAATGTTGGTAATGTACATAGTTGTGTTGTTCTTACGATTCGATGGACTCGAAGAATTCATGCCAGTGCTTTCGAAAGTCGGCATAGATACATCATTGAGGTTCTCAAAGGTCCCCACATTGTGATAGACACTTTGACCTCGATCCCTCGACCGATCCGAATTGTCTTTACTCTCGCTTACATTCTGCTTAGTGTACTTGCGAGTCATGGAGCTAACGGACTCTGTAATTGTTGCCTCCTTGACTTCAGTTACCCCCGAGGAAGGTCCCTGCAAAGTATTATTCAGTGCGGATGGTTCACACTCATTGCGCAGTTGCTCCGTTGCGATATTTTCATTTGAAGTCGCATTCTTTAAAGAAGCCGACGACTTGGAAGTATCTAGAGTCTGTTTACCATTCAAGTCTTGTTCCAAGTTAATATGATTACCTTGCTTGGAGGCTGGACATTGACAAGCTGGATCCTTTTGTCCTGTCCCAAAGTCCAACTCGTTTGCTGAGTTTCCAAAATCCTCGCCAATCGCTGTCGATCGGGCAAAGTTACTCCGATATCCTTGTCCCTGTCCTTGTCCTTGTCCTTGTCCCCGTCCCGTGCTATTCAGTGTCGGCATACTTACATCTTCCAACTGCTCTTCTGGTCGAGAGCGACTTCGATTGGAAGAAGAATTCGTATAACTTCGAGTCGAGTTAGTGGGGTTCGTGGGTTCGCTAACGTCGTCGAGATTCTCGCTGGGCAAATTGGAAAGATTCGCTCTGTCCGCCCATTGCAAGCCGACTGGACGATTCTGTCGGCTCGAGTTGCTCGCATTTCCCAGCATCTCGTTCGGATGGGATGTCTCCCGACGCGTCGAGTCCTGAATGCTTATAAAGATCTCACTCATTGAGGGCGCCGAAATGTCGCCAATGTGTTGTTGACTCGGAATACAGGGAAAACTCCGAGCACGACGCATGGAAGGTATCGATACCTCCTGCAGATACGCTCTGGTCACGTGAGGACTCATGCTCATTCCAGGCGCAGTCACTTCCTCCAGGCACTCGCTGGGATAAGTCGGCTCGGAGTGCGGATGACGCGGATAGCTGTTGTAACTGTCAAAGTCCGGAGGTGATATGTCCCAGAGCTGATGCGTATTCTGAGATAATCCAAATGAAGGCGCAGTGACATCATCCAGACACTCGGATGGCATTGTCATACCCTCCAAGTATTCACTGGTCATTGGACCTCGACCAGAGGTGTAATACGAAGGCTCTGTCACGTCACAGATGTACTGAGAAGGCATCGATCTCTGTTGACGTCTCCGACTCGCTCCTTGCGACAAACTGCGTTCCGGAAATGATGGCATTGAAATGTCATCAAGGCATTCACTGGCCATCAATCTACGTCCTGTACTTTGAAAGGACGCAGGAGCTGAAGTATCGCAGATGTTTTGACTTGGCATTGATCGCTGCTGACGTCTCGAAGATCTCATTCTCGAGGCACCAGAGACTCCTCCGAAGGAAGGCATACTCATGTCCTCCAAGCATTCGTTGGTGACTGATCTTCCAAATGACGCTTCGTTTCCACTGTTGCCAAAGGAGGGAGCTGATATATCACAGATATTCTGGCTGGGCATGGATGCTTGTCGTCTTGTTGGAGATCTCGCATTAGTTACTCCTGATACTCCTCCGAAGGAAGGCATACTCATGTCCTCCAAGCATTGGCCTGACCTTCCAAATGGAGGAGCTGATATGTCGCATATATTTTGAGAAGGCATCGATCTCTGCTGTCGTCGGGTTGATCTGCTGGGAGACATGCTGCGTCCAAAGGATGGAGCAGTAACATCCTCCAAGCACTCACTTGGCAAATTAGTCATTTGCCTGCTCGAAACTCCTCCAAAAGAAGGCATGGTCACATTATCCAGGCATTCATTGGTCATTGTCGGGTTCTCTGGACCACCAAAATAAGACGATGTAGTATATTGACTTGCCCCACGTGGCATGCTTCTTCCAAAGGACGGCTGCGTAATATCATCCAAGCACTCCAAGGGCATAGTTTGTTGTCGTCTTGCAGAACCCGATACACCGCCAAAGGACGGCATTGTTATGTTCTCCAGACACTCACTTGTCAGGGGTCCACGTCTTGTACTTTGGAAGGACACAGGAGCTGAAGTATCGCAGATGTTTTGGCTTGGCATTGATCGCTGCTGACGTCTCGAAGATCTCATTCTCGAGGCACCACAGACTCCTCCGAAGGAAGGCATGCTCATGTCCTCCAGCCACTGACTAGTCGATTGTCCCCGACCCGAACTTCCAAATGAAGGGGCTGATATGTCACAGATATTTTGAGTAGGCATCGATCTCTGCTGTCGTCGGGTTGATCTGCTAGGAGACATGCTGCGTCCAAAGCACGGAGCAGTAACATCCTCCAAGCACTCACTTGGCAAATTTGTCGTTTGCCTATTCGAAACTCCAGAAACTCCTCCAAAAGATGGCATAGTCACATTATCCAAGCATTCCTGAGTCATTTCGTATGGATTTTGGGAAGGCGTGCTCCTTCCAAAGGACGGCTGAGTAACATTATCCAAATACTCCGAGGGCATAGTTATTTGTCGTCTTGAAGATCCTGATACACCTCCAAAGGACGGCATGGTTATGTTATCCAAGCATTCGTTTGTCATGGCGCCTCGACCACTACTTTGGAAGGAGGGAGCTGATGTGTCAAAGATATTCTGAGTGGGCATTGATCGCTGCTGACGCTTCGAAGATCTCGCCCTTGAGGCACCCGATACTCCTCCAAAGGACGGCATACTCATGTCCTCCAGACGCGGTTGAATAGCGGTAAGTTCGCTGATATTTTGAGCTGGCATTGATCTTTGAGGTCGTCGATCTGATCTGCTGGGAGACATGCTGCGCCCAAAGGACGGAGCACTTACGTCCTCTAAGCACTCGCTGGGCATGTTTCCTGGGCCTACATAGTATGGTGGGTTATTATAGATATTTTGGTGGGTCATCGTCACATCCTGTTGTCTCTGACTTGGTCCTCGGGACATGCTTCTTCCAAACGATGGCTGAGTAACATTATCCAAGCACTCGGAGGGCAAGGCTTGTTGTCTTCGCGACGACCCCGAAACTTCTCCGAATGATGGCATGGTAATATTCTCAAGACACTCGTTGGTCATTTGTGGAGCTCTACTATTATTTCCGATGGAGGGATGAGTGATGTCATCAAGGTATTCCGATGGCATGGCGGGTTGTCGTCTTGCAGTCCCTGATACAGCGCCGAAAGACGGCATGGTTATGTTTTCGAGACACTCATTTGTCATTGGTCCACGTCCTGTACCTTGAAAGGACGCAGGAGCTGAAGTATCGCAGATGTTTTGACTTGGCATTGATCGCTGCTGACGTCTCGAAGATCTCATTCTCGAGGCACCAGAGACTCCTCCGAAGGAAGGCATGCTCATGTCCTCCAAGCATTCGTTGGTGACTGATCTTCCAAATGACGCTTCGTTTCCACTGTTGCCAAAGGAGGGAGCTGATATATCACAGATATTCTGACTGGGCATGGATGTTTGTTGTCTTCTTGGAGATCTCGCATTAGTTACTCCTGATACTCCTCCGAAGGAAGGCATACTCATGTCCTCCAAGCATTGGCCTGACCTTCCAAATGGAGGAGCTGATATGTCGCATATATTTTGAGAAGGCATCGATCTCTGCTGCCGTCGGGTTGATCTGCTGGGAGACATGCAGCGTCCAAAGGATGGAGCAGTTACATCCTCCAAGCACTCATTAGGAAAACTAGTCATTTGCCTGCTCGAAACTCCTCCAAAAGAAGGCATGGTCACATTATCCAAGCATTCACTGTTCATGGGTCCACGGTTGGGACGGGCCAGAGAGGGGGCTGAGATCTCGCAGATGTCCTGTATAGCCGGACATCCGCGCCTTGGGATCGTGCTTTGTGCAAACGACGGAGCACTGACGTCTTCCAGGCAGACATTGGTGCCGAAAGACGGCGGCTGAATGTTGCCAATGGGCCGTCCTGGCGCCCGAACGCGTCTCTCCGCAGAGTCTGACAAAGGCGGAGCACTTGTGTCCGCCAAGCATTCGCTGGGCAGACCTTGGGGTGCAATTCGAGTGCTCATCGCGGGCATGGAATCGTCATGGAAGGTTGGCATCGACACATCGTCGAGGTTCTCCGACTGCTCCAAGGAAAAGTTGAGTTGACGTCCCGGATCCCTTCCGTTGGACACTGTGCTTGTCTCCTCGACGCGACTGGTGACGTTTCCACACTGGTCCCGACGCGTTGTCACCTTTCTCAAGGTCCTCTGAGTGCCATTCTTCTGTGTGCATGAAAGAAACGGTTTAAATGCTCTTCTTTGCTTAAATGGCTAGTTGGAAGGCTGTAAAATCGAGCAAGCCCGACTGTGAGAGACCCTGTACTTATTGTTTAAAAAGCAAAACAATTATTGCAACGAAATCAATTAAACTTAAATACGCAATGAATTTTGATCAAAATGATTAGTGTTGGCAAAGTAATGAAAGTTTGAAGAAGGTCTGATTTAGTTCTTCATACAGGCGGATGAGCTCGATTGTTAATTGAGATCAATAATATATATTCTTTTTGGGGTCTTTTTTTCTTTTCTTTTTCTACGGACATTTTCTGTGTGTTACAAACCCCTTGTAATATTCTAAGTACAGGGTCTAAAATGTATTTGTTTTGAAATTTTCTCACATTTTGAGACGTGCAGACTTCAGAAACTTCGTTGGGCGTTGAGGAGGCAGTGCAGGAGGCGTGACTCACCTCCGAATGTAGATTATTGTCCACACGAGCCATTCTCTCGCGTAATTCATCAAATCGATTCATAATGTCTTGGTACAGGCTGTCCGCATTGAACTTGGACTCGTTGTCACCAAGAGGCGTTGCTTCCAACTCGAAAGTTGGTGGCGTCATGTCCGCCAGCTGTTCCTCCGGCAGATTATGCAGATTGTGTGCCAAAGGTGGAGAGAATTCCGTGGGTCTATGTTGCGCCCAACGGAACGCATCCATCGGTTCATTGTCTGTCTCATCTGGAATGGAAATTGGGTTGATAGTTCAATAATAATAAAAAAAACATTATATGAACTTAAAATAATAATAATAACTAGCGGACCAGTCAAGTGCACTCGACAGTGATATACCCTGGGCCTAGGCCCTGGCAAGCCGAAGACTCTGACACTAATCCTTTAATATCGACATATCGTTTTTGTGGCAGCTACATACATATATAATGTAAATAAGGGATTTGAACCAATTTGCACGGTATATTTACATTTTAAAAATTATTTAAAAAGTAAAAATAATTTCAATAACAAAAAAAAATTTATTGAAAAAAAAAACAGGAATCGAAATTTAAATAAACGAAAAATATTTAATAATTAAAAATCATCTTCATCGACCGGACCGAGATTTGAACCATGATCTCTAGTTTCGCTTGCCGAATTAAAATGTAAAATGAATTAATTGACAATTCATTCTATACTATTTATAGAATGGCCATTAAAATACTTTGGACAAAATTGTTTATGTCGAGATGAAAGTTGGTGATTAGATTCTGAGCAAATCATTCCAAATTTGGTGGTCCATCTCTGAGATCCGATCGTTCAAACGGAAAGACGGGCATGACTATATCGACTCGGCTGTTGATGCTGATCAAGAATATTTATACTTTATGGGGTCGGAGATGATTTCTTCTCCCTGTCACATACTTTGCACAAACTAAGTATAAAAATACTACATACTTGTCATGTTCCGCAACATGCTCGGATGCTGCCATTCCTCGTTGCCCGTCAGTCCCAGCTCCCTGGGATCATATTGACGCGGTTGCCCACTTAAACCAGGCCGGAGATGTTCCGGCGAATTCATCAAATCATTGGGTGGCGATTGACAGCGATGCGTTTGCCTCGATTCATTGTACATCGTGTGTGTGTGTGTGTGTGTGTGCGGCAGGGCAGCGAAAAAAGGAATCACTTAATGCTCTATTGCTCTTTTAGCCTGAAAGAAAAAACTGTACTTTCGAGTTGAGGATGCCGAGTTATGAAGTGTGCTGGATGAGAGAATGTGAGCAAGGCCTGCTTATTAACGAATTAATCAAAATGGCATTATTTTCAATTTTAACAAAGTTATAAAGGTTAAAAGTTGGTTCTATTTTTGATCTAGCAACTAAACAAGCCGAAATATACGCGTGTTTTTATACCCGTTTCTTAAAAAATAAGTAACAGTTTGTTTCAAATTTTTTCCGCGCCCTTTTTTCGTCTCCGTAAATCATGGAAATCCACCATTTGCACAGATAGAAATTTGGTTATTTCTGATTTAAGTTTAATACCTTAAATTTATTTAAACAGGTAACGGCTATCCTATAGTCGGGAGCTCAACTATAGCCCTTCCCACTTGTTGTACTAGTATTTATTTTTTTCGATTTCGATTTTAAACTCGATTTGCTGTTTGAATTTACATTAGGACTCTTTTAAAATTCAGAGACAGTTATCCATTTAGATTTTAGTCAAGTCGAACAAGGATTAAGATAATAGAATGATTGGATGTAAGCATGTTTTTTACACAAACTTATGCCTTAAGAGGCAGCTTTTGCCTTGGCATGCACTTCCGGTATGGAACGGAAGTGCGAACGTCAAGTGAAGTGCAATTAAGTAACTGGCGCATAGTTTTTTCTCTCTCTTAATTTACAGTTTTCTTCTGCCACAACTTCATTTAGCTTGACTTTGCTGAGCATCAAGTCTTTGGAAATTTTTAAAAGGACAGGTGTGTGTGTGTGTGAGTGTGTGTGTGTTTGTGGGCATTTTGTGGTCGGCCTGGGCGCAAGTCGTCACACGAAACCGCTTTCATTTCCGCCAAACACAATTGCATCATTAGCGATGCAATCTCCGTTACTTAACGTAACCGCAACATGCCGGAAATGAAATCCGAGGCAAGCTGCCGCCTCTAAGCTCACTAAACTTTCCACACGGTGAACGACTCGACAAGTGCCAAGTCGAGCCGAGGCAGCAGAAGAAGCAGCAGAAAGAGCAGCGGAAGAAGCAGAAAAAGCAGCAACCAAAGCAGAAGAAAAAGTGCAAAAATTGTGAACGTCGAGCTAAAAAGGAAATATGACGTCGCATCGTAGTCAGAGTCGAAGTCGTAGTCAAAGAGCAGTCAAGTCCGCCAGGACACGGCATCCAGACGGCAGGATAAAGGAAAACAACCGGAAAGCAAACGAAACGATGCTGCTGCGCTCAAATAATCGAATAAAGCCGTTGCTGAACCGTCGCCTCAACGGCGAACTGTGGACTGTGTGGACTGTGGACTGTGTCACAGTTCCAAATGAGGAGAGCAGAGAATAAGCAGCGAGGGGAAATGAGAAAGGAGGAGGATGAAGGAGGAGGATGGAGGAGATCGGTGCGTCCGCAGGGACAACGCACAGGACACAGGACAAACGATTACGCGGTGTCGCTTCATTTAGCTGGCGCGGAGAGACTTGGCCAAATATTTGACTTAAGCCTTAGAAAACTCACGACAAGCTCACATGCGAGGGATTATTGAATTGTTTCTAGATGACGAGACAGTTGCGATAAGTTAATAAACTTAGCTACACATTAAGGAACTTTTATTTAAGACAGTTCTTTTTAACAGCACAGGGTGGAAGTCGAACTTACTTTTATTTTTAAATTCAAAAAATAGTTGTGGCAGTTGGGCGACTCTAAGTAGAGACGGGGGAACGAAGTGGATTACATTAAAAAAACTCACATGTCAACATTAAATTGATCACATATCCGCTTAAAAATATTTCAATGTACCATAAACATGTTTGTGGCTGCAAATGTGTGTAAAAGGCACAACAGATTTAAAATCTGTTCTCAAGAAAAATAATTAAACTCAGTGGGCTTAACTCCGCTTTTATACGCTACATTTATTTCATTTATGCTCACTTATGCCCGAACAAAGTTTCTCAACTGAAAGTTAGTTTAATTGAAAAGAGCTTTGACTTTTCTTATGTTTTGTTATGTAATATGAATTCAAGAATTTTAGCAATCCTAGCAATTCTTTTTAATTATTTGACTTGAATCAATGAAACGTTGGCGTTTACTAAAATTTCTTATGCAAGTGTAATTATTTGGACCAGCGGTGGGCACGCAATGGCTCTGGGAGCCAGCGGCTGCTAACCAATTCAGATTTCATGCTGACCGCTGATTTGGACAACTGTTTGAGCTCACCTCGCCAGGTTTACATACATACATAAGCATATTCGTTTAAATGTAGCGTTTGAGACATGTGCAGAATGGAAGGCAGGCAATCAACTGCTTAGAATCAGGTATATATTTGCTTATACTCCACATCCTTGCAGTTTTATGCAAAGGTCTTTGCCTGAATCCCGTTTGCCCCTCCCACTCCCGCTCCCACTCCCACTTCGCTCCCTTTTGGTCTCAGTCACTTTTCGCGAAGCTCTGTGCCGCATTAATGTGCATATTAAAATGGACGACGCGATGGTTGCCGCTGCGAAGAACTAATGTAAGACTGACAACATCATATTCATATTTGTACCACGGTCGGGGGACATCACAAAAGAGTTACCAGTCCAAGAAAGCGATGGAGAGTACAAGAGGAACTCGCGAAAGCTCGACTACCAGATGCCCTGTGATGAGGTTTCTTCAATTATTTCTAAACTGATTAAAATAAGCCAGTTCCTGAAATCAGGAATTTTGTTTTATTAAAAGAAAATTAAAAATACAGAATATTGTTATCAAGATGTTTTCCTCTAAAAATTTGCCAGGGGCACACATTATTTTAAACAGTTCCTGTTTATCCTGTGATTCTAGTGAAATTCTTGGTGCAAAGAGCATGATACATTTCATGTTATGCAAAGTAGTTTTCTTGAATATCTTCCGAGTTCATTATGCAATGGAAATAAAGCATACGGGATGGATAAGGATAAATAAGAAAACACGAACTTATGTGCCAAATTTGGTCTCTCTAGCTTAAAGCTACAGAGTAAAATCGGAGTCAACTGATGGTATGTATGTACACTTTAAAAAGTAGAAGAGAACACTTTAAAGAATGCCTCCTTTTATTGCACACCCTCGAACAGAATGCAAACACTCTTCTTCGTACATTTCCAATGAGCACAGGGTATTCAAAAAGACGCTGACGGCTGCCTCAAGGCTACAGACGTTCGTTCGGTCACAAAAGGCGACAAAGTTCGGGGAACGTTTAGCTTGCTTACTTTTCAATTCAAGGTGGCAAGAGAGAGTTCAGTTCACATGCGGTCTTTTCAAATATGCATGTATGTATATTGTACATATAGGATGGCGTCGAGTGTGCGTCGAGTTAACGGTGCCTAACGGTTTCGGGCATGACGCCATTATTCGTATTACTCGTATGCAATGCAATAACACAAAGAGGTCCTTTCAAGCTTAGTCCACACCTTGAAACATTTGCCACATGGCGATTAGCGAACATATTCCTATCAAAAAAATAAACAAAAAAGAGTTACAAAAGCTGATGGAAATTCTCATCAAAGACAAACTTTATAGCGGGATACTTAATACTTAATAAGTACTTGTAAAACACATGTAATTAGGAGTCTTGACAGCCAGCTTATTAATTTTCCATGAATTTATAATCACAATTAATACCTCACATTTGAAGTTTTCACAGTTTGACAATACATTGCTTAAATGTGTATATGAACACCAGTTCTAAAGCCTTAAGGGCATCTTTAGGGAATATGCGTCCTTTTGATAATTCTGCGAAGTGGTTTTCAACAATATATTATACATAATATAAATATGTAAATATGGGCAAATGCCAGAAACACACCGCGGACAAAAACATTAATTTGATCAAAAATTCACATCTTGCGAAATTCAATTCCAGAAATGTATTCAAGGTAATTTAATAGGATGAGCATATCGATTGTACATTGGAATAAATGCACTTTTGCTATACTTCTTCCCTTTTTCTTTAAATTTGACTCCCAAAATGAACCGTTTGAATTCTAACGATTACAAATGTTAAGTTAGACACGCAGGATTTGGCCATATGTATTTTTATATGTGAAACAGATCCTGAAAATAAGACCTATTTTGAAAAATTGGTATAATATGAAAATTTGTATTTGCATTTTAATGTGTGGAACTGACCCTATAAAGATGCCCTTTTTTAATATTTTACAACTCCGCTTTTTTGTTTTTAACTACACGCAATTAGATTTAATCATAAATTTGTGTTTATCTTGACACCTTAAGACTTGGGACATTTTTCAGCAAAATACCAGTTTTTATATATTTGGAAATTTTTCCGGACATTAAAGGTGAATTTCGAAAGCTCAAAAATACCGTTAAGCACATATTGGGACAAAGCGACCTCTTGTGGAAAGCACAGGCAACATTCTTCGAAATGTTACGGCAATTGTAACTGTAATCTAACAGCAGCTGCAACTATAGTTGCTCTATAGAGTCACTGTTACTGTAAGCTTTAGCATAACAGCAGCTTTTCAACTGACACATTTTAATTTTCCTGTTAACTAACAGAAGCTGTTATGATTTAGTCTAACAGCAGCTTTTTAACTGAAACATTTCAATTGAAATTGAAATTAAAATTGATTCAATTTCACAAGAAAAATACAAAATAGAAGATTAAGTTTTAATTGTCACTTCAAAATATATTTATAAAATGGAAATGTTAATTAACAGTAAATACTAGTTCTAGCCATGACAACTTGGTAGTGGCCACAACACGAGGCCGTTGCTGTTGCTGTTGCCAGGGACAACAATTGGCCAAATCAGCTGGCAGCCGCTGCATGTAAACAAACAAAAACGAGTTGAGAAGTGTTGAGTCAACAATTAAATAAAAAAGAAAATAATCACAAGTCAAATTCGCCATGTGCTAATGGGTTTAATGTGCGCCAAGCTGCGCCGCTGTCGCTGCCCCTTCAGCCTCTGCTCCGTCTGCTGTTGCCGCTGCACGGAGGCGCCACAAGCAGCTGCCACAGGGCAGTTTAAGGTGCTGCTCCTGGGGGCAACTGGCAGTGGGAAGACCGAGTTGGGACTGCAGCTCAGTGGCAAGCAACGCGACGTGGACGATCGGGGACCCACAAATGGAGTGCGCTGTTACCGCATCGCGGCGAGTGGGCGAGTGAGAGGGGGAGAGACAGGAGACGGGACGGAAGAGAAGGCTGCCACACTGCTGCTGACCGAGGTGGGGGGCAGCGCGGACATGCAACGCATTTGGCCATATTACTATGCCGCCTGCCACGCGCTCATCTTCTGCTTCGATCTCAGCGAGAGCGGCGACAAGTTGCGCACGAACTTTGACCTGTTGCAGCGCTGCCTGCAACACGAGGCAGTGCGTGGCAAGCCCGTCCTCCTGGTCGCCACACGCCACTGCGACGGCGTCCAGCTGTACGACGTGGAGCACGCCTTCGGCCTGGAGCAACTGGCCCGCTCCACGGGCTGCCGCCTGCACGTCTGCCACATGAGCGAGGGGGATCTGTGGCAAGGAGTCGCCTGGCTGCAGCGACTGCTGCAACAACTGGCGCCGATGTTGGCCCAACGCATCAAGTACGATGTCAACCTACAGGTGAGTGGGTAGTATACACCACAGTGTGTCAAGTATGTTAGTCTACATTTGCACTCTATTGCAAGGATCTAAAAATTACATGTTTGGATACAAATGACCATGATAGAACCATTATTTTGTATGAGTTCTGACTTCTGGTGGGAATAGCACCCAGTTATTTACTCGGCAACTCTAATCAGATATATGATATATCTGATAAATTTCAGGATATTTTTGTCACAAAGTATAGGACAATTCGAAGAAATGAGGAAGTTTGCCACACTAAAGGTTTCTTTTATTTATTTATTTTTGATCAATTACATTTACTTTTCATTTTTATAGTTAAAATTTAAAAATAACTTGTATACTATGATTTTTAAATAAAAGTTTGTCCAGTTTCTCATAATTCCTATTATCTGTGTTATTACAATGCTGATTTCTTAAACAACAACAAATAATTAGCTAAATTGGATTCAACTAATTCTTTATGCAAAATAAAGTGATTAAATGAAACAAGATAATTTTGTTATTTGTCCAAGCAATTACTTAACTCACTGTTCATACACACCAGTATTTCCATCTCGTGCCTATTCTCTCTCTCTCTCTCTCTCTCTCTTGCAGTCGTGGCAGCAACGGAAGCGTTCACTGCTCTCCAGTGGCAAATTGCAGCGGGTGCATCGACAGCGCTTTCGACGAGGCCACAGAAGGGTAACAGAGCACACTCCGGTTCAGTTGAATAGTGCTTTGACTCATCATTCCAATTCCTCTACTCTTTGCAGCTCTGGCCAATGACACAGGCGACACACGAGGTCACAAGGTCGCAGTCGCAGTTGCGGCCACAAACGGCGCCTGCCACCATCTTTTTTGTGCGTCCAGCAAAGTCATAGAACTGCCCTCGACTCTTTGCAAATGTGCCAAAAACCAATGACTTTTTTTTGCCTACAATTAATCTGTTTATACTGTAAAGTCATATTTTATTTCTAATGACAAAACAAACTCTCAATGAATTTCAATACTTGCATTCTAACAAATACATATGTTTATCGCCAATTGGCGACTAATAAATGATTTCTAACTCTCTGAAAACATTATAGTTATTAATTTTATTGCTTGAAGGACAGATCACACTGGTGACAAAAAAGCACACACAAAATGAAGCGTGCTAAGATTTATTTATTTATTTATATATATTTATTTATGTTATTTTTGGGGGTCTAATATTTGTAGAATGTTTTTGAAAATGGTATAATTTGGACTAAGTCAGCATCACATTGTGACCAGCACATTAAAAATATATTTTATTTGTACATATAAGTATTGTTGGGAACCTCAATAAACCAATAATAATATTACAAAAAGAATATGAATTTAATAGTAGCAGTTGATATTAGAGGCATTTCCTCACTAAATGGAAGTTTCGTTAAGGTTTTTTTTTTATTAAAATTTATATTAAAAATTGCCGCTGAAGTCAAGCAACTAAAGCTCTTAAATGTCATGAATATTGTTGACGAAATTAAAGCACTTTTGAATTAAATTAGACCATTTTTGAAATTGTACTAAAACGTATAAAAGAAGTTAAAAAATAATTCGTTAAAAGAATTCGTTAATAAACAATTTGTTACATTCCATTTTTGTGACTTTCAAAATATTTCTGAAATAAATAAAATTGTTCTTAATAACACTTTCATTTAAAATTACTAGTGAATACACATATTTATGCTAAGATTTGTATTGGCTCAACAATTGGCAAGTCAATGACGTTGACAACAAACAGCAATAAGTAATAAGGCACACTCCCCTTTTCAGTTAACAATTTTGAAGTGCTTCCGTGAAATTGTTGCATTTTAAAGGTGTCAACGAGCAGGAGCTGATGACGTGTGATCTGATGTGATGTGTTGTGTTGTGATGTCGCATGTGGCATGTGGCATGTGGCGGCTAACTTTGTGCGCGCGACAGCAAGTGTGGGAGTTGGGATAAGAGTCGGATGAGGGTCTGTGCAGAAACTTCTACTTCTACCGGGTTGACTGGCAGCCGATGATGTATTGCAGTGCAGCAATAAGTAAACCACAAGAACACCTCGAACACATACACGCACACACACACACGCATACATATGTACATTCAGAAAAATATGCCATCATCAAATTAGAAATGTTTCGTACTTGAATCGTTTTATTCTTAAAATTTTAAGATTGCTGTGTATTAAAAAATTAAGTATGATTTTAAATGTAAGCTTACTACTGACCATTCCTATGACATTTATTCAAACTTAGTCTGAATATATATATTAGATCATGTCAAACATAAGATCTGTGAATTTAGTTGAAATATCTTCAGATTCTTATAATAAAACTTGAATATAGAAATCAGTACATTTTTGTACAAGTTCAATATTTATGTGTACTTAAAAAACGTTTTTAAAGTACTGCCGATATTTAATTTTAGTTTTGTTCTCAGTTTTGGAATTCCTTTGATTAAGTATGGAAATACTGAATTTTGTTTTCTGAGTGTATCTATGCATGAAATTTCAAGCAATTACCAACACACTAACACAGATTGCAGTCTACTTTTGGAAGGGGGTGGAGAGTGAGGGGCGGGGGCGGGGGCGCAGACTGTTGGTAACATTGATGATTGCGCCTCGTTGACATTGTTGTTGTTGTTGTTGCTGTCGGCGTCTGGAGACGTTCGAACGTGTGCTCATAATAATCCCGATATAGTATAAACCAGCCAAAAAAGCCGCCGATGCAAACACACACACACACACACACACGTATTGCACACACACACACAAATACATAAATAAACATGTGTCGCCGTGTGTTGTAACGAAAAGTGTAAAATAAGCATCAATCATCGCTTATTTGAGTTGTCATCAATCACACACACGTTGTACACACACACACGCATACCACACTACGCTGCGGTGACAACATCCACAGCAAAAAAGACCAACAACAGCAACAACAACAACAGCAACAACAACAACAACAGCAACAACAACAACAGCAACAACAGCAACAGCAACAAACAGCGTTATCCTTGGTGGTAAGTTTTCCTCTCCTTTACTTCCCTCCTAATATGGTCACCCTTACAAATTCGCAGCAACCTTTACAAATATTTGCAACCCCTTTCCTTTTGTATCCTTGCCGGGCATTCCCCTCCCCCTCCTGCTCCTGCTCCCGATCCGACTGCTTCTTTATCCTGATCATAATCAGCTTTGGCAGTTATTAAATCATCAGGTTGCACGATCAACCAAACGCCCATCCGCTGTCACATGTCTGTCAACAGTCAACAGTCAACGGCCAGTCCTCGAAAAGCCCGTAACCAAATATCCTGGAACCCCCCACCCCCACCTCCGTCCATCCCTTCCTCCTTCCCATCCTCCCTCCCTTATCCTTAACCAGTTCTGCGTGCGTCAAGGCAGAAAATAAAGATTTAATCGGCATTTATGTTATGTATGTATTTTTCACAGTTTTCTTCTATTCAGTTTTTTTATGTTTATTATGCCCTGTCGCAGGACACTGTCCCAGGATGCTGCAGTGCCAAGGGGAGGAAACTGTTTAACTGGATAGGAGCATGAGTCAAGTAATGTCCGATGTATAAATATATATGTACATTGTACATACATATTTTTAAAATAATACAAAAACTTTTATGTACTTTTTTATGTCACTTTTCCTGCCAACGAGAAAAGGACATTAGCATGACGTCTAGAGGAGATTAGCAAGTGCAGGATACGTGACAATGAGTGAATATTTCAAACCACTCGTAGTTCGAAAAGTCATTAAAATATCAAATAATCGAACTTCATTAACTGTTGTCCTTTTAGTCTTCAAGTAAAAAAAAATAATAATAAAATAAAATCAAATCCAAACTTATTTTTTATTTTTTTTGCAGTTGTTAACTTAAATATAAAATATCCGTTCGCTGGTGTTCTTTCAGTCCACAAGTTAAAATTATAATAGCCGTTTTACTTTAAATTAAAATCGAATCAATTATCAACAGACAATTAAATACACAGCACTGTATGATTTTAAGACTTAACTTGAATTTAAAATACAGATCCATAAATTGCACTATTTCAATCCATCAGTTGAAACTAAACTAGTCAAATTAAAATTGAGCACACTTTTGCCGACAATCAAGGCAGATTCCTAACCTGAAGACGAGAAAACAGAAAATCTTACTGAGAAAATGCTGTTATCAAATACCATAATATCGCTATGAAGCAGAAGGAAGAAAGAAAAGCCTATGTGTAATCATTTGAAAAGAAAACCCACTTAGGGGAGCCTAAGCTTTAAAGAAGAGTATTTAATCGAATGATTGTTATATTTAAGCTCACTCGAGTGCAAGAGCGTAAAGTGGAAGGTGGAAAGTGGAAAGTGGAAATACGTATGCTTACCTCACAGCAATTGAAAACTAAAACTACAGGCTAAGCTTTCTCAAGCAGCTCTCTTGCATTTGCAGTAAAAGTAAGTACAAGTACCAGCAAAGTGTGAAGGACGCAGTAAAATGTCGAGTTATAATTGCGATGGTTCTTGAAAGCTCACCATTTAGTTATTTTAGAAAGTTGGCTTGTATCACTGCGGACGACAGTCCGCGCTAGTGACGAAAGCATCACGATGGCAATACAGGAAGAATGGAAAACTTGCTATGACTGCCCGATCAACTCGAGTCATATACCGATCGAAACGAATAGTTTTAACTAACAAATACCAGTAGTTTTAACCATCAAACGGGGTCGTTGGAGCCTTTTGGAAACTTTTTTTAATTTTTTACTATTCTTATTAAAAACACAAAGATGAAAAGTCAGTCTGTTTGATTTTTTGTTTGTCTAATGGAACCAAATAATTTATACAGCTTAAAAGTCTTAATGAGGACTTGTTCCCGATCAAGAATCTAGAAACTTTTGTTCTACGACTTTTTCTGAAAATCACAAAATTTATGTTTAATATGTTTAATAAGAGTTACGAAATAATATACATTTTTTATCTTTAAAAAAATCTTGATTAAATAAGCGAAGAAGATATCTAAATTTTAAATTACGTTTTTTATTACCTAAAAAACTTATTACACGCACTATAATGAAAATTAACTAAAAACAAATTAAAATTTGTGTTATTTCGTAACTTTTATTTAAAGAAAATACAAAAATAAAAAAAATTAATTAAAAACTTGCAACAGTTATGGTAATTGCTGAACGAAGACGATATAAATATATTTGTAAGGCCGCCTAACAACTTGTGGAAGATAGAAAGCGTCACAAGCAGCAGAAAATAAGACCCAGTAAAATTGCTTCCTTCCACATAATTACAATGAATTATTAAATGGAAAGGAGCAAAAAAACAATTGCAATTTGGCCCAGTCAAATCATAACAATTGGCCTGCCCCATCGACGTGTTGGAGAAAAAGTGAGCAAAAGGGTTTTAATTTCAATTTGGAACACAATCCTGTTATGCTAAAAAGGATCTACTGTTTTTGTATAATTTCAAGCGGATCTAAAAACAACTGAAACCGAAATGCCAGCGCACTCGGCAGACAATCAAATAAAGTCACGCCGCTTTAACATTTGCGGTTGCCGGTCGCTTGTTGGTTGTCCGATGTCCTCAGTCGGTTGTCCGTTGCCAGGAGGCGGCACAGGACACGGACACGGACACGGAACAGCAGGCCAACAGGACGGCAGGAGGACAACATACAGACTATGTGTGTGTGTTTGCCTCCGACAAGGGGCCAAGTGATGGACAGGTTGTACAAGCTGGGCAGCTCGCAACACACACACCTACACACATCATGTGGATGCAGGCGTATAAACTTGGTACACAGTAAAAAAAAACGACGTACTAAAATGAAGTTCGAATGAACTCGAATTCAGTACTTTCGATATCTAAAATTTATACTTGATATAAGTTCGATTTACTGAAAATGAGCAAAGAACAAAGAATCTTAAATTACTTCAAATAAGTACTACTACTTACAGATCAAATTCGTAATAAGTATGTGAAATCACATTTTTCAATTATTTATTCTATCATAATAATACTTATTTTAAGAACATTTTTAACATACAAATCAAGCTCACACAACTTATATTTAAGTCTTTGTATACATTTCCAGAACTAAAAGAATCAAGTTCGAATTGTACTTGAATCAAGTAAGATCTAAAATAGTTTTTAGTTTAAAAATGCTAAGATACTTAAATTTAGTATTTAATTAAGGTTGAATCTTAGTAACAAAGCAATCTCGAAAGTAAGTGCAAAATACTTGAAATTGATTTTTTCTCTCAGTGCAAAGGCGGCAGGACATGTACACGAAATTAATTTGCAACGAAGGGTACGACGCGCTTTTAATCCAACATGATATCGCCCGCAAAATGCAAAACCCGGGTCCTGAACCTTCCTCAACCCCTGCTTCACACACACACACACACACACACACACACACACACACACACACACACACACACACACACACACACACACACACACACACACACGCACACACAAAATGTTTCCAGTGGCTGCAACAAAAATCAGAAAGCGGATTAAACGTATTCGTGAGAATTCGTCAACGATTTCACACCTGTTCGTCAGTTTCCTCTCCTCCAACCCAACCTACAACCTACAAACGGGTCTCTGTCGTAGCGGAGGGGTGGTGAGTGGCATGCAGAGGGGCGGGGGCTGCATTGTAGGCGTGGCCCGGCATAAAATGCCAATTAGAATTTCAAGTTCGCAGTCCGTTGAGCCGTGGCTACCGACGCCTTCGGGCCAAACTGACGCTGCCCGTTCTGACTTCCATTTCGCAACTCTTTCCCCTCTTTCCACTCTCCAATCTCTCACACTCCTCCTCTTGCCCCTTGTTGTCTCCCTGTTCGCCAGCTGGACTTTTGGACAAACGCAAATTGTTTATCGCCTCCAGGGCGCTTTATTAACTTTACGGCCGGGCGAGCCCGGAGTCTGGAAACTTCAAATGAACTGAACTGAACTGACCTGAGTTTCGGTTCGGACTTTCGATTTTCAATTCATGTGTTTTTCCCCATTCGATTTGCTTTTGTTGTTGTTTCCTTTTCCTTTTTCCTGTCTCCTGTCCGCTGTCCGCTGTCTCCATCTCGCACCTTTTTCCAGTCCACGGCGAACGCGGAAATGCACTCAAAATATTAAATGCTTCAGTGGTTTGCAATTATTGAGCTGCCTTGTGCTTAATTCATAATACGAATGAAACAAGGCCTGTTGCTGTTCCCAGGCAACTGTCCGTCTCCATTCGCACTTGGCCACTTTCGAGTTAAAGCCACTTCAATTGGCCAACAATCAATTGGAGATGCTATGGCCAACTTGATGTATTGCTATAACTTGCCGATATATCGGCAACTCGATTTTTATTTTTGCAGATTTTTGAATTTGAATTTGAATTGCGATTTGCATAACTATTATTATATTTATCTATTTCGATGCATTTTTAAATCTATCAAAGAAATTCAAGCAAGCTAACATATAATTTAACAACATATGACATATAATTTTGCTCAATTATGCTGACTAAAACACATTGTTTGCGCCATTGCATTTTTTTAATAGAATGATTGATATTTCGTACAAATAATTAAATAAATACAAGCAGTTTTCCTTACAAATGATCTCGTATGTGGATTAATATGACGCCACCCACAGCCTAAAAAGGGTCCGGTACCGTCGTTTGGATATGTGATTGGTTAAAAGATATTCCGGGTTTTTTTTTTGATGAATTAGAAATTGGTATTAGATTACACGTTGGTTACGCCATGCTGGAAAAGAATAAATTAATTAGAATTAAACTTTTAAGAAAGCACTTACCGAAATAAATCAAAAAACAGTTGTATGCAAACTGGAAATCAAGAGATTATTATATCAACGAATTCAATATTTTTTGCTTGTAAATTACCTACAAAGATAAGTTTATCTGTGAATGCATAAAGATGCGAACTTTATCCTGTGTCATGGTACCATCTTACTACAACATACAGATACAAGATAAAGATTTATTATACGATTTAAATGTTAGGAAGCTTACCACTCTTATTTCACATGAGGTATCCTCTGTTTACATGTTGCCCTACTACCTAAATCTGATATGACATTTGATCACATCACACAAAAATTGTATTGGTTTGCCGTGTGCCGAATATCAAAAGTAAAATTAACACTTAAAAACTCTGGACGACATACAAAAATTTTATTTTAGAAATATTTACAAAAATAACTAAAAAGAAAAGAAAACAGAAAATTTTACAAGTTGAGTTGTGCTCCTGATGAGCTCAGTCAACAGAATGAGAACTATTAGATAAACAAATTCTGTGGCTACAAAAATTTGGAATTCAAGGCCTACTTTGTGTATAGAATTTTCCGAGATTGATTGAGAAAAATTCACAAAATTATGAGTGTGTACTCGAATGCTACTTTGAATTTAACTCTTTTAAAAAATTTCAAGATATTTTGAAGAAGATATTTGTCCTATTTCAATACATTTTAATATCGTCTTGGGAGTAAATTTTATTTAAGTGCCTTAAAGTTTTTCTAAATAATTCTTCTCATTTTCTTTTTAAAATCCCAGGTGAAGTTTAATTGGGAAAAATATAAATTCTGATGACTTAAGCCACAGAAAGCTTTAAAAGTTGAAGCAATCAAGTCTAGATTAATAGGAATAAACAAAGTTATGTATAAATACAAACAAGTAACATGTAAGTATGTATTCTTTTATCTGAAAATAAACTAGTTATTTCTAATGCTTGATTTTGTATGCAGAAGTAAACATCGCAAGCAGATGAGTCAATGTTCGTATGAGTTCGAGACGAGACTTTCCCTCTTTCTCACACTCTGTCTCCCTCTCTTTCTGTGCTATGAATGCCCGCTGCGTTGACTTCATAAATATGCCAAACGGACTCTATCAAAATAGTCGGCAGGAGTTCGAATCGGGAAACGTCCGCCAGTTGAACATAAACTAAGCGAGTAAATTGAGACACGACGGACACGTGAGTTTGATAGATTGAAGGAAATATGGAAGCACACACGCACACACACATACAGAGAAAGGGACACTTGCTGGGAACTCCTTGTGCTTCTTCTTCTCCTGTCCTCTACTCTTGTAGCTCCTCTCGACTGTTGCCGTCTTGTGTGCGTATTTCATTAACGTCGCCTTTGAAAATCCATTCATTTATCAAAAGCAAACTTCAAACACGCACTCCCCATATGTGTATGTGTGTGTGACAGATACTGCAACAACTTGTATATGTGTGTGTGCGTGTGTGCGAGACTGTGGTGTCTATGTATGTGGCGGCATCTCGTCGTAAAAACGTTGCGGCCAAAAGGGATCAATGAAGTATGCCTAAGAATCTGTCATTTATGACAAATGACATACTTTACGAGCCACAAAACACATACAAACACACACACACACACATACACTCTTCCTCCTCCGCATTTCACTTCCCCCCCAGTTAATAACAGCGGTGATAATAAAGATAAGCCAAAAGTAACTTGGCCAAAATGCAATTGAAAGTTTTGCTTTGGACAACTTGATGAGAACTTCGACACAAATATGCCCAACCTCTTGTCTCCCCATTTTCTATCTCCTTCTCTGTTCGTCCCTCTCTGTCTGTCGATATGTGCATCGCATTCGTATCTCTGGAAATCAGCTCGTAAATCTTATAGGCTCTGAACGCTGGTTTTGCAAAAGTCGTTTGCCGCTTTGCGGTCTATCTGTAATCCTTTTTCTTTGGCTGCATTTGCATGATAACGAGCTATTTGATATATATTAATATCTTTATTTATGTTAATACTAACACTGCTTTTAGCTGGATTTTTCTTAAATAAGCCAAGCCATACTTGGCACATCTTACGGGAATATCCCTCTAAAGAGCTGAAAGAACTTATTATTATTACTGCTAATTATAGTATCATTTTATTTTTATTTTTAAGCCTGAATAGACATTCTTATAAAATCTATCCATCACCTTAGTTATCTAAGCTAGTAACTTTAAATAATTATAATTTAATTAATACCAAGTGTACACTGTATTTAACAAATTACTTATTGTATAACTTGTGTACTAGTATTCATGTGAATAATATCACCATATGGATGGTGTAAATGGTTTAAATGGCTCAAATGCTTAAATAATTCGCAAGAAATTAAAAATATGCCTTAAGGGGATATATCGATTTCCCAGGCCTAATCATTATATTAAAATCCTATGTGCAAATTGTTGTAAAAAGATTGTTTTGGATTTCCACCCAATTATGAGTTACATTCTAGATATTATCAAGGACACAAGCAGTTGATATCGAGTCCACTTGGCACAGGACTTAAACCACTTACGAAACCACAACGTCACCAGCTATCTCTGCCTCTGTCTCTTACGCAGTCACCCCTTCTCCCTCACTCTCTGGGGCAATCCAAAAATACTTAGCATCTACGTCAAATGTCACTAAATAATGTAAAGAACCAATTACGAGACGAAGGCGAATCCAAGTGATCCACTTGCACTTAAAATGGTCTTGTTGTTTTTGTTGTTGTTCCACTGATTGTTGTTGTTGTCTGGTTTAGCGGCTGTCGACGCTTTTGATTCCGCATTGTGCCGCTGGGCGCTAAAAAGTATGCCACATAAAATCGAACAGCGGCAAAAAAAGAAACAAATAAAAAATAAAATGAAACTGAAAATGAAAATGAAAATGAAAGAAAGCTAAAAACAAAAGCAGAAGCAAAGGCAAAAGCAAAAGCAAACGCATTAAAAGCAACTTAATAATTCAGATCGAAATCACCAATCAGCGCAGCTGACATGTTGACAAACGACGCCGCCAACGACATCGCCATCGCCATCCATAGAAAGAGAGAGAGACAGAGAGAGAGGGGGGGTGGGAGAGAAATGAGGATAAGACGGACGAGCAGGATGCGAACAAGAGATTTACATTTTCAAAATCGAATGGCGACATAAGCCACCGCAAAGCAAAAGACACGCAACCACAGCCATAATGAAATCCATGATAAACAAGATAAGCGGAGACAACAAAAAATATACATATATTCGTATACATATATATTCCAATACACGCACATAAGCCACACGTATTCAAGTGTATACGGATGCAACTATAAAATATAAGCTGGTGAATACTCTAGAAGTGTGTCTTTGAAATAAAATTTATAAAAACAATTGTAGTTTCAACAACAGATAAGACTCATTCAGATTATTTGAATCATTCAAATCATTCAAATCATTCAAATCATTCGAATCATTCAAATCATTCAAATCATTCGAATCATTCAAATCATTCAAATCGAAAGTGGTGCGGTAACAATAACTAAAGGGTCGGGAAATCGTAAAGTATTCATTAATTTCAGCTAAACTATAATAAGAATATATTTTAAAACCTTTGAAGTCACTCAAACCATTTGAATTATTTGATATAATAGATCTCCAAAAACTGATATAAAAATAGTAACTGCAAATATCTTTGCTTTAATTTAATCATTATTCCAATCTTTCAAATTTGTACAATTCATTCAAGTCATTTAGGTCGTTTGAATCATTCAAGTCATTCAAGTCATTAAAGTCACTCAAATATAACTAGCTAGCATTAAGAATTGTGTCCGAACTATTAGAAAACTATTGAGAAGTCGTTGCTAATCAACAAAGCATTCGAATAATTTGAAAATATTTCACTGCGTTTACAAAATCATACTCGCTATTTACGGTCTTTTCTTGGAGAGCAGTTTAATATTGAGGCATTTACTGCATACCAAACTGCTTGTGTAAGCTGTTATACCCCGTTTGGTAGTGCATTTCGAAATGAGCAACAGCGTCGTCGCTGCGTTGGCGAAAACGGCTGATACATTTATATCTATTTCAGTTTTTGCCCCGCTTTATGGAGTCGCTGTTGTGTTTTGGCACATCGACAAGCGTCGTCAGCAACCACCTTGTGCCACTGTCTGACTTGCCCCACACTCTCCACTCCCCGCTCCCCACTCCCACTCCCCATCAATCCGCAGTGTAGTACAACCACCAGAAGACGAGTCCAGAGACCAGAGACAAGTTATTCAACCAGCTGCTACTGCTCATCTTGGGTCGTTGTCAACGTTGTCGTTGTCGTTGTCTTCGATGTCTTCGTTTGCAATCAATGAAAGATTTATGACAACACACGTACACACACACCTATTGTACATGTATATGGATATGTATGTACATAGATCTATAGCCATCGATGTACATATATTTTGTATTTGTGGCAGCGCTGCCCTCTTTTTTATGTCACATCATTATTTTTATTATGACGCTGCCGGCGGCGGCAACGGCATCGACGGCCCGTTATTCGAGAGTGATTAGTGACTAAAAATGACAACAATAATAATTGCAGCGTATGTGTGAGTCAGTGTGTGTGTGCGTGAGTGAGACACATGAGCGATGGCCCATCCAAGATATTCGATATGATTCACAAATAAGTACGAGCATTTGTTATTATTCAATGCAGTATATACATATGTACGCATATACATACATGCGTACAATATATGTGTATATATATATTTCCAGGAAAAACTGATTGGTTTGCTTCAAAGCCATCGCTAGATGGCGCCTCTAGGACGCTCTCCAGCGTTTCCCGGTATTAACTGGAAATGTAGACTTAAAAATAAGTTATGCGACATTTATTTCTTTATTTTCTATTTTTCTTTTTTTTCAGTTTACTAGGCTTTCAAGAACTTGTAGGAATTGATGCATGACATTTTGTGTGAATACTCTTTTTAGTTCTAAACTTATTTTAATTAAACATTTATTTAAAATTTCTCTAAATTGCTCAAGTTTGTCCTACATTGACATAACTTATTTATTTATTTATTTATCGCCGACTAAATGCATCAAATAAATATCAATTTAAACAAAAATCAAAATAAGAAATGTTTTTTAAAATTATTTATTTGAATAACAATCTATTTATAAAAAAAAATCTTCATTGGCAATAATTTATAGTTCGAAAAGAGTGTGAAATTAATCACATTATGGTATTGTAACTTACAAGGGTAATAAGCTTTCTTTTCTGTTGCTAATAATGAGTATTAATGAGTATACTTTTAAATCAAAGAGCTGCAGATTAGTTAGAGATTTAATAGGAGACATACTATTGTTTTTGTTTTTGATCTAATATCTGACATCTAATGATTAACATATTAATGACGATTTATAAACTTCTTTTGTTAGAAATTTCTACAAATTGGCTTTGAAATTGGCTGCTAACTGTTCGTCAAATCTTATACTTTGACTCTTTCTTTCTCTCTCTGTCTATCTGTATCTCTTTGTTCTCTTGTTCTACTCTTTCTTCGTTATTTATCAAATGTTGTTTGCCAAAGAAACTCTTAAGCCATTTGCGCTCAACTTGGGAATTTCCGGACTGCAGCTGCCATGTTAGTGTTAGTGTGTGTGTGTATGTGTGTGTGTGTATGTGTGTGTGTGTATGTGTACTAACTCGCATTTGACACTAACTGCATTTTGGAGAATTCTACCCTATGCCACATCCCTGCAATTTTCCCCGCAACTCTCCTCAAATTTGCGTTGTGTCCCCTTTCAGTGCTGTAAGTGAAATCTTTCAGTGCGTGTAAAATGTCGTTGCCTCGCTTTTTGGATGCCACGCCCACACACTTGCCCAGCTCGGCAACAACAAAATAAGTTAAAATGCTCAAGGAGAATATTGACAGACAATATTGTACCATTTAAATTTTAGAACAAAATTCAAAATACTTAGGTTTTATGTTCAAATCTAATAACGTTATTATTTGCATTCTATGAGATTATTAAAAATATCGAGAGAAGTATTTGACGATATAAGATATGAAATATGTATCTTAATTTACATACAAAATTTCATGCGTCTAGCTCTTGTTTTTGCTGAGTTTATTTGGTTAGGTGCAAGATTGAATCTATTATTCTTCGAATTCTTAAAGATGCAGAAAGAATATATTAAATATTTGCTAATAAAAACATCGAAAACATCGAGATAAATATTTAAAAAATTCAACTTAGTTCGTTTTGTTATGTAAGAAGTGATACGTTTGAATTCACTTCAAAGATTTTTGCATTGAATATCTACAAAAGGAGCATGCATATATATATGTAGAGATTATATTTGTGTATGATTTTCATATACCCATTTCCCGCAGTTAACAGAGTATTAGAAAGAACGAGTTGGACAACAATGAAATGCTTTTAGCAACGAACTGCGCGCTGCGAGCAGCGAGCTCCATGCGAAAATTAAGTTAACAACACAGAAAAAAGTTTTGTGCACTGTTTTTATTGAAAATTGAGTTAAAAAACTGAAAGTGTCGACGAGTCGACGTCGTTTTCTGGGTGTTGTATATTATTCAGCTTGTTTCTTGTTTACACATCCTATTTTTATGTGTCTGCCCACACACTCACACACACACACACTCACACACACACACACAAGATCGCACACACATACTACAGTGCAGTAACATGCATTTCATTAGAGTCTTTTCATATTTCATAGGCGTTACACGTCCCCAAAAAGCAGACAACATTTTTTTTTACATCCTTCGTATGTAAATCACAGCCAATTGCTGTACAGGGTATCTATGTGGGGTGATTGACTTACCCTCCATAAGTTAAGTCCATAGTCAAACCAAACAATATCAATCACAAAACTGTCC
The DNA here is from genome assembly GCA_035047525.1 of Drosophila quinaria. NCBI lineage: Eukaryota > Metazoa > Arthropoda > Insecta > Diptera > Drosophilidae > Drosophila > Drosophila quinaria. The sequence continues at coordinate 29,050,640 of JAWNPO010000455.1, forward strand.
AAACAGGGGCAAATACTCGACTACAAGATGAGTCGACTTTCCAGTTGAAGACATTTTTAATCATAGTCACTTGGCGGTTAAAAAGTACCCTGCAGAAAAAAATGCAATGTTCATAATTTAATATGACCTGCAACATATTTTATCCATGTAATTTTAGTTTTAGGTTTAGAAATTTCAAATTATCTTAATAATCAAAATGTTTAAGCTTATCTTATTCTTAGATGAATAACCTTTTCAAGCCCAATTTTTAGTCAGCTTTAAGTCCAAATAAAGCAGTCCTCGTTCAGATGATACCCTCCAGACTTGAAAATCTTACAGACGTGTCTTAACTTTTTTAATTTGTCAGCACACATTTCATACACGCTTCCACAAATAAAGAGAGGTAAATTTTTCTTTATTTCTTTCAATTCGTTTTTTTTATTAAAGAATAAATATTTGTTTCCTGTACAAATCCCCATAAATGTGTAGTTTTAATTAGGAAAAATAATAGGAAAGATGTCATAAAATTTATACTGCAATGAGCAAATTAAACAAAGTAAGTTACACTTCAAATAGTTCACTTTTAATGTCTACATTAAAATGTAATTATGAAATTTACTTCAAATTGTAATTTGTGAGTCTTCGCTGCGTATACTTAATATTACTAAACGAATATCATACAGAGATTTGCGACTGAACAAAATGATGTAGCCAGAGTCATTGGCCAAAGTTTTGGGCGCAACTGGCGCAGACCAAAAGCAGTAAGGGAAAGGTCGACACTTGGTCGAAATGGGTGAGGGGAGGAGGTGAAGGTGTGCTCAAGGAATCTCCAATAAAAGTTGTCGACAGTGCAACAACACACACACACAAACGCACAAACACACAGACAGACATTCTGCAGAGCTGCAAAATCAGCGCAGAGATCACACAGACTGTCGTTAGTACATGTGTGTGTGTGTAAGCATAAAATTTATAAATTATTGAATGTATGAAAATATGAACATCACGTACGCGACGTCGCGGTCTTGAGCTCCTTTTTTTGCGAGTAGGAGGACGAACTATTCAGCAAGACAGATACAGATACACAAGCAAGACAATCGCACAAACGAACTTACAGTTAGGCTAAGTATGTACACTGAAAAAAAAAATCATTCTAAAATTCAGTCTTATTCATATTCATGAATTCATTCATTTAATTTTACCAAAACAATTCTTACAGTGCACGGATAGTCGAAATATTTTCGAAGAAGGAATTGAAAAATCGAACTTTGGAACTCAATTTTGGGAAATTCTGAAATTTTTGACACCGTTTAGGATTGATTTTATCCCCTATATCCAGATTTCTTTTTTTTTCAGTGTACGTAGTGTTTGTAGTGTGTGTGTGAGTGTGTATGCACAGAATTTCATTACGCTGCCTGCGTTCTCTTCGTTCCGTTCCGTTCCGTATTTATAGATAAGTTGGCATCCCCAGTCAGTCAGTCAGTTAGTCAGTGAGTGAGCCTGCCAGCCTGTTTATTTGTTTGTTGTTTGTTTATTTGTTTGTTGTTTGCTAAAGTTTGCTCATCTGTTTCGTCGTGCGTTCGACGTGCTCAACATTATTGGCGGCTTCATTGAGGGCATTCCTCAGTCTCAGCGCCTTTTATTAATCTCCTTTTTTTCTCCTTACTGCGAAGCTAAGTTGGCAGCGCGCGCGTCTTCAAGAATAACCGTGCCAACTAGAAAACTTTCCCAATAATTCGTTTGATGAATTTCTTTTTAGAGCTAGTCTACACACAAAAAAAGTCGGCAAAAAAACATGTCGACTAGCAAAAACCCTTTGGCATAAAACATATTGTAGGTTCTAAAGGTTCCGTTTCAAAAAACAATTGATGAAGATTTCAAGTTTTTCTAGTATCACACAAACGTTACATTTTTGTACGCTGTGCCCATTAAAAATGGCAGGAAAGGGTATAACGGTTTTGTCAAATGTATGTGAGGTCGAATGTATGTAAGAAGGTGGCGTGACAGACCACATAGAGTATATATATTTTTTATCAATATCAACAGGTTAGTCGACTATGAACAATGCGATCTCAGAGACTACAAAAGCTAGAGACTTCAAATTTGGTATATAGGTATCTCAACCAAACTGGGACATTTATTGTCTTGACCATCTTGACCAAATTTGGTTCTGATCGGTTCACTATATCATATATTTGTGATAAAAACAATTTTATGAACATATCGAGTGTGAGTGACTGGGCACAGGGTATCCTACAGTCGAGTACACTCGATTGCAGTCGCACCAACATACTGCCGGGTAGGCGAGCGAACCATGTTTTTTTTATTAATGGAACTCATGAAATATCTGTTGTGGTATTTTTGCTTGTTCATGTGCGCCTTGGCTTTTAAAACAGAGTTGTGGTCATGTAATGAAGTTCCGAGCTCGGAATAAATATTAAATTAAACCGATAAGTTAAACAATATGTACTTTTAAGTTAATAAATTGTTTTTATTTACAATAGAAGGTATGCAATTATATATAGTTATTTGTATTTTCTATCAAATTTGTACCTAGACAGATTTAATAAAGTGAAAATCTATTTGGATGGCTGCGCCATGCGGATTATATATTTAAGAACACTTTTAAATACAATTTAATGTCAACGGTTAAGTTGGACGCCATCCACAGCATTTAACATTTAATAAGGCCGGTACCGTCCGATAGATTCCTGGTTGGTGATGTGATAGTGCAGTTTTAAATAGATGAATTCATTCATGGGAAAACGCAGTGAGTATTGTTGTTCAATTTTAAAAGACGCTTATGTTTAATTGGACGCAATCCACAGCCTCATTGAGGGGTAAGAAGCCGGTACCGTCCACTGAAGAAAGTATAAAATTAGATGGAGACCATCAATCTAATCCGAATGACACTTACCATTTGCAGAGTATTAAAAGAATTAAAGTATTGACTATCGCTCGAAACATGAATTCAAACCTCAATGTCCCAAACGCCATGCTGTAATTGAAATAAAATCGTTATTTTATTGCAATTATGTTATTCAAAAATTACATACCCGACCAAATATGCAGGATTTCATTTGTATATTTAAATGTATGTAAGTGTGACTGTAAACGATTTAGGTTTAATGTTCATCTTTTATTTTTTTGAGTACATCATGCATTATGTCTTACTGAAAGATAATGTGAGAATGCGTGTATAAAAAGAAAACTTACCAAAATTACTATGGGGTCGATTTCATTTTTTTTCCTTCTTTGTATTTGCACTTGAAAAGCCTCGACATATACAAATTTTGACGGAAAAGAAAATTTATAAAAAAAATATATATTTTTTGTAAAAATTAAACCTAAAAATAATAAAACTAAAAATTTACAAATGCCCGAGTCGAGCTCGGGAAACTGAATGAGGAATATTACATGAAATACTTGGGATATCGACATCGAAACGATAACTTCGATCCCAAGGCCTACTTGAAAAGTACAAATTACTGAAGGTTGGAGAAAATGAAATATGATTGAGTGACAGTTGGAGAGTTGTAACATACTATGTATGAATAGAGAGTTGAGTGTTTGTTTGTTTGTTTGTCCTTCACCTGATTATCAAGAAATGCAATAAATAAATATGAATTATGCGCATTACTTGGCTTACTGTATAACTTAGAGATGTGCACACACACACATATACACATACATACACACACTCACACACACATACACATACACATACACACACATATGTACATGTACTGTATACAGTGGCAAATGTAACTGTCTTGCAGCATGTTTGCATGATGTTGCTTTCCCTTGGTTCTTGGTCCTTGTTCTCATCTCCTACTCGTATCCTTAATCTATTTAATTCAACCAAGCAACCAGCTGTGTGTGTGTGTGCGTGTGGTGTGCCGATATGTGTGTCATGTGTGTGTGTGTGTGTGTGTGTGAGTTTCGCTTTGGCATTATCAGCTCATAAATATTTATTGAATTTTAAGAAATTTTTCAAAATATGGTTACAGAAGTAGCCACAACGACGACGGCGATGCACGGAATGGTTCAGTCCAAGGGTTCGAACCCGAACCGCAACAGTAATCTCGCCCTCTCTCTCTCTTTCCCTCGCTCTATCTCTCTCTTTCCCTCTCTCTGGCTGGGCTATCAACACATATCCTTCATCGATTCTTCTTCTTAGTCCGTTCCACGTTTGCATTCTCTCTTATTTGGATTATAATTTTTTCCATTTCACATATGAATGCGTTCGCCTTGGCTGGCTTTTCTCCTCTCCTCTCCTCCCCTCTCTACACTATACTCTCCATGTCTCCAATCGTCGCTTCTCGTCTCGTCTCGTTAAATCTCGCTGTCCACTTGTCAATTTCCATTTTCATTTTCATTTCCCCATTGCAAGCGCCAAAATGAGACTGAGAAGGACAAAATGCAATTCTCTCGCCTTCCAACTCTCACTTAAGCACTGACAAATCGCCTTAGAATCCGCTAAAACGTTAGACAATTAAAAGTCCTTCATGGTGGAAACGTAGCTAAAGAATGAATAATCCAAAAATTTAAGAAGATATATTCGAGACTTCAACTAAAATTGATTATGAAATACAATAGAAAAACTAATTCCAAAAATAAATAAAATTAATGACTCTAAGAAATGATGTATCCAAACTATCATAATTTACTTTTTTATATTTTATGTTATATATGATAACGATAGATTTTAAAAACATTGACCAGAAATGTGATCTCTACTTTATGAAAAGAGGGATCAAATAAACGGCTATAAAATATTTATATCAATTTAGTATAGGTTATTTAATTCAAATGCATAAATAAGTTTGGGTAATTTAATTATCTTATAAAAAAAACCTCTTTACGAGGTAAAAGTCTAGTGACGAAAACAGTTATATGCCCCAAAATTTCTGATATCCAATTTTGTGACGAATAATATTAAGTTTGACATAAAAATTATTTTAAAAAAAATTTTGGCACTCGGCACATTGCGCCAAAATGTCTCAATTCTTCATACCAAATAAAACTCAATGTTTTGCGCAGTGCCGAATGCAAAAATTTTTTTTAAAATAATTTTTATGTCAAACTTAATATTATTCGTCACAAAATTGGATATCAGAAATTTTGGGGCATATAACTGTTTTCGTCACTAGACTTTTACCTCGTAAAGAGGTTTTTTTTATAAGATATCAGAAATTTTTGAATAAGATATCAGAAATTTTGAAATTTCATTCTATCAACTTTGTTTATTTTTTGTACAAGCTAAAACAAACTGTCTGCCAACACTGGTTCCCTTAAAACACACATGCTAAGCGCAAAAGCTAGTAGCACTCTCAAACTCTGGCTGCTATGACACTTTGCTGCTGGTGTATGCATGCTACTGCATATGTACATGCAGAAGTGTAAAGGTAAAAGGTATATTCAGTTAACAGGTAATATCTTCCAAACCCATCGGTAAAATTTTTTGTGTCATATATCAAAAAGCGCGAAATTTTACACACTACACAACACACAAACATATTGAAAGCTAAAAAAAATCGTTAGCGTCGTTTTCTCAAAAACCGCCAAAATCTGGGACAAAATATCTTATTTCACCTGTTGATTTTTACCTATGCACTTTAGAAAAAAAGTTTGAAGGTTTGCCTAAAAGCCCTTCAAAATACCTTTCCAACGATACATAGATCACGTCTGTAGCTCATTTGGATGCTATAGGGGTTTTAATTTTAACGGTTTTTAGCGATTTCCCGCTAAACTAGCTTTTTTTTCGAAAAAGTCGTAGAACAAACGTTTCAAATTAATTGCATTTAAACATAAAAAAAAAAAAAAAAAAATTTTTGTCCGTGCCAGGATTTGAACCCGAAACCCGAGCTGAGAATTCATGAAAAAATCGGACGCTCTACACTTTGCGCCACTGGCGATCATTAAGAACGACTGTCTAATTATAGATTTCATTGTTACTGGACTGTTAGTCAAATGTAATTGCTGCTGCTGTCCTATTTCAATTCAAAGTAAAACGTATATATTCAGTTAATAGGTTATATCTTCCAAACCAATCAACATAAATTTATGAATGATATATCAAAAAACGCGAAATTAAAAAAAATCGTAGGCAGCGTTTTCTCAAAAACCGCCAAAATCTGGGACAAAATATCTTATTTCACCTGTTGATTTTTACCTATGCACTTTAGAAAAAAAGTTTGAAGGTTTGCCTAAAAGCCCTTTAAAACACCTTTCCAACGATACATAGATCACGTCTGTAGCTCATATCGTTTGGATGCTATAGGGGTTTTAATTTTAACGGTTTTTAGCGATTTCCCGCTAAACTAGCTTTTTTTCGAAAAAGTCGTAGAACAAACGTTTCTAGATTTTTGATCGGGAACAAGTCCTCATTCAAACTTTTAAGCTAAATTTACGATTTGATCCAAACAAACAGACAAACAGACAAACAGACAAACAAACAAACAAACAAACAAACAGACTGACTGACTTTTCATCTCGTTTTAAAAGGGGCACCAAAAATTTCAAAATTAATTATCTTCTGAACCAGTGATCGGATTTTAATGATCAAGGTGTCATTCGACGCGTATTTTTGATTAGAATAGTAAAAAATTAAAAAAAAAAGGCTCCAACGGCCCCATTAGCTCCAATAATTTAAATTTTTCCCCTCCCACTTACACCTGTTTATCTCACGAACCAGGTGAGTTTCTAAAAGTCTTAGTAAGCACATTTGTAAGTTAAGTTAATACCTTGCGATCGGTATATAACTCGACCTGATCGGACAGTCATAGCAAATTTTCCATTCTTCCTGTGTATATATGCTAGTCGCCTTCGCACCCTTCGTGCTGCTTTCGTCACTAGCGCGGACTGCCGTCCGCAGTGATAAAATAAAAATATTATTTAATAACAATCTTCCGAATGATATTTTTCCTAAAAGAATAAATGTAAAATAAAGGTATATAATGAATTAAAATCTACTTAATTATAATTTTTGATTTAAAATTTAATATCAATATAATATGTATAAATGTTGGCACAGACACTGACACGAATATATTATTTAAAAAAAAAAAATCAGAAATAAAAGTTTTTATTATTGGAACATTTCCTTCAGAAAATATCTCAAAATAAATATAAACAGATAATAAAGAATAAATGAGAAAAAGAAATTCTCTTAACTTAAAATTTTCGCCACTAGCATTTTCATTCAAAAATATCTCAACTCACTTTGAATGTAATAAGTATAAATACTAATTGGATTACAAGAGCAGCAATTAGCTTGGGACTATTACGAGTTGAAGGTCGAAAGATGAAAGAGATGGTGTTGAGGGGGTTGAGGGGGTTATTGTGCTGACTTCAAGTTGAGTTCTCATCAATTTTGTGTAGTGTCATTTTGTCGGCACCTGAACACTTTATGTTGTAATTATCAAATGAACTTTGGAGGCAACAACTACAGTGAAACCAAGCTGGCCTTTGCCATTTTAATCGCATTAGATGCTCACGTTGCCATTTCTAACACTGACCCCCTACCAGAAACTTCCCCACTCTCTATCTCTAGGGAAACTCTGGGGAGAAGAGGAGAATAAATCTACGGTAACTGCTACCACATACTGTTTACGCTCCTGTCACGCCCCTATTTGAACCTCAACCTTTTGCAAAATGCAAAATTAACTTGTTGATGTGACAATGCGCAATACAATCATATAGTTGGGGGCTGGGGTTGTTTCTAAAGGATCAACATGGGCGCTGTAAAGGGTTAAAAGGGGGAATACCCCATTTGATGGTAGTTTGAAAATCGTTTCGTGTTCGAATCTTATTAGTGGTTTATAATTACAATTGTATACAGGCCAATTACGTTACGAGACAAAGCGAGTGCCAAGCACACACACACACACACACACGCACACATACTTATATATATATATAAAACAGGTGTGTGTGTGTGTGTGTATATGTAGCTAATTAACCAACGATGGAACTGGCCGTTAAGTGCTACTGTTGTGTGTGTGTGTGTGTGTGTGTGTATGAAACTCCCGATAATGATGTTCATTTCGTAAGCAAATCTCATAACACATACGCACACACATACACACACATACAGAGCATATGTTGTGTGTGTGTGTGTGTGTATTTATGTAAATGCTAGAGACAGCAATTTATGCATATGTATTTGTTGCATAAGTTAGCGCTCTGATAACCAAGCAACCAAAGTCGCCTTTCTCCCTCTTCCTCTCCCTCTCCCTCTCCCTCTCCCACCCCCCTCCCCACCCATTCTACACTGTGTATGTGTGTGTAGTGTACATGTGTGAGTGTGCAATTGTGCTACTCACTTGACTGCCGCTATCCAAAGTGTGTTTTGTAATTGAATCCACGTCTGAAATCCGTCTGTGGTCGATAATTTCATTTTAGGCCCCATTTTGAATACAAATTACACCAGTTGAGGCACACACACACACACACACACACATGCACACACACACACGCACTCACACACACTCTAGCAGACAATCCCTGGGCATGTTCCATAGCAAAACCGCCAACAAGTATAATACATATCTCCCTTCCTCTCTCTCAAATGGAGGGAAAGTGCATTCGAGTTTTTGGTCGAAATTAGGCCGATTTTCCCAAACATTACAGATTGATCAGTCATTCCACATTGCCAAAAGTGATGCTGAATGAAAGGCCTCACAAAGAAAAATGTTCTTTCAATATATCAATCAAATGCAGATCCGTAATTCCTCACATTAGCTCTGAATGGAAATGTTTATAAGAAGCAAGTCTAAGGGTTTCTTTTAGTAATGTAAGAAAACAGAATTAAGTTCACTTAAAGCTGACATGAGGAGTTGATTAGAATTTTAAAGCTTGAGATTTTGAATAAAAAATGTATTTAATTTAGTGGACAACCCAGAACTAAAATGACCAAGTCAAGATTAACTCCATTATTTTATATCTATAATTACGCTTTATTTTAAATTTTTTTTTAATTAAATCCCGATTATTCGATAATTGTTGAAGATATATCGACAGTTGAGCTCATGTTTTTGTCAATTTTTAGATTTCAATGTTAGACTCGATTCACTGTTGGGATGGATTTCTCCATAGGGTTAGCTATATACACTATAATTTTGAAAGATATCTTTTATTATAACTACGGTGAGCTCTGTCATTTTCTTATACTCTTGAGTTAGCTTCAGCATCTTTAGTTACGAGTTGGGTTAGGTTCGGGTTTTATAATAACAGACTTTCGGACAACTGAACAGAACTCAAACTCTGTTGATCAGTATAACACTAAATAATAATGTTATAATAACAGCCATAAAACACCCTCTCAATGCTGTTAAGGGTGTGAGCATGCGCCAACTTTAAAGAGCTTGCTGCATTCGGCCAAAAGAGACAAAGAGCAATGGACTGTAAGGCTGTACAAATGGAAATTGATTGTTCTGTTACAGATAAGTGACGCTAATCAAATGCTGCTGTGATTTATGATAGTAACAAAAGAGAAACACTAGGGCAGAGAGAGACAGTAAGAGAGACAGTAAGAGAGACAGTAAGAGGGACAGAGCAAGTTGAAACTCTAATACAGCGGGCTGTGTGCACAACTTAACAACTTTTTAAAAGGATGCGTTGAAATAAAATAAATTACTAGAAAGACGGTAATTAAACTTACTTGAATTGAACAAATAACTGTTAAAAATTAAGTAACTGTTTGAACGACACTTTTATAGCACATTTGAAAGTGTTATACGTATGACAGTTGTTATATTTGCATTGAAATTACTGTTATTTGTACGAAAGAGCGACATACGCTCTTTTCACGCGCTCTTAAACTTCACTCTCTGACAACTTGCGCTGTTAGCTTAACATTAGCAGTAAGACAATCTGTTAATTTTATTACATAACTGTTATACGGAGCGCTAAGCACTTACAGGACAATTGTGAGCGCATGGAGAGTCCAAAAGCAAACAAAACAGATAAAATACCAATAAATACCACGGCGCTGACGCCGCTCTGGAAATGGCCCAAAATGCCGTCGAGCGTTTGTTGAATTAAAGCGTTAAAAATCGATTTGCCACACACACACTGACAGGCATGACAGAGATGGACACTTAGCCTCGACCTGATTAGCGCCAAATTGTATGCTACCAAAAATTCATTTTGATGAATTATCATAATCGGGGGGTAAACGAAAAACTAAGCCAAAAACTTGTTGAATACGAGAATGTCGAGAGCTCAACTCGAGTGCGGGGCGGGTTTCAAGTCCTTGTTACGCCTCCCGAGACCCTTCACAAACCACACCAAAAATTCCGTTTAGAAATTCAATATCTATATGTTTGTGTGTGTGTGTGTTTGTGTGTGTGTGTGTGAGTGTGTGTGTGTGTGTGTGCGTGGCAGTTGCTTCGGCTGCCTGAGCGCCTAAAAAGCAGACATAATTAGTTTACGCCGAGATTTTTGCGTCTCTTATGGTGCAACACTCGGCAGCTGCTTGCCACAAAAGTCTTTGCGACACTTACAAACAAAATGTTTCTATTTAAAACTAATTTATTAAAGTCAACCACAAACTTAAGCAACAACAATTCAAGTCAAACTACAGCACTACCTGACATTGTCAAGGAAATTAATGAAAAATTTTATAACGATGGAATTTCATCTAACTCGAAGTATTCAATTGCCAATCTCTGGAACTACAAGAGCTGCATTTAGCAAATTTGTAATGTGAAATCTCTTTAACTTATAATCAATGAAGGTGTCTTAAAATTTCAAATAAATTACAGATTTCTTTCGTTAATGTAAATAAAGTGATACAATATTGTACAAAGCAATTTTTTAGTCTCAAACAAATTCGAAAAGATTAATTTTCGGCAAAAATAAAAAGTAATAAAAAGAAAAAAAAATAATGCATGGCTAAAAGTGGTTAAAATTTTTTATCTTAATTTTAGCAAAAAAAATTGGATTTTATTGATTGAGTGATTGTATTATATTTTGCTTATTCCTTTTAAAAAATAGTAAAATTAAGTAGAAATTTTCAAGCTAATAGAATTTTTAAAACTTAGGATACTTTTCAAAATTATTTCCTATTCTAATTCGTATACAATATATTAGAAAAATTGTTTATCATTGATTCAGTGATTATATTATTTTGTATGCTTATTTGCATTTATTTAAATTTCTACTTCATAATATATCTTTGCAATTTTAATAAATAAATTTGAGCTTTCATTTGATATATATTGTACATACATATAACTGCACTTTTTATGGTTATTTGGCCTCTACAATATTATGCTATCTATATATCTTTTAATTTATTTACTTTTTTTTTCATTCACATGTGAGATTTATTAGGCTCAATAATTGTAAAGAATGTGCTTGAAAACTTTTACATTTGGCTTCTAACAGTTGCCGTATAAATCATTCATTTGCATGTTCTTCTTTCTAACACTAAAGTACCTCCTCTATACCCCTCTCTCTCTCTCTCTCTCTCTGTCTCTCTCTTTTCTTTACTGTCTCTGCCGTTGTCTCTGACTCTATCATTCGCTTTATCCTGTGCGTTATTGATGTACATTAAGAAAAGTGCTAAAATATTAAAGCTAATTGTATGCAAGATATGATTTTTATTCACAACGTGTGGATGAGTGAATGAGTGTGTGTGTGTAGTGTGTGTGTGTGTGTGTGTGTGTGTGTGTGCAGTGTGTGTGTCTGTGTGTGTGTGTGTAAGTGTGTGGGTGGTTGGAAAAATCAAAATTTTACGCTCGGCTACACATTCCTAAAGGCTGCACAAAGTTACGCCGAACGCGAGGGCGTGAGGCAGAGTCAAAGGAAAGAGGGAGGGGTGAAGGGGTGGGTAGGGGAGGGAAGTAGAGAGGGGGCAGATGGGAAGATGTTGTAGAAGGGGGAGTGCTTATATCTATGTGTACATGTTATGTGTATCTATGTGTATGCGCTTAAGTGCGTGTTTATGGCGCAATAAAACAGACCCTAACAGGCTTGCAGCTCACACACACACACACACACACACACACACACATACAGTGGCAGTGGCAATGCATGCCGCCAGCCAAATGAAGCAACCAAACGAGTCCCAAAAAGCCGCCACATCCAACAGCCACCAAACGGAGAACCGAGAACCGAGCTCAGGAACCCAGAAGGAGCCCAAAAGACCAAGCACAGAAGCCGACACAGAAACAGCAACAGCAACAGCAACAGAACCAGGCCCAGACTCTTGGCCTAGACGAGGACGATGAGGACGACGAGGACATAGAGCCCAAAAAGAGCAGCTAGACTGACAGACTGGCAGCCAGCATCTTTGGCTGTGTCTTTCCGCTTGTCTGCGGCGCATTTATGACTTTCAGACGGACAGACAGACAGACAGAGTAAGAGAGAGGAAGATAGATAAATGCAGACAGAAACAGAAAGCGAAAGAGAGAGAGAGTGTCATAGACTATGCATAGCCTGCATATAGGCTCATAGACATATGTCTTATCACACACACACACGCACACACATACACACACACACACACGCACACGCACACACAGCACTCTGGTCTGCTGTCAAATGCCATACTAAACCGATAATCCAATCATAAGTTATAGTCAAATGAGTTTGCTCTTCAATAAATTTTCGCCTACATCTTATTTAGATGCTCTTACGAAAGGGTTGCTTCAATTTGTCAACCAATATAGAACAACACATACATACATATGAAGTCAAATTAATAAACATACATATAGTACACATATTTATTTATTATTATAGCACAACTAGTGAAGTCGCAAGAAATTCAATTAAATTTTGTCAACAAAACCAAAACAAAGTTTTAAATTACTTATTAAGTAATATGTTTAATTTATAGACTGAAAAGTAAATGAGGTCTCTGCTTGTTTTTAATGCTTTAAAGCAGCGGTGGGCACGAAATCTGAATTCGTTAGCAGCCGTTGGCTCCCGGAGCCATTGCATGCCCACCGCTGCTTTGAAGATTCTAGGATCTGTTTCGAAACCATCGAAAAATTGCTGTTATTTTCAAAGAAAGTGAAAAAAGCTCTTCTCAACTTAGCGGTACTCCTAAAAATGTAAATAAATTATTAGCACAGGGTATTAAAAGTTGTTAAATCATCTGTAATCAATTACGATATTTTCAAATTTTTAACAAAAATTTGTTGGAAATAACAGAGATGAGCTCAAATCGCTTGAAGTTAATTTTGAAGAATAAGATCAGAATAACTCAAACATAAATTCAACTTTGAATGTACCTTAATTTAACACAGATCAAATATGTGATTTTATGATATGATTTTGAAAGTCGAAATAAAATAAGTTTTCTTATAAATGAAGCTAAAAATGAAAAGAGAATATCAACAAGAGTATTATAAACTTCATCAAGGCAAACATACAATAACTTGTCACTTGTTTTTAGAATATATATCCGTTTCAGCTGCTGTGATTTGAAGCTGTGGAATAACCTAATATGTGTTGTCAGTTGAGTTTAGTTGAAGTTGGGCTGAGTTGAGTTGGGGATTCGCCTTTGCACTTTTCATATGACACGTTTCATATAACACGAAACCAATTAGCCAGGCAGCCAGCTGCCGTTGGACCCGGGCACAAAGTGGCATTAGCCGACTGCGACTGCGACTGCGACTGCGAGTGTCGAGAAGTTGTCAGCTACTCAAATTTAACGCAGTGTGCAATGTGCAACATGCAACAACTTACAGCCAAGGCAACAACAGAGACATATGTACTATAGCTACATATGTACATATATACAGAGGTACACTGAGACACGCACAAATGTCAGACATTCTCACACTCACACTCGCGTATCCATTTCGAAAAAGATATCAAACCACCTGCCTGATAGCCCCCAACTAGCAACCTCCAACTTCGACCAACCAGCAACCAGCGACACTTAACCATTTGCTTTATGGACCCGCCGACGGCAATTGAAGCAAACGACGCCATCAAATAGCTCGACTGTGAAATGAACTGATCTGTTGCACAGAATCGCTGCTTGAATTGCTTTCTCAAACTATTTCGCACACTCGTAGGCTACTGTTAAATTCTCTACATTAGTACATCCGTGTCTTATCAAATAAAAGCTGCTTCAAAGAGTGCATTATTTATGAATCTCATATATGTAAGGGGAGCTATCGAACTGAAGCTTCGTGGAATACATAGAGCAGAGGTAACATATCTCACCTGATTCGTTGTATCGAGTTTCGATATTAAAAAGCGCATTAACATATATTTGTAAATTTTTTTGTTGAGTTTATTTAATTTTTATATTTTCAATAATCATAAGGAGAACAAAAAACATTTGTATTTTCAGGATCGAGAACACGACAAATATTAAAAGTTGACATTTTCAAAAAAAATTTTCTCACATGTTAAATGCACACTATTTTTATAATAAAAGACAAGCTTTGACTTGTCATTCTTAAATTATTTATAGAAAACAAGCTTTGAAGACTTGTCGTTTTCAAATTATTTATAGAAAAAAATGCATAGCGAACGCGACGAATAATGGAAGTCATGTTTGACTTCAACTTGACAAATGCGAAAGTCTGCGAAATGAGGCGAGTAATTTGGAAGTAAATCCTCTTAAGCCATGATAAAATAATGCAGTTTTCCAATTTAGAAATAACTTTGATATGTTACTGTAATTTTATTTATTTTACAAGTTTAATTAGTAATTTGTAACGCGACATCGCAAACGTGACAAAATGTCCACCTAGTTTGATCCAAGAATTGGTTCATCAAATTTTATTCGATATATCGAAAATAGCTCGAAAAAATTGTTACAAATTTACTATCCTACTAAGCGTAATCCTTAGAGCACAAACGGTCCATTTTGGAAGTCAATTTTCAAGAAAATGGACAAAAAGTGAATTTATTCCAAAAGTGAATTTAATCCAATGTATATGTTCATCCTATTGAATTTTTTCGTTTTGTTTATATGGCTTAAATACTACATTTTTGGAAGCAAATTTCACAAATTTCTTACTTTTTAGAGACATTTATTGTTGTTATTGACTTTACTTTTATATTCTAAAATTTTTTCAATCCGTACAATGTTGTTTTGTAATGTAATTCCGATCATGATCAAAGCACTTGGAGTGTTGTTGCCTCTTAGACACAAAATCAGATTTTCCCACCGAGAGACACATAATGGACATACAAGAGAATATGAGAAATTGTTTGCTAAGAGTCTACAGATATGAGTCCGATTTGAATTGGAAGCAGAAGCAATGGACGCAATGTAATGTTTGTGAAAACTTTTATTTTTGCATTCTATTTAGTCTATATACATTGACTAACATAACTAATTAGCTTAACAGAAGTTGTGAGGGTGCAACTCTGTATGTATATGTGTGTGTGTATGTGTGTGTGTGTGTGTGTTTGTGTGTGTAAGCCAATTTAACAAACTGGCCAACATTTTGCCAAAGCGAATTTCATAAACGTAGCAAAATATGTGAGTATAAGTGCAAGGATATGAGAATGTGTGTATCTGTGTCTGTAAGTGAGTGTGTGTGCGCAAAGTATCTATAAATGTGTAGCTAAATATATGTGTGTATGTGTGTGTGAGTGTGAGTGTGTGAGTGTGGATGGCTTTTATTGAAAAACGTAATAAGCCCAGGCCGTAGTCAACGTACATATGTCGCGGGTTTCCTTTTGTATTGTCATTGGCGTCGATGTCCTTGTTGTTGTCCTTGCTTCTTGTTGTTGTTGTTGTTAAGCTCGGTGTCGTTTCACATGTGCATGTGCATGTGTGTGTGTGTGTGTGTGTGTGTGTGTGTGTGTGTGTGTGTGTGTGTGTGTGCGTGAGTGCGTGTGTGTGCTGCCCTTATGCGTCTGTTTGTGTGTATACAACATGTATGTATGTATACATATGTGTAACAACTATTAGAAAAGAGCAGCGGGAGCAACAGGATTGCTGCACGGCAATGGCAATGGCAATGCTCGGCCCGTTGTCCTTTGGCTGACTTTTGAAGTTTCACCCTCTGTCACCCTCACCACCTTGTGGAGGCAGCTCGTTATGCCCTTGCAAAGAAGTATTATAATTCCGTCACAAAACATGTAACGCATTAACGCACATCCTGAAGTAGATTTATAATTCCAACTTATGTATGTGTCTAGTTTTAAATGTTAAACAAATCGCTTCAACGAAAATCGATTTATCGATGTTTGATGTATTTTTACATCACTAAATTATTTTTGTTCTCGATCAGGACGATGAGCAAAGTAAATAGGGAAATAATCGATCTACAATCCATCTTTAGTAGACTTTGTCCAGTAAACATAATAAAGAAATTTATTTTGACTTCGTATCAACTACTTTTTGAATCAATTGTACTTGGAGTCGATTTATTTCACTGGATTAATATTGAGCGTTCTCCCAGTTTGCGTATTGGTTATTACATATTTAATACATTTTATACAAATACAAAATCGGATTAAATTTAAAATTGCATTCCTATTTACATGGGTCTTGAAGAGCATCAAGTATTCGGCGTGATGAATTTAAACTTTCTTTCTTGCTTCATGTTTTTTTGTTGTATTCTTTTTGTTTTTTGGACTCTCACGCTGTGGCAGCCAGCAAACGTTTATGATGTCCTGCAATTGTCCCTTTTAACAACGCACAAGTGTGCGTACGTGTGTGCGAGTGTGTGTGTGTGTGTGCGAGTGTGTGTGTGTGTGTGTGTGTGTGTGTGTGTGTGTGTGTGTGCACTCTTCTTTTGTTACAACGATTTTTGCGCAATTTCTTTTGTGCTTTGTGCGGTGCTGCGGCTCTGCTGTCATAACTGTCGCTCTTTTCTGTTGTTCCGCACGATGTGGACAAGGACGAGGCTGAGGCTGAGGATGAGGCTGAGGATGAGGATGAGGACGGGGATGAGGACGGGGATGAGGGCAGCACTAGTCGTAGCAGTATGTGAATGTTGCCCTTCCTCCCGCTTCTACTGCTGCTGCTGCTGCTGGTGAGCACATGCAATTAGTGCCAAATGTTTCCATATTTTTGCACACACTCACACACATACACACGCACACACACACACTGATACCCCTCTCCCCCTCTCTTTCTGTTCAGTCCACTGTTGACCACAGCATTCCGAGCAGCGTGCAGCATTTCACTGACAAAACATCGCAATCTCCCGCAGACCCTCTCGGTTCTCCTCCAATCTCCATTCTCCAATCTCCAATCCCCATCCTCCCTCCTCCACCCACCCCCTCTCTCACTCCCTCGCCACCCCCTTCACACTTGCACCCTGTTCAGCACCCGCAAC
The DNA here is from genome assembly GCA_035047525.1 of Drosophila quinaria. Classification (NCBI taxonomy): domain Eukaryota; kingdom Metazoa; phylum Arthropoda; class Insecta; order Diptera; family Drosophilidae; genus Drosophila; species Drosophila quinaria. The sequence continues at coordinate 29,067,892 of JAWNPO010000455.1, forward strand.
CGCAGCAATCGTCCAGGGCTCGACAGGGGCCAACAAAAAATGAGCAACATTTTCCGTTTCATTGTTGCCCAGGCAGTCGGGCAGCAGTAGCAACAGCAACAATCCTCCTCCAAACAAAACAACGCACTGCGTATACCCTTTCAATTTTCTAAGCTAAAACTATAGTTCGAGGATGAGTATTCTTCTATCAAAAAAATTTTACTCATTCTTATTTCGACTGTGTTTACAACGATTTGTATGCCAATTTATAAAAAATGTATTTAAATGTATTGTTATTATTAAAAATGTATTACCCAATTCACCGATACCGATAAGTTATCGAATGATTATTCTTGATAACTGATAATATCGATAGTTTCTGCAACTAAAAATATCAATATAGCTTTTACTCACTATATTTCAATGCAAATTATGCAAGTAATTAGACTATCGATAACTTATCGATACCTAATGGTATCGATAGATAGTATAACCACAAAAACCGTGCTGGCTATAACTCAATAACTCGATGACAGTTCACTTACCTATCGCTTGTAAAATGTATCGATGGTCTACCCTTTGGCTTATATTTACAGGGTATCCGTGTGGTCCAAATTCTGTGAGTGCTTTGTGGGTCCTCCACTCCGGATGGAGAGTGGCCCGAAATGCCGGGCGGCTGTCTGTGTAAACGGCCGTAGCATTCTGCAAATATCCTTTCTCCCTCACACACACATACACACACACTCTCTCTCTCTCTCTCTCTCTTTCGCTCTCTTTCTCTTTCTGTTTTTGTGTGTGTGTATGGTTAATTATACATTTTGCATGTATTGTATGCATGTGCGTACACACACACACACATGCATATTTGTGTATGCACATATCCGATTTCGACCAGTCTCTCCGTCTCTCCGTCTCTCCGTCCACCCGTCCGTCCGTCCGTCCGTCGATAACAATATGCGTTCGAATATTTTTTGGGGCTCTTCTTTTGTTACATGCATCGTTCACTTCATAATTTCGTAGCTATTTTTAGGCTTTTGCCGCAGGAAGTGCGCGTGACGCTCGTCCTGACAATGCCCGAGGGGGAGCGGGGGAGGAATGGGGAGGGGGGTGGGTAGAGAGTCCTCAGTGTCCCAGTTTATCTATTGTTAACATACATATATGCACACATACATGCATAAATACTTGCTCTCATACGTGTGTGCACTGATTGCTTGGCTTAAACTCAACAGGACCATGTCGAGCTTAAAGGTCCTTCTTCATCCTAAGTGTGCGACTTTTCTCCTCCATGGCCACATTGTCGCATTGCATATTGAGACATTGTCTATCCTTAGACTTGAAGATTAAATAGTAGCATATCTGGAAATTAATCACAATTCAGTTGGTCTTTCAGTTAGCAACACTTGGTGCTCTCAACGATCCTCCATGGTCACATTAATTTTCATATTCACTCTAGTATGAGCAGCCGATCTATATAGTTGACAGTTTGACAGTTTGTTGAAACTGAACTAATTTGTGAATCAGTTGATCGTATACTTAACATTGAATCTTCTTAGTATTGCAACTCCATGGTCAGATTGTTTCTTTGGCTTATTAGTGGAGCAGATACATACATATATGCTAACCCAGAGTCCCTCATCCACTCTTAGTCTTAGTGTTGTTGTTGTTGTTTTCATTGTTGTTGTTGTTGTTGTGTTGCCCCTGCCCTCGCTGGAGTTTTCAACGTTTAGTCTGCTGCATCATTTATCATGTGAAATGCGCCAGACACAACAGCCAATCGGACCAGCCCCAGGACTTGACCGGGAGTGTTGCCCCCCGAACACCTCCCTCTTCCCTCCCCCTCCCCCAGCAGGCTATAGAGACACCGACAGCTGCAGTGGATGTTTACTCCTGGCCATGGTCATGGCCCTGGACCTGGACATGGCATTGGCTTTGGCTTTGGCTTTGGCCCCATAAAAACAAGTGCAAATGCAATTTGAAAACAACATTGTGCCAGGCAAGGCAAGGGAACAATTCAGAGGAGGGGTTGGAGGGTGGAGGGTTGAGGGTTGGAGGGTGTGGATCGACTTGCCAGCTGGCCCATGGGCTTAACGGTATTTGGTAATTAATAGGCCATATAATGTACGATATGACTCTGACTCCATAACTCGAACTTCTCTCCTTCCTTGTGCGAGGGCTTTTTATGATTTAAATTGTGCGCCTGGAATACAATAATAACTCCGGGCACTTGGCAAACAAATAAATTAATTGAGCTGCTCTCCCATTCCCTGTCTCTCTCTCTCTCTCTCTATCTCTCTCTTTCTTACTTTCTCTTTGCCTATTTAACTATCTGCCGCTGCATTTCCCCTTTCTCTGTCTCACACTGTCTGTTTTGGGTTTGTAATAGAAAAGTGAACTGAGAAAGAAATATGAAGTGATAGAAATTCAAACTACGAAACAACGTCCCTTCCATTCATTCATTCTTTCATTTGTTCATTCATTCGCCCACTCACTCATTCACTCATCCCATTCGACCCGCATGCATTGAGCAAATTTAATTGAACGACCGCAGCAGGAACTCGTTACGGGCCCCAGGATCAGACAACTATTAGCAGGATATGTGTGTGCGTGTGTGTGTGAGTGTGTGTGCGGGTGTGAGCGTGAGTGTGAGTGTGTGAGTGTGTGTAGAATAGGCCGTATGACCAAGAACTACTCGCCCTGGGTTTGGGCAAGTGTGTGTGGCTGCATTTCAATGGCATGAAAGGCGCATTTTTATTGCAAAACAAGTCAGAGTGCAGCCTAACCGATATGATCGACTAGCAGATATCCTGGACCCGAAAAATGTACTACTATGTAGTATTAAAACTAAGTGAAAAATTTTTAAAATATGCTATATATAAATGCATATAAAATTTGTTGAAAGTAGGGATTGCAAATAAGAGTTATGAGGCGGAAAAATTCAAGCCCTAAAAAAATGCCAGGGACATCGAAAAAATTTCACATATGGGCTATTCCGGAAATTTTTAAACCCAGGGCGAAAACTTAATTTTGTGAAAAAACTGCATGTTTTTTAATAATAGTTGTTTTTTGTTTTAATAGAATAGATATTTGGGCTTCAAATTACAAAATAAAAAAGGTTTTACGGTGGTTTGGTTTTTCATGGCCGAGCCTTATCAATTAATTCCTCTTTTTGCCTCTTAATTTCAATATTTCATGTAAAAAAAGGGTATTTTCAATGGCCAAAAAAGTTGGCAAAATGGTCGTCTGAGTGTTTAGCGCTTAGCTCATCGTAAACTTTGTTTCATTTTCTTTTATTTAAGATAAAAACTGTATCGAATAGATATTTAATATATATTAATAATTTGAAAGAAAGTGTGAGTGTAAAAAGTGTAACGTCCGTAACGTAACGTCCGCAACTGACAAAAACTAAGATTTTTAATTAACGAGACTACTTATCTGTATTTTTGATGCTGGATTGATATGGTCATATATTCCAGTTAATTTGTTGTATTTGGATATTTTTTGTTTATAATGCAAAATTCGCTAATATACGTATACGCGCAAATGCACGTTAACCTGAAATCGACTTCCATTTTTTGTAACGTCCGCAACCAAACTTTCAGCAAGCCTAATTTTTTTCCAAAAACTGTTAGGCTTTTATCTTTAAATAGGTTTGATAGCATTATCAATGAAATGCATTTTCCAGAAAATTACATTAAAATTCACCGATCTGAACGCGAGCTGCAACAGTTTAAACATAAGAATTTGCGTACAAATGTAACGTCCGCAACCCAGGAATAGCCCATATGCTATTTTTGGAGGGTCTATCCAGCAACTGGATAAACTTTTATTTCCAATTTTTAGTTTTAAAATTATTTTCAATTTTTATTATTGACTGCAAACAGTCAACCTTCCAGAAATCAATCCTATTCTAACTAGATTCAATCATAACTCCAGAGCTCACTAATCGACCACTTTGAAATTTTTTGAGTATGATGTTAACATTTGAAATCAAAAACATATTGGGAAATTGGATTAAAAAAGTCTTTTACTTAGCAGCGAGGCAAGTTTATAAAATAGTGAAAACTTGTAAATTTTCAGTCGCAGTCAGATAAATACTATTCTGATAGTAGTTTTAAATACTCTCGCATCTATTAAAACTCATCACAATATTCTTAATATTATAGCAGAGTTTGTCACAATTGAGCATACCCTTTTTGGCCAGTTTGCAGTCACAGGGTATAGTTATTTTCAAATGCAGCTGTTGCAAAAATTATTTATTTGTATTTCGTTCGCATGTTGTTCCAGCACTACGTGCCATGTCCATAAGTCGGCTAAATAAATCATTAGAAAATAAATATACATACATACTGGCAGAGAGCTTATCGGGACCACAAAGTCAATCGCATGATTCAGGATTCAAGAGATCTGCTAATGCCAAGAGGCCTCTTCTCAATCTGTGACAATAGAAAATATTTGAATAATATTCATTAAATGGGAATAAAACCAACTTGATTTGAAAGATATTTTAGGATGCTTACCAGGCATAAGATAATTCGGATTAACGATCAAGTTTTCACAAAAGTTTGATTCAGTCAAAGAGTTTCTTCTACCAAATATTTACGTTATTCCCATTTAATCAAACTCACCCTTGATATTCACCACATTATGAATTAAACCTCCGAAATTCATTTGAAATTCGTGTGATTTAATTTTGTTTAACCACAAACATTTTGTGAATTTGCTTTGGATTTGGTTATTAGACTCACCTGCGTTTGCATAATTAAACATTAAATATTTCCCTGCGTAATGTGAACTTAAATGGGAAATATATTCGGAGCATATGTGATTTACCCTATATCAATAGAAGAACTATTACTAAACGAAAAATTGTCATTAGTTTTTATTAATTTATTTATTAATCAAATATAAACCGGATTAAGAAGCAGATGAAATATTGAATGAATATTAATACTACTATAATGTTCCGTCTTAAAACTTAGAGCAATAAGTCCGTAATTATTTAAAGTACTCTAAATACACTTAATGGTAAATTCCATCAATGTAAGTTTAATGCTTCGAGTCATTAAAATGAGTCAAGCAATGTAAATCCTAAAGGAATAATAAGATTTTTGCTAAACGTTTTAATGCTCCCAGAATTATGATGAAGCATTAAAGCAAAATATTGCCAACTTTCAAGTCATTTAATAGTTTTTGCCAAACACACACACCATACACACACACACACACATTACATTACATTTTGTGAGCCAAGTTTGATGAGCCTCAGATTTGGTTAGGCTTTTTGAATGCGTAGAAATGTTTTCTGGGGGTTTTCTTCGGGGTCTTAATGGGATTTACTCGTATCGGGGATTGTTATGCTCTAGCCGCACATAAAATGCCATTGAAATTGCCCCAGTTGAGGAGTGTATGCCTTTAATTAATAAGTGTACGCATTTATTGTTGCATTTTGACACCCCTAGAGTTCCCCTTCCCTCCTCCCTCTGTCATCCAATTGCAATTGGCATACGCAGCGTTTTTAGCGATTTTCATTTATTGGGCAAACATTTGCAGCCATGTGGTGTGCACACACACAGTATTATATAGTATATATATGTGTGTGTATATATATGTGTGTATATGTGTGTTTGTGCCAATAAACCCATCAAATGTTTGTAAATTAATTTTGTGCTCATCACTGCTGTTGTTATTGGCTTTTAATGCGCATTTATGCCTTTGCCTTTGCCTTTGCCATTGCTATTGGCATTTCCCTTTATCCCTTTTCCCCCCATTTTTCCACTCATTTTCCTTTTGGCTTTGATGACTTTAATCATTTGCGCCATATGCGTGGCAATACTCTCGTAATGACGTCATGAAGTGCCTCTGTGGATAACCGAAAAGTGCGATGGATCAATCACTTTAGTACATGTTTGGATTCATCAAACGCTCCAACATCTTCCATATTGCAATCCATTATAATCATTTTAAGCAGACTTCTTCGGTTTCTTTGCCTTTACAGCCAAGATTTGGGATTATTCGCGTTGTCAGCTAATTTTTAGAAATGCCCCTTGAAAGATAAGTTTTTGCCCTCCATGGTAATGAATAATTTAGTGTGTGGTTTTTTTCTTTATCTTTTATTGTGTTCAGATATATAGCAACGCACTCATTAAAAACATTCAACGTTATGGCATTTATAATATTTAAGTTATGATATGATATTTTATCTATCTTTAATTTCACAACAATTTAATTGTGTCATTCAACGCTTTCTTATCTATTTTAGCATAGAAGTTACTCAGTGAATTGCTCTGTTGTATTAAAATTCTCACTACGTTAATTATTTAGTGTGATTTAGTCATTCTAGAAACTACCTTCAAGGGGTTAACACTTTCCTATAGCTGAGTATTGCTAGTCGATCTGACTTTAGACACAAAAAATAAAAAAAAAAAACATTTAAAATTAACATAGTGTCATATGTGTAATTATTTCTCTTTCTCTCTCTTATTTTCTCTCGCTCTTTGGCTGAGCATCTTTATTCTTCAACTTACACTATACATCCTACTATCTTTTGATCATATATCATTTACATTTTATAGCTCTAAGTATTTTCACAGCTTTCCCATCAAGTTGCTCTAGTTTGTGTGCTCTCTTTGTATGTCTCTCTCGCTTACTCTCTCTGTCTCTCTCTCTCTCCCTCTCTCTCTGTCTCTCTCCCTCTCTCTATCCATCTTGTCGTCTTACGCTTCCCAGCTGAGTGAGTGCTAGTGTTAATGAGGATGATGATGCATCATTAGGTTGGCTAATTTTAATTACGCCAGCGTTTAAATTGCTGCTATCATTTTTAATAATATGCCGTGTCGCCCTCTACATCTATCTCCCTCTCTTTCTCTCACACACTCGTTCGCTGTCTCTTTCTCTCTGTGTGTGTGTGTGTGTCTGTTTTTGTTAACTTATGCAGCTGTTGCGAGACTTGGTTCTCGTTTTTGGCCCGTCTGTTGCTGCTGCTACTGCTTTTCCTCCTTACCACCACCTGAAAAAGGCACCAGCCCAGCACAAAGCCAACAAATTATGCACTTACACAGATACACACACACACACACACACTCACACACACACACACACACACACACACACACACACACACACACACACACACACACACACACACACACACCCACAGAAAGAGAGAAACTGTTTGAGTTATGTATGTGCAGTGCTGGGGCACTTGACTTTTTTTGTTCCTTTGAGCTACAGAGCGAAAAAGGCCTGGCTGCTCCCTCCCTCCTCCCTCCTCCCTCCTCCCTCATGTCTTCTGTCTTCTGGTCCAGCATCAGTGTTGCTTTCCAAAATAAACACCAACCATTTCGGAAAAAGCACACACATTCCTCACCAGATCTGATGTTTCTTTATAGTTCATGATCTATGTAGATGTAGAACTTTTATGCTTATAGATATATAAATACGAATTCAAAATTAAGTAGACTATGCGTACGTACAAATATTGCAATTAGCTTGCAAATATATAATATCAAACAACTTTTATAATTCACAATAACTTAAAAGCTAAATTATTTTTACATAAGAGTCAGAACCTATTGTTAAAAGAAAACAAATAAGACTATAAGACACCTTTCACTCAGTTTAAAATAAATACAAAATTCATCTATGAAATTTTAAACCCAATACTGATGCATAAAACTTAAAACAGCCATAACTATCGTTATTGGTATCCGTTTTTAATACAATTCAGTTGGAAGCAAAAGCTTGTCATCTTAAAAAGTAACAGTTACCTAAAAAAAAAAGCAAATATGTAATAATAAAACAAAAGACTAAAAGTCACATATAAAAAAAAACTTTATTTAATCACTAGCAAGCTAAAAAAAAGCAGTATGGTGGGAAAAGCGCCAAAGCGACAGCAACGGCCCATAGCCTGCCACACAGGCATTGCCAGTGCCTCTGCCACAGTGCCACAGTGAGTGGAGTGTCTGCGAGTCTCGGCTGACATCTTCTTACTCCATTTGGGGGCGCTGTCGTGTTAATTTAGCGCGAAATATTTGACAAGATGACGCGCTGCCGCGTCGGTCCTCGGCACAGTCTCCATCTCCATCTCCAGCTCCAACTCTTCGAGACTTGCAGCGTCTGCCATGTAATGATCGAATATTGTTGGAACAAGGACAGGGACAGGGACAGGGACAGGGGCAAAGTGAAACAGGGAAGAGGGCATGTGACGCCTGTCTCGGGACTGTCTATGTGTGTGTGTGTGTGTGTGTGTGTGCATATGTGCATATGTGCGTGCAACAGACACTCATATCGATTTATAAGCTGCCACACAACCACCTCCCTGACATTCGATAGCGTCGATTCTCGCGCCAGTCGCCTTGGCATCCTCTAAGCTCCTCTCCTCGACTCCTCCCGGCCTGAGATGGAGATTGAGATTGAGATTGAGGAGCTCTGCGCTCTTTAAGTGATTTGATCTCCAGCTAATTCACAAACAATCCACAACTAAAAGCCACAAGCGTCTTATGACAGTCCAAGCCATATTTATAAATATATACATATTAATGCAATCAGTCGGTTGCCCCGAAGTGTATTTAAGATTATCAGTAACAGCAAATGCTGAATTGCTTGCATGGGCACTAGTTAATCAACAGTGAAGAATTAACAAATACATATGTATGTTAGTCATGTCTTAAAGTACATTTTCAAATATTTATCAATGGTTATTGCAAATTTACTGTGCATTTAATTTCGTTCAATTTCTGATGGCATTGGTTTCGCTATTAACACCGAAATTTGGCTCGTTTACTTTTCAGTTATTGACTAATTTTTTGTGTCGACTAAAATCAGTCTAATTAAAATACTATAATAAAATTAGCCATTCAATTATATTGCTCACAATTTGGAAATTTTTTCAATTGCATAATTTTAAGAGCTTAAGAAATGAAAAAAATTTAAAATCGATTGACAAAATAGAAATTATTTTTGTGCAATTTTTTTATTTTATCTTATTTTGTATCCTAGTTCCACATTAAGTCTTGGGTACAATTACAAGTCTTGACATCAAAAGATTGAACGTTTCACGTTCTACAGCAAACTTTTTGAATAATTTAGAATAGCGACGAGCTCAATAATGTATTACGAATGCATTCATATAGCATTCAATTAATCGTTAGTTGCCGCACAGACACGACCACAAAATCAGCGCCCAAGGAATGATCTAAGCGAGGAGGAGGAGGAAGAGGAGGAGGAGGAGGAGGAGAAACTGTTGCAAGCTCCCTCAATCCGCCAGAGACACAACCTCAGAACGACAGACAGAGTCATTTATAAAATTTGCAGCAGAACGTGTTAAATGGCGTCAATATTAAAAGTTCAAATATGACAGGGACAAGAATAAGGATGAGGAGACGGAGACGGAGACGGAGAAAGAGGAGACTAGGAAGATAAACCATCTTATAGGGAGGGGGCAAGATGAGAATGGTGATGGCAAATGGCAACGATGAGAACGTACACAGCAAAAAATTATTTCGGGACTCCGAAATAAAATCAATACCAAACGGTGTCAAGTAGTTTTGTAATCTCAGATTTTCTAAAATCAATTATGAAACTCTAAACTCAAGCAAAATTTTTTAAATCCATCTCCTTAAATATTTGAGTGAAATCAAATGTTTAAGGATTTTAATGCTGGGTCGTTGTCATTTCAATCTCATATTGTGTTAGTTTAGCAATAATATCCTACAATATCATATATGTGTTTTTAAGTTCTTCGGAATGAAACACAAAAATAAATACTTCCCGTCATTTCAAAAAAAAAAGAATGGTTTAGTTTGTTTTTTTTTTTGTTGCAGTGTAGACATAGACAGCGAGCGAATCAACAAACGTTGGCAGCTATTATCGTTGTCGCAACATGACACACACACACACACACACAGAGAGAGACATACACACACACACACAGAGGCACACACACACACAGTCAGATGCATATGGCACTTCTCCATGTTGTTGCTCATCATCTTTTGGCGTTAGCAAGTGCTTGACGGCAACTTCCAACTTCTAATGGCAGCATTATGCAGCCAACATCCCCCTCTCTCTCTCCCTCTCTCTCCTCTCTCTCTAGCCAGCTAGACTTTGCCACATCGTGTGGCACACATACACACACACACACACACACACACATACATATCGGCCAAAATGAAAATGAAACTGTTGCAAAATCCCATAAAACGGCCAAAAAGCTTTTGTAAATGACGCCAACAGCTGTCGATGGCGAAACGCAGACAACGTTGTCGGCGCCGCCCAATTTGCCAGCCCAACAAAACAAACCAGGCAAAAGGACTTTCCCCCACCTACACCCACAAACACACACACACACACACACACACACATTAGCTATTATCCATGTGTGTTTGTGTCTTGTCCTGCGTTTTTGGCGCGTTTTAATAAAGCGACAATGACATTTTATGAATTTTCCACTTTGTTCTTTGCCTTTGGTGGCATGCCCCACGCCTCACACACACACACACACACACAGATACACTTTATGTTGCCACTTCCCTGCCGTCCCCTTTCGCTTGCCACGCCCCCTTCTTGGCACAGCAGGACAACAACAACAACAACAACAACGACAACAACAACAAGCGTCGTCCATTGTTTGTTTGTTTGCTTAGAGCCGCAGCTTCGTCTTCTTCTCCCCACTGTCTCTATTCACTCCCCACTCCCCACTCGCCTCTCTCCATCTCTCTTGCCACGCCAATGGCTTCAAATGAATTGTCATTATCTCTGTGTGTGTGTGTGTTTTGTTGCCTGGTGTTGCACAAAGGCGTGTTTCAGTCTCGTCTTTGATATCCGATTTCATTTATAATTAGCTGCAAAGTTTACGGTTGCCATACCTTTGCTTGTGGTTGGTGTGGCCAGCTCAAGTAATTTAGTGTCATCTGCGGGGAGGGGGGCTTTACACCCCCACCCCTTTCCCATCAGTGGCCACTCCCCCCTCCTCTCATATAGCACAAAGCCGCAAAGTTAACTCAATTATTGATAGAACTAAACAGAAAATGAGATTGAAACAGCTAAAGAGTTGGCAAAAGAGACAGAGAGACAGAGGGAGAGAGATAGAGAGTGAAAGAATAATATGAATATAATATAAAACATTATTATCCATTTATCAATTAGCATAATATAGAGTTATTTAAAGAGTTTTCAATTATAATGCATTTTTTAGACTTTTCACTTAATTTTCCTATTCGATATTGAAAGGAGAGTAACAAGGAGAATACGAGACAGAGAGAGAGGTGCAGAACTAATATTAATTATTTATATACACATGTATGAATATTTCGAAATCTGTTTTTATACCCGTTACTTAAAAAATAAGTAAAAGGGGATATTGTTTTCGGTTCAATGTATGTAACAGGGAGAAGGAAGCACCTCCGATTCTACAAAGTATATATATTCTTGATCAGCATCAACAGCCGAGTCGACATAGCCATGTCCGTCTGTGCGTCCGTCTGTCCGTCTGTAAGAGCTAGAGCAACCAAATTTGGCACACAGGTTTTTATAAACCCTACGCAGTTTTCAAGATATTAGGAGACAAGGATTTTTTTAATTACTACCGTTTATTACTCTTATTAAATATCATCCTTCTAAATCGTAACTAGTCGACGGTGCTACAGTCGAGCATACTCGACTGTCGGAGACCACGTACTTACTATGCAAAAGCAAACCCTGCTAAAAATAATATAAGTCGCTACAAGTATTTAATATATTTTAACCAAAAATAAAACAAAATAACACAAATATCGAATTGATGTAAACATACAACATTTATAAAAATGTAATTAAAATTTTCATTAATCATAAATTAAAAAAAACATCTGTCCAACGTGAGATTCGAGCCGCGGACCAATGTTCTAAAAAGTCTGCTAATACAAAAAATTATTTTTAAAAAATTTTTTTATGGTGGGAGTTGAACCCGCGACTCCCGATCATTGCAAAATTGACGGGAATTTAGCACCATAGGCCACCAAAGCCCATGGGCGGACGTGGCCAAAATACAAATATGTTAAGACTTCAGCGACTTTATATTTCGCAGTTAGGAACTCTGCCAACACCCTTTTAAAATTGAATAGCATTTAAAAAAAATATGCCGATCATATACTAACAAATTAATTGAATATAAAATATATTAACAAAAAAAAAAAATTTGTCTGTCCTAGAGTTCGAACCCGAGACCCGAACTCAGAGTTCCGACGCTCTGCACATCGATACGATAGATTTCATTCTTACTAGAGTGTAAGTCAGATGCAATTGTTACCTAGTTGTGATTGTTGTTTTTGTTATTGTTGCTGATAATGCAAGGCAAATAAAGGAGATTTTAATTGCTTGATATCTTGGCTGTTTATTATCCGATCGCGATGAAATGTGGATAATAATGTTATCTTCGTCTATGCCATATTAGGAATGTCTATCTTTAAAATTGTCGTTATAATTAAGATATATCTAATTTGTGGGCGTTTAAGGGGGCGTGGCCAAAATCTAAAACAAACTCGATCTGCGTGCAATAAAGACGAACCTAAATACCAAGTTTGGTATCTCTAGCTCTTATAGTCTCTGAGATCTAGGCGTCAATACAGACGGACAGACGGACAGACGGACATGGCTATATCGACTCGGCTATTGATGGTGATCAAGAATATATATACTTTATGGGGTCGGCCACGCCTCCTTCTGCCTGTTACGCACATTTTTTTTGTGACAAAGTTAATAGACCACTGTACTTTTTTAAAGTACGTGGTCTAACAAGATCGGACAATAGAAAAAAATATATATATATATTTTAAATTTATTTAAATAAGTAACGGGTATCCTATAGTCGGGAGCTCGTTTTCTTTCTTTTTAGCGACATGACGGGAAACCCAATGATAAAGTGTTGCTTATGATGCAAGAGAAATCAAATACATGGCAACGCTGCAATTCTGCTCTTGGTAAGTTTGCAAACAGTCATCAACGGTTGCCAGAGAGTTTTCCATTGCATTAACACAACCGAAACGAAGTCAGATGCAATCACAAGTTAAAGTTGCTGTTAACTTTAACATGCAGCTGAGTAAACAGACTGGAAGGACTTGAAGGAGGAGTAAGTACTTACTTTAACCTAATATGTCTGTTGCTGTCTGTCTGTCTGTCTGTCTGTCTGTCTGGCTGTCCTCAGTTCTCTTTTGCTTTCCCTTGTGCCCTTTCACTGTCATTGGCCGCGTTTTTCCCAATTTGCGACGAAACTGAATTCAAGTGGAAAGTAAAATTCGCGGCTCAGTTGCCAACCGGCGGCCAAATTAACAGCTAATTACGTGCGAATGCCAAAATACCAGAGAATTTTAAATGGTACGTGCCACGCCGAAGGGGCACGGGGACGGTGAAAGGTAATGGAGAAGAGTAGAAAAAGGGGCGGCAAATGTTGACGACTGCGAATAAACTGGCAACTCAACGCACAAAATAATAATAATAATAAAAGCCAAAAGTAAAGCAAGAACAGAGAGAGAGAGAAAGAGAGAGAGAGAGCAAAGTGGGTATTAAGGGGTTAAGAGTAAGGGGGCTGAAGGTGGGAAAATAAAAATAATAAAAATAAAAATGGTCGCCGTTCACGTGGCAAGTGCAAGGGACGATAGCAAAGACAACAACAAAACCGTCAAACATTATTTGAATACAAAGTGTCCTTGAAAAGGGTTGCCACAGCATATGCTGACCCACCTCTCTTCACTCCCTCACTCCCTCTCTCTCTCTCTCTCCCTCTCTCTCTCTCTCTCTCTCTGTCTTTCAGCTTTCACTTTATCCAAGACCAAACGAGCAGCGCCAAAGTGACAAAAGTGACAAATTAGTCGATGTCGGCGACACTAAAAGCGTTATGACTGAGAAGGGGCACAAACCGACCGCAACCCTTGTCCCTCCCCCCCCCCCTCCCGCTCCATCACCTTACTTGATTTGAGCTAAACATGGCTAGCAAGAATTTGGTCAAAAAATAAAACAGGAAAGTGAAGTTCCTTTCGACAAGCCGAACACTAATTATGCTTACCACTAAAAATTCTTAGGAAAAAAGCTTAAACCAAAATTAGCGATGTAAAAACACATCGTAAATCGACAGCTTCAACTCGATTATTATTTAATTAACATCATTATTTAACATCACTTACATTCCTACTTCATGATATACATATTTTCAAAAATTTTACATAAGTATATTGTAATTCTGCATCAACATTTTCTTCATTTGATAAATTTGAATATTTCTTAGCACTGTGAACATTTTACATAAAAAACTTAAATTTAAATTAAGCTTTCAAATCAATAAAACGAAATCAACACTAATAAAAGCCATATTTAAGCTGCTCACTTACGATCTAATTTTCAAAATCTCATCTGTGCTTATTTATACAAAATGTGGTCACACTTTATCAATTTTTGAACATCGGTCAAACCAAAAAATAACGTGTTTCCATACGGTGCGGCCTCCTTTTTTTAGAAAAATAAGACGGTGAAAAATATTAAAACTTGACAAATCAATCCTACAGCAATTGATATGAAATCTCTACTGACTTTAAAGTTGATTCCAGATAACGTTACTTCTATCGTGATTAAATTAAAATAGTTTTTGTAAGGGCATAAAAAAGAGTGTCAAGTGTTTGGACTTGGAGCGAGGTCACAACGCAATTAAAATTCAAAGAGCAAAATGCATTTGCCACGCTCACGCATAGACAGTTAGACAGAGAGAGAGAGAGAGAGAGACAGACAGAGAGAGAGAGAATGAGAATGAGTGGTTCAAATGGAACAAAAGGATTCAAGGATGGGCAAATGATTCAGAAAACCGTATACAGATTTCTGTAATTCGGAATTGTAATTCAAACTCTGCTTTGCAACACACAACCAAAGAAATTAGGTATGTATGTGTGTTTGTGTGTGTGTGTGTGTGCAACGTTTTTATGCCTCGTGCATAATTACAAGCTAAATTGTGCAACACAAATAGTGTGGCATTAGAAAATTGGCTAGCAAAAACATATCAGACTTATTTACTCAACGAGAGGTTTAAGCTGGCTTTTTTGCCCACGTTATATAAGGGGGGCGGGGCAGTCAACAGGCTGGCAAAGGCAGCAGACGGTGGGTGGCAGGTGGCACATAGTAAGTGGCAAGTAGCAGCCGCATCTCATTTCACATTTGTTCTGGGCATTTGCATGCACTGTGTCTTATCGCTTGGCAAATTAACGCCCAGATGTCTGGCATTTTTGTTGCTGCATTTTCCATTTCTCTCACTCTCTCTCTCTCTTTCTCTCTCTCTCTCTTTCACATGTGTGTTCGTGCCAATTGGCTTAACAATATTGCTTTGTTTTTGTGCACATTGTTGCAAAAACTTTAATTACTTTCACAACTCCATTTAAAGGTCTTAAAGCTAAATTATTACAAAAAGTAGAAAGCTAGAGTTTTTTGAGCTAATTTTTCCCTTTTGCGGTGGAAAATAGCTAAAATGCACTTCTTTCCTAGCCATTTTCCTACTTTTTCTGATTCAAATGAGGGCTGATAGGAAAGCCACTTTAATTACTTTTTTATAAACAGCATTCTAAAATCCAATATTTTAAAAGCTTTTTCCTTGATCACACCTAGATCATTTTGGAGCCTATGAACATTTAATTCATTGCACAAAACTACCGACAATTAAAAGCAACCTAGTCCTTTAAAATGTATTGGTTATTAAATTTTCTTCAATTAACACAGAACTGTGTAATTGCGCAATTTGGATTCCGAACTAACATAAATTCTAGTTTGCTATGTAAAGAATACATTTAATTATGAACATAATCAATAATTGTATATTATTTTGTTAGTCACATACTCGGTACATAAGTATTTTAGATGAAAAGCTGCTGATCACACATTCTTGTTGGCACCAAATAATTTGTTTAATAATAACTAACTCCTTTTTTTGAAATGACTGAAGTGTATTTAAATTATTAAATATACAACTAATGTAAAAGTTGCAAGTGCATTAAAACACATTAAATTGTATTAATTGTCACTCAAATTAGTTTTGCTTTTATTCGAAAAACAAGAAACTTATAAATTCAAATAAATAGTTGGCGATAAATCCACTACAGGAACAATTTGTTGACAATTTCGTCGAAGTCTTCTTCGTCGGATTCACTCCCGTCCGAATAAGGTTCGTCGGGTTCGTCAGGTTCGTCAGGTTTGCCGTCGTCGTCCATCACCGCGTACTCGATGCGGGCTGCTTCACTGTCCATGCGCAGCAGATACTTGACCTCCTTGAGGGCGTCCTGCTCCGCGGACTCGACGTGCTTCCCCCTCATGGCATTGGCGATGCGACGCCTGCGCAGATTCCTGGTGGGCGGGGTCAGGCCGTGGGGCCACAGGAACTTGTCATCTACTTTTGGAATATCCTTGAGGCCCGCCCTGGCCACTTGGTCCTTGTTTTCCTTGTCCCCCTCGGCTTCAGACACCAGCAGCTTCTCCAACTCCTTGCCCAGCAACTTCTCTGCCTCCTGGTCGTCCTTCACTGGCTCCGTGGAACAGACCAGCATCTGACTGATGTCTGCCGTCTTGTACAAGTTAACACTGTCAGCCGTCTTGTAGCTCTCCACAACTGTCGGCAAGTCGACGAGCTTGGCATGCAACACTTGATCATTCACTCGCACTTCGCCGCACCGCAACTCACTGTCCAACTCGATGCTCAGTTTCTCATGGACGGATCCGGCTTCGATCGATTGTAAGACCTGCTCGGCAATGTCCTGTTAGAGGATTAGGTGGACTTGATTATGGCTTTGACTAGTTACTGGTTATTTACCTTGGGCAAACGCAATATGAACTGTTCCTCCAGCTCCAACATATCATTTTCCAATGATTGATTCTCGCTTTCAGACATTTTATGTATTTTGCTAAATTTCACCGCTTTCCAAGATGACTTTCACAAATTTATTTCTTCCTGCTTGACAACCAAGTTAATGGAGTGTTGATTAACGCCTCAGGAAAACTTTCATAAGTGGCTATAGTCGTCTGCAGGATTATTATCGATAAGATTCCTGTCAAACGTGTATTTGACATTTCCCGTTTGACGTTTAATACTAAAGTTATATTTATCGTACCTATTTAAATTTAAAACGTTAACTTTGAAAATTTTAATAATAAGCTTAAAAATTGTTATCATAATATTTTATAAGTGATTTTATTTTGAATTCAACTTAAGTTAATAGAACAATTTTCATTTAAATTAATACGATTGAAGACTTCAAAAGCAGTCCAAACGAGGACAATCTTGTAGAATTCCTGATATTCTGCAATGTTATGGCCAGTTTTAAAAAGCGTCTTATGATAATTCTGATGTTATCTTATTTAGGTCACTTCATACTCCTTTAATACATACTATATTTATGAAGTATGGACCTCAGTGTATACTAAGTTTCTCTAATTGAGTTATCACATGTTATTTTTATGCTGAAATCATTTGCATACTTTTTGGATATGTTGGAGATTATCTTTAATTTATCTTATTGTTACAACAAGTGAAATTGATACTATATAGGAATTAAAAATACTTGCGAATGTTGTAAAATTTCTAGCTGTCTTCAATGTAGAATATTACTGAGGACGGCAGTCCACGCTTGTGACGAAAGCAGCAGGAAGGGTGAGAAAGGCGACTAGCAATATACACAGGAAGAATGGAAAATTTTCTTTGACTGTCCGATCAGGTCCAGCTATATACCCATCGAAAGGAATAAATTTAATTTAATTTTTAATTTAAGGAATAAATGTGCACACGAAGATTTTTAAAAAGGGGCACAATTTAAACGATTGGAGCAAGTGAAGCCATTGGAGCCTTTTCATATCTATATTTCTATTCGTATCTATTTGTATCAAATACGCTTCCAATGACACCTCGATCATCAAGATCTGACTACTGGTTCAAAAGATAATTAATTTTGAAAATGAGATGAAAAGTCTGTTAACTTGTTAGTTTGTTTGTTTGTCTGTTGCGGTCAAATCGTTGATATAGCTTCAAAGTTTTAATGAGGACTTGGTCCCGATCAAAAAACTAGAAACTTTTGTTCTACGACTTTTTCGAAAAATCTCTAGTTTAGCGGGAAATCGCTAAGCTCCGCTAAACTGCAACAAAAATTTTCAAAAATAGGTTTGCTAGTATTTTTTATAACTTTTGAACTTTTTGAAAGTCCTATAAGTTACTATTTAAACCTCTTTTTCCTACTTTTCCCACAAAAATCAATTTTCAAAAAATCAAAAATCAAAGAATACTTGCAAAACTATTTTTTAATGTTTTTTTTTTTTCGATATTAAGTTGTATATGATAACTTTTTGTAATAATACATGTATTTCATTTCGAATTCACGCAAGAATATATTCAATGCTTAATATAATATTACAAAGCTGTATACAAATTTGAAGAGTTTATTTCAATATCGATATAGGGCAACTACAAATTCAACATTCAAATTAATATACCAAAAGTAACCAAGTCAATTCCCTGGTACGTTGTTTATTAATAAACCTCTTTAGATTATTTCCATTTATGCCGTTACAAGGGCTGTTTAAGTGCCAGTGTTACGCCTCGTACATACTTGAAATGCCACACACAAAAATCAGTTACAAATTGTAGCATAAATAAAAGAAAGATACAAAATTCGAGATTCGAGACGAGAACTGGATACGCCAAAGGGAGCAGCAATGCAGCGAGCCAAAAATAATGAACTCCAAATGAAGTAAAACAAAATGAAGCACACAATATTAATTATTCATATTTCATTAGTGAGCGCACTCACCGAACCAACACTGCCTTCAAGGGGTGAAAGGTGAAAGGTGAAAAGCGGAGTGGGAACTGAGGAGGAGGAGGAGGAGGGCAGTCAAAGAAAGGCGTGTGAAATATAAAATTTATAAAAATCAAAGTAATGCTGCCAGAGAAGGGAGATGTCAGAGCCATGGCCAGAAAACAAAGGCCAGAGAGAAAGAAAGAGGAGGCAGATGTGAGATAGGAGATGGAATGTTAAATGGTAAATGGAAAATGGTATCCAGATGCCAAGATGGCCGAGTAATGCCAAACGGGCTAACAGGTAGAGCCCAGACATCATCATTTGTCTTGGCCATCGTTTTGGGGCCACGGCGCGCACATTGATGAATGAAGTGCGTACATTGCCTGAAAAGGCCAAAAGGACATTAAAAATGCACACGCAATCAGAAAATGTTTCATGAAGACTCTTGATGCCAGTTAACAGTTAGCAGCAGAAGAAGAAGGCGAAGACGAAGAGGAAGAGAAAGACGAAGAAGCTGAAATAGCAGCAAAAATCCAGTTGATGGATCAACAGCATCAAGATAAGACAGCGGGGCGGGGTAATGAGCCAGCTGAAGTGGGCCAACAATTTTTATTCACTCTCTTTTTTTTTATATATATATATTGTATATATATACATATATATTTTTTAAGCCTTTGAGCCGGGCCACAACGTTGGCGGCTATTTATAATTTGTTTGGGCTTTCAGCGGCCGTCCAAAGCAATTACCGTGCTCAAGTTGCATTTGCCCCATTCAAAGTGTGACACGTCTAACATTTAACATTTAACATTCAACATTCAACGTCCGACACCTACGCACTCCACGCAATTCGGCTTGACTTGCCGGGTCCGTCGGCGTCTTATCGGGTTCACTTACTGGGTCAACTTTGTCTCGTCCCAGTGATTTATTATGCCAAACTTTGTTTCTCCCTTTCTCTCTCTCTCTCTCTCTCTCTCTCTCTCTCTCTCTCTCTCTGTTGCTGTGGTTATTTTCTTTGGCACGTTCGCGCTGAGAAAACAGACGCCTCGCATGGCAAACCTCATGATTCATGTGTGTGTGTGCGTGTGTGTGTAGGCCAAGTTGAGTGTAGTTGCTGTTGACCAGTTCGAGACTCATTAATTTGCACAGATTGAGAGCATGATGACACTTTTATTAATGTAATACTAGAGAATTTAGTTACTTGCTTGAACTTGAACTCCATTCCCAGGTGAGCCAATCATAAAGCTGTCTCCGTTCATTTAAAAGCTAATTTCACGATATATTGTAAATATTTACAAAATAAAAAGTTTGTTTGTTTTTATTTTTAGTGACCTTTCTAATTTGTAGAAGTAAGTTTTAGTTAACTTGAGGTCTAGAGTGTCTATAAGACAACCAACAAACAACAACACACAAAACACTTGCAGAATGCAAGGAGCATGGCTCGGTATACAGCTGTTTCAAGAGATGCCAATCTCGAACATCAGTACCGTTGTGCTGACTTGACCAGCGATCCAAGCTTAATGTCACTCTTGAGAAGCCATAACCAGTTGTGAATTCTAGTGTCTCAAGAGTGAAAAACAGCCAAGATGCTGATCAAGCCCTTTGTGTGTTGTTGTTGTCGTCGTTATTGTGCAAATGCCATCGGCATTTTTAATGCAATAACAATTTTGTTCTTGTTTCAATTTCAGAAATCCGACGTGTTGTTCGATTTGTTTAAAAAGTTTGTTTGTTTTTATTTTTAGTGACCTTTCCTTGAAACTTTCTATTTACAAAATATATTTCTTATAAATAATTTCAACTTTTGAGTTTCACAAAAACTCTTGCACATTCAAAATATGTAATTGCGCAATTTGGACTCCGAATTAACACAAATTCTAGTTTGCTATATAAAGAATACATTTAATTACATTATCAATAATTGTATATTATTTAGTTAGTCACATATTCGGTACATAAGTATTTTAGATGAAAAGCTGCTGATCACACATTCTTGTTGGCACCAAAGAATTTGTTTAATAATAACTAACTCCTTTTTTTGAAATGACTGAAGTGTATTTAAATTATTAAATATACAACTAATGTAAAAGTTGCAAGTGCATTAAAACACATTAAATTGTATTAATTGTCGCGCAAATTAGTTTTGCTTTTATTTGAAAAATACTTATAAATTAAAATAACTTATAAATTCAAATAAGCAGTTGGCGATAAATCCACTACAGGAACAATTTGTTGACAATTTCGTCGAAGTCTTCTTCGTCGGATTCACTCCCGTCCGAATAAGGTTCGTCAGGTTCGTCGGGTTCGTCAGGTTCGTCAGGTTTGCCGTCGTCGTCCATCACCGCGTACTCGATGCGGGCTGCTTCACTGTCCATGCGCAGCAGATACTTGACCTCCTTGAGGGCGTCCTGCTCCGCGGACTCGACGTGCTTCCCCCTCATGGCATTGGCGATGCGACGCCTGCGCAGATTCCTGGTGGGCGGGGTCAGGCCATGGGGCCACAGGAACTTGTCATCTACTTTTGGAATATCCTTGAGGCCCGCCCTGGCCACTTGGTCCTTGTTTTCCTTGTCCCCCTCGGCTTCAGACACCAGCAGCTTCTCCAACTCCTTGCCCAGCAACTTCTCTGCCTCCTGGTCGTCCTTCACTGGCTCCGTGGAACAGACCAGCATCTGACTGATGTCTGCCGTCTTGTACAAGTTAACGCTGTCCGCCGTCTTGTAGCTCTCCACAACTGTCGGCAAGTCGACGAGCTTGGCATGCAACACTTGATCATTCACTCGCACTTCGCCGCACCGCAACTCACTGTCCAACTCGATGCTCAGTTTCTCATGGACGGATCCGGCTTCGATCGATTGTAAGACCTGCTCGGCAATGTCCTGTTAGAGGATTAGGTGGACTTGATTATGGCTTTGACTAGTTACTGGTTATTTACCTTGGGCAAACGCAATATGAACTGTTCCTCCAGCTCCAACATATCATTTTCCAATGATTGATTCTCGCTTTCAGACATTTTATGTATTTTGCTAAATTTCACCGCTTTCCAAGATGACTTTCACAAATTTATTTCTTCCTGCTTGACAACCAAGTTAATGGAGTGTTGATTAACGCCTCAGGAAAACTTTCATAAGTGGCTATAGTCGTCTGCAGGATTATTATCGATAAGATTCCTTTCAAACGTGTATTTGACATTTCCCGTTTGACGTTTAATACTAAAGTTATATTTATCGTACCTATTTAAATTTAAAACGTTAACTTTGAAAATTTTAATAATAAGCTTAAAAATTGTTATCATAATATTTTATAAGTGATTTTATTTTGAATTCAACTTGTATATTTTTTTGGGACAAAGAGCAGTAGAATTAAGACGAAGTAAGTACAATTTTCATTTGAATTTATACGATTCAAGACTTCAAAATGAGTCCAAATGAGACAATCTTGTAGAATTTGTGATATTCTGCAGTTTTTTGCCCAGTTTTAAAAAGCGTCTTATGATAATTCCGATGTTATCTTATTCAGGTCACGTCATACTCCTTTTATACATACTTTGGGTATATATTTATGTAGTATGTACCTAAGTGTATAGTAAGTTTTTCTATTTAGTGTTAGTCGTTTATTTGTATACAAATTTAAGTTATTCCATGCTATTAATATTCCATTGCGTATTCGCGCGAGAATATATTCCATTTTTAATAACACAAAACTTTATGAAAATTTTATAAATAAAAGGCAAGAGTACAAACGCCCAGCAGCACCAGCAACAACAATAATAGCAACAACAACAACAACAAAAACATTTTCAGAGCCGTCGTCAACTGCAAAAGGAGAGCTCAAAAGTCAAAGCAAATAAGGAGAAAGGGCTGAGCAGAAGGCGATGCTGCTGGCAGGATGGAGATTGGAGGACTCCACAACTGGCAAAATGGGATACACACAACGGAGACGCGGTGGGGGGAGCGACTGATGGGCGATGGGTTGGCGTGTGGGCGGGGCAAAGTTACGCGATGAGCCAAGTCGAGTGGTTGGAGCCCAAAAACAATTGAAATGTGAATATTAAATGTACAAGTACAAGATTTTTATTCCTCCACTTCGTTCTTTTTTCATCTTCTGCTTTTTGCATTTTGCTTACGCGACGGTATTCGCAGGTGTCGCCCGCAACCCCTCTTGCCCCCCACCCCAGTCCTTTGGCCAACTCCCCGCGGCGCTATTGTGTACATCGCATGGGAGGCAACAGAGTAAACCATTTGATGGCATGTGAACAGAATGTTGTTGGGCTGATCCGATTGATGTCGAGATTGGCCAGGAGAGGTCACTACCCAAGAAGGCTCCAAGTTGCTGATCTAACTTAAGCTACGCTAATCGTATTGATGGTTAAGCCAAACCCTCAAAAGATGCAAGGTACATATTTATATTCAAGAAGATATTCATGCTCAAGTGAATTAAATGAGTTCAGCTTTTTCTCACAATGAAATGAATGAATTGAATGAACCATTTCAAACCGAAAACTTTACATTAAAATAAGGCAGAGTGAATGGAACGACGAAGTATCCGAAAAAAAACGAATAAGGGGAAAAAGTGCTGAATTTTTTTTTTTTTTTTTTTTTGGTCTTTGTTTACTTTTGAAAAATGAAATAGAAGACTGTTTCTTGCACTTTATTTATATGTTTTAGATATTCAATTAGTATTCGAAATTTAAAAATGTATTTTTGATTTTTATTTATTGCAGTCTAACAAGTAGCATTTATGTTTGACTAGATTGGACGTGTTTCCCGAATATTTATACACGCTTTTACACAACTTACTTCCTATTTAAGGAATATTTCCCGCTTAAAATATTATTTTTTATTAGATTAGACTGCAGTTAGCTAAGAAAATTTGATTAATTATTAAATGAAGTATGATTTTGCTTTAAAATTGGCAACAAACCTTAATAATTAATTTATTACAACAGATATTTAAACTAAAAAATTGCATTGGACAAACAAGCTTAAAGAATTAATTTATTACATTAATTACTTACATTTTGTTCACTACTACTTTCCGAACTTATCTTGTCAACAGATTTTTGACAAATGTTGTCTTCTGAGTATTCTGACAATCTATGTTTCATTCATTTCATTCACGGGCTTTCAAATTAACATTAGAAATGGGTATTCAATGTAATGAAACCGAATCTTTGAATTCATTTTACACAGAAAACTGACTGAAACTCAAGAGTACCCAGAGACATTTAAGTTAAGTTAAGAATGCTTAACTAAAGAGTATAAAGTTTTACTACAGTTTTCAAGGTTATTTTTCTTATTATTATGATTAACCTTATTCTTAACAGGGTAATAAAAACAAAAGAAAAACTATGATTTTTAAAAGTATATTTAAGCCTCTGAGATAATCTGACTTATCCATTTGGTATACAGAAAAACATAAATATTGTATACCCAAAGAATACAGATTGAGCTTAATCTACAGAGCTTATGAGAGTCGAAGGGCCAATTTTTCCATGTCTATGTATATGTTACATACGGTATTACTTCAATAACCCACTGAACCCTCTGCAACAACAACAAAAAAAGCATTTAATGCTCAGGCAAATTGGTTAACAGCGAGCTCAAATACATATAAATTGTGAGCTTCAATATGAAAAGAATATTTTCATCTTGAAAGGTTTGTTTCATTATCTACAACTGTGTTTTTCTTTTTTTTATTAAGAAAATAAACAATGTAGTA
The DNA here is from genome assembly GCA_035047525.1 of Drosophila quinaria. NCBI lineage: Eukaryota > Metazoa > Arthropoda > Insecta > Diptera > Drosophilidae > Drosophila > Drosophila quinaria. Next base: position 29,092,374 of record JAWNPO010000455.1, read on the forward strand.
AATGAGAAGATAGAGTTGAATTAAGGATAGATGACAGATTTGTAGGATTCGAGCTGTTGGACCGCCAGACTGTGTGTGTGTGTGTGTCTGTGTGTGTGTATGGAATGTATGCAACGAGGCACATTAATTAAATAAAAATTGATTTTTCAAGCGCCTGAAATCCAATCAACGAACAGCTGCAAGTCGGGGCATACTCCGAGTGGCGAGTGCCACATAAAGCTATGTCCTGGATCAGAGCGTCATTCCCACCCGCCCCTGCTCTCTCTATCTGTCTCTCTCTGCGCCTGTGACAGCCTTAGTTCGTGCTGCTGTTGCTGTTGTCAAATGAAGTTAACAAAGTTTACGATTTTTTGCGTTCGCTTAACTTTCTTTTTTTTTTTGCATTTTTTTTTTACATTTTTTGCCTCTGACTTTTTTGTTATTTTTTCGTACGCATAAGTATATAATGTGGATATGAGCAGGATTGCGGTATATAGTGGCACACTATGTCCGTATCCATTGGCCAGCATATCCAGGCCAGGACAGCAACAGTGGCATTGAGTTTAATGGCCGATGTCGCTTTTTGGTTGTATTTAAACCACAGCAAGTCATCAGGCAAATTGAATTTTCAGCGTATGGTCACACAAACACACACACACACACACACACACACATACACACACGCACACACACTCATGGGAGAGCATCCGCCTTTGCCACGCCCTACAATTACAATGGTGGCCAACGCGAATCCCGGCTTAAAGCTCAACTTGTTCCATATACGAGTAGTCAGAACTTGTATACACAAATGACATCTACACTTCAACTGAGAAAAATAACCAACAACAATCTTCTAATTTAAATATAATAAATTAAGATGCTAGTTCCGAGTTATGTTTTCTTACTATTTCAAAATTTCTGGAAAGATAACCTTAGTGTTAACTCGTACTCGTAATCATATAATAATTCTGTGCATAAGTGCTATACTTTAAAATTGAAGTTTGGCAAAGATTCGATTCAGGGGCAATTGCCACTCTGTGATAGAGACTGTAATGACTTCAGTCGAGGTGTAAATACTATAGTCTTCTAGATAAGTCATTCTCTAAAACAATATATGATCCTTATCTTTTTAATGTTGTGACACAATTAGAATGTCTTCTGGAAATGTTTGAACTAGAATTTCTTGCAATTTCTCCGAGTGTATCACTTACACCCCGCTCCTGGTCAGCGCCATTTGCCGTTGGCTTCTTTCGTTTCTCGTTACAAAATTACCCACGATAAAAATTGAATTACTTCAGTCGTTGGTTGTTGGCGGTGGCGGTGACGATGGCGGTGACGATGGCGTTGCTGTTGCCGTTGCTGCTAAAGCTGTTGCTGCTAAATCTCCTTCTCCTGCTGGTGGTGGTGGTAGATGTTACCATCGCATTCTAGTCCCTGCCGTTGCTTGTTGGTCATGCTCAGGTCCTGGTTCTGGTCCTGGTCCTGGTCGTGGTCCTGGTCGTGGTCCTGGTTCTTGCCCTGCATTGTCGCTGCTAAATGTAATGCTTACTCTAGACGCACCCACTGCCACGCCCACGTCTCAGCACACTACTTAGGCGACGTTGAAACTGTCGCCGAGCCTGGTGCCGGTTGCCTGCACCCAGTCTATCTTCTTTTCTGTCTCTTTTCTCTCTCTCTCTCTCTCTCTTTCATTCTCTGCCTGTGCTGTCTCTTTTGCTCTCGTTGTGCGAGTGTGTATGACTTCATCTAATGATAAATGAGCTGCAATGGATGACAGCGAATCAACTTAAGTGTATTGCTCTGCTTCGGTGCCACGCCCTTTCCCTTTCCCTGTCCCTTCTCTCCCTATCCTATGTCCGCCCTGTCCATCCATCCAATGCACTTTCCCTTAACGCTTTCTGCTTGTGTTTACGTTTCACTTCAAATTTCTATGCTACACTAAATATTTACATAGGGACAAAAAAAGAAGAAACACTGAAAAACCTTTGCAAGTGTAAGTGAAACGCTTTAAAGGAAGTTCCAAGAAAAACTTTGGATTCGTTATCTTATCAGAACTTACAAAGTACACCAACGGGATAGGCTAATTACGATGATTACTATTATATTCGAACAGATGCGACCAAAGAAACAACGAAGAATTATTAATCTTTGTCAAAGATACAATTCGGAGAAAACTCTTTCAGAACTGAAATCAAATATCAGCCAATTGGGTTTAAATTGCATTTTGATTGACTTTATTGATTTGTGCATATAAATTATGTTTTTTATTTTGGCAAGCAGACTAAATGTAATTGCTATAATAAATTAGAAAAAAAAATTAAGTAGTACATAAATGTGTATATATCGTTGCTAATATCATTGAATTTATTTTGAGATTATATGTATATGGAATGCTTCAGCCATCGATGTTTGCGTTTAAATCGTTACTTTCGGGAGAATCTACCTGTGCAAGCATTTAGCATCCTCCTTAGAGATGCACTTGAGGCTGGGGTAGTCGAAGCGCTTCTTGTTGTCGCAACGTAAATGGATCAACTTGTGTTTACCAGAATTTTTGATCTGGCAACGGTAAAACTTGCGGCAATCTCGCACATCTGGATAAATATTGTCCTCGTCGCATTCATCCTCGTCCCTTAGCTTCTTGAGGATGTCCTTGACGTATTGTTTCTTCTCCTTGGAGTTTAGATCATCGTTATCCGAATCTTCACTGGATTTCTTCTGTTCGTTATCCTTATTTTCCTTTGACTCCTTAGAATCCGTTGACTTCTTGCTGTCCTTGTCATCCTTCTTTTCTTCATCGGAACTATTAGACTTTTTCTTATCGCTGTCTTTCTCCTCCTTTGAGTTCTTGGATTTATTGTCGCCTTTATTGTCATCCTTATCCTCGTCCGAGCTTTTGTTCTTTTTCTTGTCGTTGTCCTTATCTTCCTTGGATTCCTTAGACTTCTTATCCTTCTCATCCTTCTTCTTTTCGGCAGAGCTATTTTCAGCTGAGCCTGGCTTTTTTTTCTCCTGCTCCTTCGACTGGTCCTCAGTCTTCTTGTTGGTCTCTTCAACCGATGCATTTTCATTTGAGATTGAACCACCCGAAGGTATCTCAGCAGGTTGCTCGACAGACTCGGCAGTTTCGGTCTTCTTGCTCGATTCAGGCTTCTTTGGTGTGGGCGCAGGCGTTGGGAGAACCGGTCTTACAGATGGGCGCCAGTTGTTCACCCAATCGTGCCAGTTGGGCCAGAAGGGTCGGCGGGTGGGTGTCACTTGGCCTTGACCATTACCATTACCATTGCCATGACCGGGATAATGTGGATGCCCTGGCCAGAATGGATGTTGAGGGACTGGACGTATTGTCGGTCGGATGGGAACTGAGGGAACCGATGGGATACTTGGTGGGTTAATAGGAACGTTGGGGTTAACTGGGGAGTTGGGAGCATTGGGATTCAAAGGTGCATTAGGATCAACTGGTGCATTAGGGTCCACTGGTACATTGGGGCTGACTGGTGCATTAGGGTCGACTGGAGCGTTAGGATCGACTGGTGCATTCGGATTCACAGGAGCGTTAGGATCAACCGGAGCATTGGGATCGATTGGTGTATTAGGGTCGACTGGTACATTGGGGCTGACTGGTGCATTCGGGTCGACGGGAGCGTTAGGATCGACTGGTGCATTCGGATTCACAGGAGCGTTAGGATCCACTGGTGAGTTAGGATCCACTGGAGCATTGGGATCGACTGGTGCATTAGGGTCGACTGGAGCGTTAGGATCAACTGGTGCATTCGGATTCACAGGAGCGTTAGGATCCACTGGTGAGTTAGGGTCGACTGGTGCGTTGGGATCGACTGGAGCGTTAGGATCGACTGGAGCGTTAGGATCAACTGGTGTATTCGGATCCACTGGTGCGTTAGGATCCACTGGTGCATTAGGGTCGACTGGAGCATTGGGATCGACTGGAGCGTTAGGGTCGACTGGAGCATTAGGATCAACTGGTGCGTTAGGATCGACTGGAGCATTGGGATCAACCGGTGCGTTAGGGTCGACTGGAGCGTTAGGATCAACTGGTGTATTCGGATTCACAGGAGCGTTAGGATCCACTGGTGAGTTAGGGTCGACTGGTGCGTTGGGATCGACTGGAGCGTTAGGATCGACTGGAGCGTTAGGATCAACTGGTGTATTCGGATTCACAGGAGCGTTAGGATCCACTGGTGCATTAGGGTCGACTGGAGCATTGGGATCGACTGGAGCGTTAGGATCGACTGGAGCGTTAGGATCAACTGGTGTATTCGGATCCACTGGTGCGTTAGGATCCACTGGTGCATTAGGGTCGACTGGAGCATTGGGATCGACTGGAGCGTTAGGATCGACTGGTGCATTCGGATTCACAGGAGCGTTAGGATCCACTGGTGAGTTAGGATCCACTGGAGCATTGGGATCAACCGGTGCGTTAGGGTCGACTGGAGCGTTAGGATCAACTGGTGTATTCGGATTCACAGGAGCGTTAGGATCCACTGGTGAGTTAGGGTCGACTGGTGCGTTGGGATCGACTGGAGCGTTAGGATCGACTGGAGCGTTAGGATCAACTGGTGTATTCGGATTCACAGGAGCGTTAGGATCCACTGGAGCGTTAGGATCAACTGGAGCATTAGGATCAACTGGTGCGTTAGGATCGACTGGAGCATTAGGATCAACTGGTGCGTTAGGATCGACTGGAGCATTGGGATCAACCGGTGCGTTAGGGTCGACTGGAGCGTTAGGATCAACTGGTGTATTCGGATTCACAGGAGCGTTAGGATCCACTGGTGAGTTAGGGTCGACTGGTGCGTTGGGATCGACTGGAGCGTTAGGATCGACTGGAGCGTTAGGATCAACTGGTGTATTCGGATCCACTGGTGCGTTAGGATCCACTGGTGCATTAGGGTCGACTGGAGCATTGGGATCGACTGGAGCGTTAGGGTCGACTGGAGCATTAGGATCAACCGGTGCGTTAGGGTCGACTGGTGCGTTAGGATCCACTGGTGCATTAGGGTCGACTGGAGCATTGGGATCCACTGGAGCATTGGGATCGACTGGTGCATTAGGATCGACTGGTGCGTTAGGGTCGACTGGAGCGTTAGGATCAACTGGAGCATTAGGATCAACTGGTGCGTTAGGATCCACTGGTGCATTAGGGTCGACTGGAGCGTTAGGATCAACTGGTGTATTCGGATTCACAGGAGCGTTCGGATCCACTGGTGAGTTAGGGTCGACTGGTGCGTTGGGATCGACTGGAGCGTTAGGATCGACCGGTGCGTTAGGGTCGACTGGTGCGTTAGGATCCACTGGTGCATTAGGGTCGACTGGAGCGTTAGGATCAACTGGTGTATTCGGATTCACAGGAGCGTTAGGATCCACTGGTGAGTTAGGGTCGACTGGTGAGTTAGGGTCGACTGGAGCATTCGGATCCACTGGTGCGTTAGGATCGACCGGTGCGTTAGGATCGACTGGAGCATTAGGATCAACCGGTGCGTTAGGGTCGACTGGTGCGTTAGGATCCACTGGTGCATTAGGGTCGACTGGAGCATTCGGATTCACAGGAGCGTTAGGATCCACTGGTGAGTTAGGGTCGAGTGGTGCGTTGGGATCGACTGGAGCGTTAGGGTCGACTGGAGCATTCGGATTCACAGGAGCGTTAGGATCCACTGGTGAGTTAGGGTCGACTGGTGCGTTGGGATCGACTGGAGCGTTAGGGTCGACTGGAGCGTTAGGATCAACTGGAGCATTAGGATCAACTGGTGCGTTAGGATCCACTGGTGCATTAGGGTCGACTGGAGCATTCGGATTCACAGGAGCGTTAGGATCCACTGGTGAGTTAGGGTCGACTGGTGCGTTGGGATCGACTGGAGCGTTAGGGTCGACTGGAGCATTAGGATCCACTGGTGCGTTAGGATCCACTGGTGCATTAGGGTCGACTGGAGCGTTAGGATCAACTGGAGCATTCGGATTCACAGGAGCGTTAGGATCCACTGGTGCGTTAGGATCGACTGGAGCATTCGGCTCCACTGGTGCGTTAGGATCGACCGGTGCGTTAGGATCGACTGGAGCATTAGGATCAACCGGTGCGTTAGGGTCGACTGGAGCATTGGGATCGACTGGTGCATTAGGATCGACTGGTGCGTTAGGGTCGACTGGAGCGTTAGGATCAACTGGAGCATTAGGATCAACTGGTGCGTTAGGATCCACTGGTGCATTAGGGTCGACTGGAGCGTTCGGATCAACTGGTGTATTCGGATTCACAGGAGCGTTAGGATCCACTGGTGAGTTAGGGTCGACTGGTGCGTTGGGATCGACTGGAGCGTTAGGGTCGACTGGAGCATTGGGATCGACTGGTGCGTTAGGATCGACTGGTGCATTAGGGTCGACTGGAGCATTGGGATCGACTGGAGCGTTAGGATCAACTGGAGCATTCGGATTCACAGGAGCGTTAGGATCCACTGGTGCGTTAGGATCGACTGGAGCATTAGGATCAACTGGTGCGTTAGGATCGACCGGTGCGTTAGGATCGACTGGAGCATTAGGATCAACTGGTGCGTTAGGATCGACTGGAGCATTAGGATCAACTGGTGCGTTAGGATCGACTGGAGCATTAGGATCAACTGGTACGTTAGGATCGACTGGAGCATTCGGATCCACTGGTGCGTTAGGATCCACTGGTGCATTAGGGTCGACTGGAGCATTGGGATCAACTGGTGCGTTAGGATCGACTGGAGCATTAGGATCAACTGGTGCGTTAGGATCGACTGGAGCATTCGGATCCACTGGTGCGTTAGGATCCACTGGTGCATTAGGGTCGACTGGAGCATTAGGATCAACCGGTGAGTTAGGGTCGACTGGAGCATTAGGGTCAATCGGTGTGTTAGGGTCGACTGGAGCATTAGGATCCACTGGTGCGTTAGGATCGACTGGTGCGTTAGGATCGACCGGTGAGTTAGGGTCGACTGGAGCATTAGGATCAACCGGTGCGTTAGGGTCGACTGGAGCATTAGGGTCGACTGGAGCGTTAGGGTCGACTGGAGCATTAGGATCAACTGGAGCATTCGGATTCACAGGAGCGTTAGGATCCACTGGTGCGTTAGGATCAACCGGTGCATTCGGATCGGCAGGTGATAAGGTCGTTCCAACTGATGTAACTTCAGGACCAGTAGTTGTTGTCTCAGCTGGTGCGTTAGGGTCAATGGGAGCATTGGGGTCCACTGGTGCATTCGGATCGACTGGCGTGTTAGGATCGACCGGTGCGTTAGGATCGACTGGAGCATTAGGATCAACCGGTGCGTTAGGGTCGACTGGAGCATTAGGATCAACTGGTGCATTAGGGTCGACTGGTGCGTTAGGATCAACCGGTGCGTTAGGGTCGACTGGAGCATTGGGATCAACTGGAGCATTCGGGTTCACAGGAGCGTTAGGATCCACTGGTTCATTCGGATCGGCAGGTGATAAGGTCGTTCCAACTGATGTAACTTCAGGACCAGTAGTTGTTGTCTCAGCTGGTGCGTTAGGGTCAATGGGAGCATTGGGGTCCACTGGTGCATTCGGATCGACTGGAGCATTAGGGTCGACTGGAGCATTAGGGTCGACTGGAGCATTAGGATCAACTGGTGCGTTAGGATCAACCGGTGAGTTAGGGTCGACTGGAGCATTAGGGTCGACCGGTGCGTTAGGGTCGACTGGAGCATTAGGATCAACTGGTGCATTCGGATTCACAGGAGCGTTAGGATCCACTGGCGCGTTAGGATCCACTGGTTCATTCGGATCGGCAGGTGATAAGGTCGTTCCAACTGATGTAACTTCAGGACCAGTAGTTGTTGTCTCAGCTGGTGCGTTAGGGTCAATGGGAGCATTGGGGTCCACTGGTGCATTCGGATCGACTGGTGCGTTAGGATCAACCGGTGCGTTAGGATCGACTGGAGCATTAGGATCAACCGGTGCGTTAGGGTCGACTGGAGCATTAGGGTCAATCGGTGAGTTAGGGTCGACTGGAGCATTAGGATCCACTGGTGCGTTAGGATCGACTGGTGCGTTAGGATCGACCGGTGAGTTAGGGTCGACTGGTGCGTTAGGATCAACCGGTGCATTAGGATCAACTGGAGCATTGGGATCCACTGGAGTATTAGGATCTAGTGGTGAACTTGGATCCACGGGAGTGCTGGGGTCGATTGGAGAAGTAGGATCGATAGGAGATAGCGTTGTTTCCCCAGGTGCAAGAGTGGTTGTGTCGATTGGTGCATTGGGATCAACAGATGCATTGGTACCCCAGTTGGGATCACTGGTTGTATTTGGATCTACTGCCGCGTCGGTTGTAGTATCCACCGGCTCAGTGGGCAGTGTTGATTCCGGCTTAACAGGTGTGTTTGTATTCCCAGCTGTTGTGTCAACGATGGGTTGACCTGTGGTCTCATTGGGAACATTTGTGGTAATATCCACTGGCGCTGTGGTCGTCTCAACGGGAAGAGTTGTCTCAATTGGCTGCTGTGTTGTAACGGGTGCATCGGTAGAAACACTGGGTGGTGTGGGACCTTCAGTAATGGAGGGCTTGGTAGGTCTAGTCGGAATACCCGTAGTGGACAGGACAAGGGCCGCCGAACTACTGCCACCCTGAAGGGGACTATCGGTGATGGTGGTCATCTTGACAACAGCAGCTGTCGGTGCACTATCACCCGGAAGTGCCGGTTTGACTGGCACACATATCTCCAGGCTATCGTTGATGCAACGCGTGTTGTCCGGACAATCTTGGATCCTGCCCGTTGCTACACCCGAGCTACAAATGTGATAGGTCGTGTTATCAATACAAATGGCTGATTTGCCATTACAATCGATGCTCATGATCTTGGCATTGGTCTTCGGCTGTTTATCAAGCATTCCAGCTATCTGTAAAAGCACAAGAAAGGCAGGGAGGAGAGAGGCGGGTAGAGAGAAAAAAAGAATGGGAGGTTAGTATTACTTTGACTGTGGTTCACACTGGTGCACTGTTTGTCACAAGTCAGAAAAATATTGGACCGTAACATATATTACACTGGTTAAGTTTTCACTTGCATAGGACATTTCTGAGTCGCCGCCGAGTGATCTCAACGATATCCAAAGTATCAAGAATCCCGGCAGCTATTGTTAGTTTGTTTTCGGGGACAGGGGTGTTTGTTTAGTCACGCGTATCCAAAGCCCGCAAAGTGCCACACAAAATGTTAATAATAAAAACTCATCATTAAAAAAACCAAAAAAGTATTATGCAAATAATAATTGTTATAAAAAAATTTGTTGTTTTTTTTGTTGATTTTCTGTGTTTGTTTTATGAGGGGAATGTAGGCGGGTTTACGGGTTTTTTGGGTTTTGGGTTTTTTGTTCGATATTGATTCGGTTTTCTGTGCGCGTTAGTAAAGTTCTTTGCAATTACCACAAGTATAAGTAAAAATCTGGATATTTTGTTCGTCATCGTCGTTGGATATGTTTTTGGTTCGAATGTAAAATCGTTACTACTCTCGGTATACGCGGTCAAGCCGCTTATATTCAATTTCAAATCAACTTCTACACTTATCTCGCGAATCCCACTGACGCTAACCAAACATCCAAAGATTATCTTTTGTTTGCCCCAGATAAGTTTGCGACCAATTTATGATATTGCAGTCAAAAATCTGAGCAATCTCCACCTGTTTTGACTACTGTTTCTAATTATTAGATATATAATTTTTTTTCGGAATATTTTAGTTGTGATTTCTTATCAGCTGACGTAATAGAATAGAATAAACGAAATTCGTTAGTCCAACTAACTACTTTTCTATCATATTTGTTTAGAATTCCATGATTTGTAGGTAGTAAATTAGATTCCTTATTTAAAACATTAATAATTTATTTATTTGAGATATTGCTCTTTGTTCTACGAAGCGTAAAATGTAATAAAATATGCAATTTAGAGTCCATAATAAAAAATATCTATTTAAGGAAAATCAATATAACAATTCGGCGTTCCAACATTTGCGTATTTGTAATAGAAACAATACATAATTGATATCAGTCTCTCACTTTATCAGACTAGAAAAAACATTCCCAGAAAATATCCACATATAATAAAATCTCAGTACGTTCTAGGTATTTCTTTTATCAAGCTCTAAGGGCTTTAGTTGAAATTCGACGTAATTTGAGCTAAAAAATTAAAACAGAGTAACCGAAGTGAGTATAACAAATTGTAGAGAGACTATGTTAGTTTATTATCGACAAGAATTTCACCCAAAAGACATATTAAAGTTTTATTATTTTAGCAGATGATATTTGATATGCTGTGAGATATGAATCAGGCCTTGTATGAATAATAAAAGAAATAAAGAAATTATGTTAATCTTGTTAGTGCTTCCGATGGTCATTAACTTAAGCCTCATTATGATATTTCACACATCTGTTTAATTATCGTACGTAATCGTCGTAGATCTTAATCTTTAATTTGAGAATGCGATAAAAACAAAAAACACTTGAGATCTGCGCATTTCCTGTGACAAATTTTGCTTTATTTGCACAATTTCAAAGTGGTAGAAGAATAATAATCTACTTGCGTTGCATTGGTCTGGCCGGAAATGAGGTTGAGAGTAGATCGCTGCAAAGATCATGACTAAGGCCAATTGGCCTTTTGTTATCTCTTAAGTTTATCATATGCAACTCATAGACTCTAGTGGTAAACGCATGTGTGTGTATGTACTCATATCTTATAAGTGGATCAAAAAATTAAAAATATACACTTTATTTGTCTGCGAGTCTACTAACCCCCAGTTTTATGACGCAAATAGACCAGTTCACATTATCCGTCCAAACAGTCAAGTTACCATCATTTTCGACTGAGTTTTTAGTCTTTTCCCAAGCTATCATAATGATCATGATCATGAAATCGTCTATTATAAGAGACAAACAGATGAAAGATTACAGCCTAATGCTGTTCAAGTAATGCTTATCATTTAGATAACAATAAAATAAACAACGCGCCAGTTCTGGACATAAACAAGCCCCAAACGTAAGCTGCTGTCAGTCGAGTTGTATAACACAAATTTGTGTATTACAGTGAAGACCAGTTGTATTTTTTGCAAGGAATTAAAAATATTTACTTATCGAGAGGCTCCTCAGAAATGTAACTTATAAACATACATATACCTACTCCTCAGAAATGTAACTTATAAACTTAACTTATAAACTTACTAAATAAGTTAAAGAGGTCGGATTGAATAGATAGATAAATTTGCGGAAAGTTGTAAGTAGCTTAGGAACCAATGCCTTTATCAGATGCTACAATATAAAAGTTGTCTGATTATAAAAGATACAGATTAATACACATATACTGCACAGACCTTAAAGCTACTTCGACTTATTAAGCTACTTAAGTGACCGCAATTTGCACAACATCTGCACAGTTCCCAGCAGGTGTGTAGAGAAGGACCCACCGACTGGTTCCTCAGGTGGACGAATCGAACTACAAAAAATCAACAGCAATTGAGCAATTGGTTGCTTGTCCATTTATGGCATTGCATATGCCCTTTGAAGCCGGGAATTGCACCAAATTGAGCAATTAAGCGTCCTTCATTTTTATTATTATTATTATTCAGTTGCTTCATTTAATGCGGTTAAACCATGAAATCAAATATAAAAAAGACAGAAAAAAGTGCAAATGCAATGCAGGCACTGCGGTTTTTCATGTCTAGACAATACAATAAATACAGTTAGCCATATATTTGTATTATCATATGAGCACATCCATATGCACATATATGTATGTATATCCTGCATCATCTGCATACTCTGCTGTCGTTCATATACACCGAATACGTATATTTTATAATTGGCGCCAATTTGTTGGCTTATCGCCGCGGAATATACGACAAAGTGTTCAGCATTACGCACAAATGAGGCACACATTTTGAGCGGATTCGTTAACTGATTGAATGCAACGTGCATCTCACGCCACGTGCCACTGTCTGAGGTGACACTTTTTCATTATCATTATCATTATCATTATCATTATCATTATCATTATCATTATCATTATCATTATCATTATCATTATCATTATCATTATCATTATCATTATCATTATCATTATCATTATCATTATCATTATCATTATCATTATCATTATCATTATCATTATCATTATCATTATCATTATCATTATCATTATCATTATCATTATCATTATCATTATCATTATCATTATCATTATCATTATCATTATCATTATCATTATCATTATCATTATCATTATCATTATCATTATCATTATCATTATCATTATCATTATCATTATCATTATCATTATCATTATCATTATCATTATCATTATCATTATCATACCAAGATGCTATTCTTGTTCTTGCCGCCAACGATCCTAATGAGACTGTTTCTTTAACTTTTTGAATCTTCTTTTACTGCCAGCTAGTATTTTTGGAGCTGCTTCATTACAAAATAGGCACATCTAATGAGCCGTTTGGCAGGCCAAAGGCACACAGTCGACGTGCTAATTCACTGGGCACCCAGTTGAGCCAGAGGCTAGCTAGATTCTGGCCATGTCCCTAAACGATGCGACGTTGACAGCTAAAAATTGTAACCAGGCGCAGGGAGACCCACACACAGATGCACGCATACACAGAGAGACAGTGTTGCTAGAAAGAGGGGCAAAAACAGGAGCTGCCGTCCGTTGCATGCAAATCAAGTGAACGGCGCCTCCACCCGCCTCCTGTCCGCACAGTGGCAATCTAGCATTCCTTCGACCCCAAAAATTATGCAAGTCGTGTCGGTTGCGCTGCAACTGCGTTAATGTTGTTGGCGTTGCGGCCGCGGCTGCGGCGGCTTCTGTGGCTTTCATTGCAGCGCCTCTTGCCTCATTGGCGTTGCACAAAGCGGGCGGTGGCGGTGGCTAAATTTGCATAAATTAACAATGTTTCGCAATTGCAGTCACTGATGCAGCGAATTCTTGCAAGCCACCCAACACCACAGCACACACCACACATCTATATATATAATGAGTGTGCGTGTGTGAGTGCGTGTGTGTGTGTGTGTATATGTGTGTGTGTGTCCACCATGTGCAATGTTCGCGTTTTATTGATTTGATGCTCCAATGCACTTATTATCCCTCAAGCAGCCAGTGCCAGTTAATCCCGTGGCGATGCGGCGCCATTTTACACACAAAAACACACACAGTCCCTCGCACACTCACACACTCACGTACACATACAAATGCACTCACATTAGGGTGTGCCCGAAAAGTTGGTCAAGTATGCGCTGGAGGAGGCTCATTAGCCAAGCCAAGTGGAATTTACAAATGCGTGTGCGTTCCCATTGTGAATGTAGGGCCAACCCCACTTGGACTACTTCGCAGTGGAAACTCTTTTAAAATTCTATTACACATATATTATTATTTTAATAAATATTTGCATATTTACAAACTGCTTCTTACATTTCATATTTTTTCATTTGTTGCCATATTCATAGCATAATTTTTGGCGTCGCAAATTCATTTATTTTTTTGTACTATATCATATCCAAATTTAATTAAGCTTTGAAAATCACATTTTAAAGCATATTTTTTGGATATTCAAACTTTTTTTTCCATCTACATAGTATTGAATTAAGTTACGAAATTGATTTTCGTTATTTTTAAGGTTGTTTTCGTTTGATGTATGTATGTATGTATATTTAAAAACATACATATATAGTACATATTATGTACATACATATATTTAATATTATTGGGTTCACTCCAATACAGAATTTTACTACTGCTTTGCATTGTAAATTGCGCTTTTGTGTGTGTGTGTGTGTGTGTGTGTGTGTGTGTGTGTGTGTGTGTGTGTGTGTGTGTGTGTGTGTGTGTGTGTGTGTGTGCATAAGTGAGCATAAAAATGGAATCATCATGCAGTCAATTAATCAAACGGTTTGTTGCCAGTCTGACTGCCTGCTGTATGCATACTGCGCACTATCCCCGCTAGGTGGCGTTTGCTGCCGCATGCCTCAAAGATACACACAGGGAAAACGCAACACATACAAAGTGCATAATGTGGCGACACTTGAGCAAACAATTAAATCAACACTGGCTGCCATTAATATGCGCATATGTATAAAAGATAAAGCCTATTTTAAAAAAGGATTTTCAAAGACGATTTGCATAAGACAATACGAAAAATGTTGTATGTATGAATATTCAATGAGAGCGTCTTACATTTCCGTCGATTAGAAGATCACAGGTATTTTAAACAGAATAGTATTATATATTAAAAGACTTGAATAAAGCTTAATTGGTTTTTTGTTATTTTATTATAGAGTTGAACTTTCATAACTCGAACTTCTTTAACTCGAATGTCTCTCAAACTCGACCTAAATGAGTCTCAGTAAAATTAATAAACTAAAGAAAAAGAACTCTGTAAGTTGAATATCTCCATAACTCGAATATTTTCTTTGGATAATGGTGATTCGAATTGGGGAAGTTTGACTGTGATTGCTATAACATTTGAAAGCATTAAAGACAAAAAGAATAATTGAAAAAAAAAGTATATAAAATAAATATGTGGTATTTTCTTAGTGGAAACATTCGATTGACCAACTGACTAACTACAATAATTAACTAGTAGACTTGATATTTTATTGCTTACTTGCAACTGTCGCAGCAGGAATTATTCGAATTGCAACAGCGACTGGGCGAGTGAGTGTCTTAAGATGCTGGGGGCAAATCGTTGGGTCACTTCAATTTGCATTTTAGCAACTAAAACTGAATTTCTTGCAATGCTTCGATAGACACTCGCCACTTTGATGCTGAGCAACAGCAAAGCTCATTCTTATCATACTGGTACTGGTTCTGATTCTGATTCTGGTTTTGGTTTTGGTTCTGCTTGTCCTTGTCGTCCTTGTCATCATCATTGTGCTTATTTGTTTATGTTGCGCAAAGTAAACAACTAATTTTAATTTGCCGCAGGAGCCGCAGACAACGAAGACGATGATGATGATGATGCTGATTATGATGATGATGAAAATGATTATGATGACGACAACGACAACGACAAAGATGACGTCGATGTCGCTGGTCGAGCTTGCCAGTGGGCACTGGGCAGGCAGAGCACAGACAAGGATATTGTGTACAGGACATGGACTCCAGCGGTTTGCAGCGACAACAAAGGATTGGATCAGTCGAATTAAATAAAAGAAAGAATCACACACACACACACACACACACATAGTAAAACCACAAACAAGCTCAGCATATTTTGTTTTCTCTCTCTCTCTCTATCTCTCTCCTTTCCCCCAATTCTTTTACAGCTCTCTGTCTCATTCATTTTTGGGGGGTTTTTGGTCTGCTTTCTTTTGTGCATTTCGTTAGTTTGCATTTTGTTTTGACATTTCATTTATGTAAATACCAAGAACAACAACGACAACTACAAACGGCGCCCATTCAAATTATCTTTAAATAATTTAGTTTTTTTTTTTACTGGAGCTGAGGGCGTGTGGGCGTGGCAGCCAGCTCACAACAACTCTGTGAACTTAGCGTTGATTTTTGGCAACTTTTCTGTGTAACTTTAACTGGACAACGCAGGAAGTTAGCACGTGTGTGTGTGTGTGTGTATGAGTGGAAGGGGCTGCACAGCATGAAAGCGGAAACGGAAGTGCTTACCTTTAACACACACACACACACACTCACACTCACAGGCACAGGCATACATGATTATACATGGCATGAAAAACATTTTTTCTGCGCCTTCAAGTACTTTGCCCCCTTAAAAAAAAAACTCGCGGGTGTGGGCGTGGCAGGGGGGAGTGGGCAGACTGGTACACACACACACACACACACACACACACACACACACAGAAACACAAACACAAAGTCAACAGAGCTTTAAAATATGTCCACAGGTGCACATGCTGTAACTGCTCGTGTGGCGGAGAAAGCGGATGGAAGAGGGGTGAGAAAGTGGAACTGAAATTGACTTTCAGCTTTTGACTTGTATGCCAAACGAAACACACACAAAATTGCCGTTGTACGAGGGTGGCTTCAGAAGTTGTCGCTGTGTCACTAAATGGCAAAGGGAAAGCTTCGAATAAAGCTTTATTGATCAACTTAAAGATTTATTGATCAACTTAAAGACTTATTGATAAATCAATTAAAACTATAATGGTTTAGATTCTCTTGATTAAACATAAATAGATATACATACATATATTGTTTATCCAGTTCAGACAGTAATTATCAATAGTTCTTAAGTACTTTTATATCTTTATTAGATGAAGATATGATTTTGTTTAAACTGGACATTGTAAAAATATTTTTTATCTTTCTCTCTGTTTGTCATCCATCGCCATTTTATTAAATTGATAAGTCAACTACTGATTGACTTGATTTCTTCTTACTCACTATATTTACTTTTAAATTCAGCTTCAAACTACTTTTGCTCATATAAATTTTAATTCATCATACATTTATAAACCGCCTAAAATATTTCTTCCCTATGATCACTTTGTTTATCTTTAGTCAACTATTTTAGGTTAGTTAAACTAACCAAGAAATGTCTTCTATAAGCAAAGTTTGCTCCCCTAACATATCCATTCTCCATAAAATCAATTCATGAACTGCTTGAGAAACCCTCGTGATGTAATTTGAATTCTTGGTCTGTTGCGTTTACTGCAAAAGGCTAATTGAAATTTGCCATTAATAATGCAAAAAGGTCTCGGTGAGAAACTTTTAGGTCCACCCACACATGCCACGCTATATGAGTGTATGTGTGTATGTGTATGTGTGTATCTGTGTTTGCATATGTGTGCGTGCTATTTTAAATATTTCAAATATTTGTAACATTTGCCGCTGCCGCCACTCAAGTAACCAAAAGTACACTACACACACACACACACACACACACACACACACACACACACACACACACACACACACACACACACACCTATTTGGTTCCACAGACGTTTGGCCCCGTCCACAATTTCGGCCTCGCCATTTACCGCACGCCAAAAACATCAACGGCGAAGGTGAATGCTTATTTTCTGGTCCGTCAGCCGCCGGCTGATGTCGACGTCGGCGCCGGCGTCGGCGTCGCTGTCGCCGTCACACAGTCACCACATGTAAAAATGCTACCGGTTAGCCGTGTCCCCTGTCCCCTGTCCCTTGTCCCCTGTCCCCTGGCCCGTGTCCCGTTTACCTGTACACAAATTGCTCTGGATGGTATTTCTACCCTGGGTCTGGGTCTGGATGGGGTTTGACTTTTGCCTTTACGGGGGGTTGGGATGCTGCGCGAGTTATGCCGTGATTTCGCGATCTGCCGGAGAGGCGGCAGTGGGGGCGTGGCACTGTGTGGAATTCTGAGTGAAGCATCGTTGGCCAAAGGACGCGCAACAATAACAAAAACGAGATATGAAAATATCGAATGATGCACTAGCAGTCACTCTGTACTATAGGTCAAATGGACCCTTTTTCTGATATCAACTCATTTTTTAAAAGTATTCAAATTAACAAACTTTTTTAACATCCTTATTGTGAGTACATCAAACTGTTATGTTGCATACCAAAAATGTTAACATTGCTCTCTGATGTTAAGTTACCAGCTGTTAAAACAGCTCTGCAGACAACGCTAAGTATTTCCTCTACCCTATAACTAGTTTAACTTTTTTTTTTATTATTATTATTAACATACTTAGAGTATTCAGAAACTCTAATATTTGTGTTATTTTAAAAAGTGATATATCAGAGTTTCGGAATACCCTAGCCAATTGTACTTAGAATTAATATACTTTTGGGCAGACAGGAATTGAATAAATGAACTGATCAAGCACAAAAACAAATAATTGGATTCAAAGAAAAAGGATATAGACAGATAAGCCTAGATCGATTTCATTGATTATGCTGATCAACTATAAAAAAGGCTTTTTATTGCTTACTCTCAAGTTTGACACACACCGCTAAAAAACCGATAACACCCCACAGTCAGTACTTTACATGTACAGGGTACAAAAAGTAAAACGTACTCTTGGCAAAGATGAAATGGTTTAAAATATGTGCAGCTGGGGCTGGAGAGGAGGTGGTGCCATGTAAAGAAAGCCGGCCGGTAGTGCAGCCTACACCACCCAATTCTCACATGTATGATACACCCACACACACCCACACACACATACACACACACACACACAATGACTGACAGCAGATATGTCGCGTAGTGTTGAGTGAGTGGCAATGGAAAGAGTCGTCTATTTTGGGTTTATGTAGAGAGAACGGAAACTGTCTTCAAATGCCAACAGAGTACACTACAAAGCGGCATTTAAGTATCATTAAAGGTTTTGCTAGTTCGAGAGAAAGATTGATAAATGATGCTACACCAACAAGTGGAATTCTTACTATACAAATAAAATCTGAAATGTATTGTTATACAAATATTTTTATGAAGCTAACTCAAAAAGGAAAATCAGTGACAGATCTGTTTATAAAAACGTAAATAAGATGCAGATTTGACATATGAAACTACTTGAATTTTATAATTGTAGTACATACATTTATAATTCCCAAGTCCAAGCTCTCCGCATATTTTCTTAAAAGACAGTTTATAGCATTACGAGTTTTGATACCCTACACTATCTCAAAATATAGTATTAAATCTCACCATAAATTTGAATAGCTATTTATGATTTCGCTTATGTTTAGAGTTCGCTTAAATGATAACCAAAACATGTGCTACGATTGTAACAAGCGAATCGATGAAATGAAAATGCCGAGCCGACAAATTGTAGCACATTCAAATTCAACGATTCACATTTTGGTGAACATTTTTTTATTTCACTGACTCCCCTTCAATCTTTCTTTTTATATTTGTTGCTGTTCTTGTTGTTGTTGCCGTTGTTGTTCGTGTCGTTTCGCTTTTTTATTATTTATTTCACTTTTTATTTTGTTGATTGTTTTACAAAACAACGAGAACAACGGGAATCAAACCGAAACGAATGCCATCGTCCTGGCAAGACAAGAAGAGATTTCTGGTGGTGCTGGAGGTGATGGTGCTGGTGGTGGTATTGGTGGCAGTGGTGCTGGTATTGGTGGCAGTGGTGCTCATTTTGTGTGCAGGCGAAGGTGGAGGGACGAAAGCAAATGGAAACAAATCTCTCGAGGCTACTGAAAACTTCTTTTTGCTTTCTTTCTTTCATTCTGGCTGAGCTCAGTCTCCGTTTCTGTGACGTTTCCAAACAGTTCTGTTTGGTCTGGTCTGGTTCGGTTCGGTTTGGTTTGGTTTATTTCTTGGCCAGTTATTTCTTATGCTACTTGGCTTTTAGCTTTGCGCCTGGGCGACCTCATCCTCAAGATATCTTTGTCCTCAACCTTATCCCCTCCCCACTACCTACTTCGTTTCCGGCAGGATCGTACACGTTGCTCGTAGTTGGTGGTTTAAACATATGAAACAATTATAAAGTTGCCAAGAAATGTAAACCCGAAGAGAAAACAATTTAATTGAATTTAAGCAGGGGTTGTCATATCCTAATGGATTTAAAACAACAACAACAACAACGACAACGACAACATCAAATACAAATAAACCATAATACATAAAAAATGAGAACTGAGAACTGAGCCCAACTCCAGTGAGGGAGTCTACAGAATTGAGTTTTATACGCCAACAACAACAACAACAACAACAAGAGTTTAGCAACTACTACTCAGTCAAAGGGGGCTAGAGGGTATGGGTTTATTCGTATTACCAACTTGCTGGGACGCTAAATGGATGTTGGACCTTTTGTTTGTGTCTGCTGCCTGATGCCACTCGAAACTGAAAGCCACATCCTGTGTTTTGGCACGGGAGTCGCTCACTTTTGATGGTTGCCCCCTCCCCCCTTTGCTCAACTGAAATGGAAGGGGGAGGGGGGGCATTTTTTCAGTGGGCAATTACTTATAATATTTATAAGCAGATTGTATAATCCGATAGATAGGTTAGGTGTTGCAATCAAGGCTGAAACTATTATATGGACATTCCCACAGAAATGTCAACCGAGGCCAACAACGTAAAATTTATTTGGTATTTATTATTTATTAGAAGAAATTCAATAGGATGAACATATAGATTATACATTGGAATAAATTCACTTTTTCTATATTTTTGGCCATTTTCTTAAAAATAGATTTCCAAAGTGGACCGTTTGTATTCTATCGATTACACTAAGTAAAATTGTAACATAAACGATTTTAATACATAGAAATATATATATTGAAAGTTTAATTTAAAACAAAGAAAAACTGAAACAACATAAATATAGTGTGGAACCAAATGTAGAGGGCGACAATGATTCAAATTAAATTTAAAAAAAAACTACTGTATATTTTTAAATCAAACAAAAAAGCAGTTTTAACAAATATCAATGCATTACATTTCAAAGTTAATTGCATTAAGATATTCGTTCACGTTTTGCCGAAATCAGTGTTACGTAGGCTGCTATATATATTTCTGGCCTAGGCAACAATAAGTGTTGCCAGGTGCAATCTGATAATTCCATTGGAAAGGTTGACATTTTTTAGCATAACATCACTCAGAACGTGTTGTCATTTAATCGTGAATTGTTAAACTTACAGAGCTTTAAACAATTCAATTCCTTTAAAAAAATTAAATTGACACGTGAGCATTTTCGTGCGATCATTTTTCACAACTTTCGACGTGGATTATCCAGGCATTTTCATTATTAGGCCAGAAATATATATAGCAGCCCTCGTACAACAGATCGCTTCTATTTGAGTCGCATGCGAATGCCTTATTTTTTTTAACTATCTTGAAATCGAACAATTTTCCAAATTCAACCTTAGCACCAATTATAGTGCTAATCAAGACCTATAAGTTTCCCCTTTTGTCATTACAAAATAATGTTTTGGCATATATTTTATTTCACTTTAAATGCATATGAATGCATATAAATGTCGCATTCGATACTAGAGAATTACCCATATACTATATTCTCAACTCTCCGTTCTCTCTCTTCAAACATCCAGCTTACACTAACGACTTTATACGTATTTACTTTAACAAATTGTATCTTACAATAACAATCGAACTTCCCTAACTCGAATCACCATTATCCAAAGAAAAGGTTCGAGCTATAAAGATATTCGACTTAAAGAATTCTTTTTCTTAATTGATTAATTTTAATTACACTCATTTAGCTCGAGTTATAGAAGTTCGAGATATGGAAGTTCAACTGTATATATATAGGTATAATTGCACTTGAAATTAAACTATCGTATTTTCATAATTAATTTCCTCTTTCTCTGAAGTTGTTAGATCCATAAAATAATTGAAGTTTGATATTTTGTAGCCTTAAGCTAACGATTTTATTATAAATTTTAAAATATTTAGGCCCGTTTGTTCAATGTCTAAATAAGGTGCTTAATAACTATTGAAAAGTGAATTTGACGTAAAATGTAATGCAATTAATGTCAAATTTGAAATTATTTGTTAAATAAAACTTAAATGTACTTTGAAACGGCCCTAAATATAAGAAATATCCAGAAAGGAGTCTGTTTTTGGTTCTAGGGGTAGACAATTATAAAGGCTCGAAATCTCAAATTTTCATATTCAAATTAAACAACTTTTACTTCAAAAGGAATCGATAAATCAGCATACAATATAACTATTATCGATAAGTGTCAAACGCATGCAACGAGAATTTTTATATTTCAAAGTAAAAAGAAAAAGAAAATACTCATACAAACATACCTTTGAACGTTGCACGGCCATTGGCCACGCCCACTCCCACGCCGTAGCCCACGCCATCTGTCGTTTTATCAGTCGCTTTGCATGTTTTTTTACATTGTTGGCGTTGTTGCCGCCTTCGCCCGCTGCGTGATAACGCCACTTTGATTCGTGATTGAAATTGGAATCCGCTTATTCAGACGCCGCCGCTCACAAAATAAATAAATACCAATAGGCATGGAGAGAACTAGCGAATAAACGCGTAGTATCTGGAGGGGTTGGAGGTTGGAGGTGACGACAAAAGCGTTCAACAAACACGGCGCACGAAAATAAAAGCAAAACAATATTTTCCTAATTTTCGCGAGCGCACGCGACCAAAAAGAAAAGCCAAAAAACCAAAGCAAAGAAAACTGTCAGCAACAGGCGGACGCTGTCACTGAAGCAGCAGGAGCTCTTGTGCATTTTTGGGGGGAAATTGGGTTGAAATACTCCCCAGCAGATAATAGAATAGGAATGGGAATGAGAATGAGAATTATATATATATACCTATATTCCCAATTCAGAGCCTCCGACTGTGGATAAAGATGTGAATGCAGCGAAGCGACTCGAGTTGTGTTTGCTTTTTGTTTGCTGTTGATTTCCGCTGCTTCCGATTGCTTTGTTTTTATTGCACAGCTTCAGGTGACTACAAAAATTCTATAGTTTGGGTAACATTTTTGTGATATCAATAAGCTGATAGAGCGATAAAACACTCGAATGCATCGAATTTATGTTTATTTCACTAAGCCGATACACAATTGTTCACTTAATCAAATGGACATTTTAAATGAACAGTTGTGGAACTGTTTACCAAATCTGTCCCTTATCTCAATACACACATGTCCGTTACATGAACTATTATTTAATTCTTTAATCATTTTAAGAGTATTAAAATTCTAAATGTTCTTTTAAAAAATGCTTAATTTGAAACAAATCTCATTACATTTTGGCTCCCATTTAATCAGAGTACTTAATTATCTTACCTGTAAGTTACCTGTGTAAATATCCAAGTAGTTTCTAACTAATGAACTATCAAATTCCGCAAGTCCAATATGTGGACAAAACTTTCTATTTACACACGACTTGTTTGGCTAGCAAAATATGAAAATGTTTTTGCCATATCTAAAATTGATTCTCATTGTTATTGGTCTGTTGTTGTTGCATTTGTTGGTTGCTAGCATATTGTAAAATTGATTTATTTATTCATTTTCCTTTTCATTGATTTGTTTGTTTATTATTTAATTTAATAAATTATTTCGACTAAATTAATGGCAAACCAAAACTCCAAATTCTGTCCTTCTCTCTTTCAATTCATTTTTGCCACTCTCTTGCCACACACACACACATATAGGCCTCCGAGCTAAGCGACATTTGTCCAGATTCGATGGCTCTCAGTTTTAATTGCTAACGGGACACATTTCAATTTTATTCGATTCATCAAACGAAAGCCACGCAGCGCAGTTAGAAAATGGAAAAAAGAATAAAAATAAAAATAATAGTAACATCTTATCATATTTTATCATAGATCAACATTATTGTATGGAATATCATCATAAAGCAACCACAAGGCCTATTTGAATAAATCTGTCTGCTATTTATATGTGTGTTTGTATTTATGTATGTAGTACACACATTCAATATGAATTTCATCATTAGATGCAAATCACGATTTTATATTTAAATGCTGTAAAGATTTGCAAGTGCCACAACTTGTCCAAAGCTAAATAAGTATTTATACAGAATGTTTTCCTCGAAATTAAAATTTAGGAAAATTTCGTTACTTTGTCGTTCTCGTTTAAAATTCAAATCCTAAACTTTCCAAGCTCTAATATAAATTCAATGCTTGCTTGAATAAATTTGTTTTTCGATTGGAAAATAAAAATGGATTTTCCTTCGATTTATATGTTTTTATAATATTTGCTGATAGTGTTTAGTTGTGTGCATTATGAAATATGTATGCATGTGCATAATCCAATCTGTTGTGGTCAAAAAACTTGCAATTCTTTGAGGCTTTAAGCCCGATTACAAAATCGCTAAAAACAAATCGTTAGTAACAATTTTTTGTTTTTTGTTTTTAGGATATTTTCTGGGCAAACCAACAAAATATATCCAAAGATTAGTATTTAATCTCATGACATGGCCAGGAACAGAACTTCAGACTGCCAACAACATTGTCAATATGATGAAGCGGGCTAAATGGACAGGTGTGTGTGTGTGTGTGTGTGTGTATAAATAACTGGCATGTTGTTGGCTTTTTGCAGCTTGGCGGCATGCATGTTGTTAATTTGTTGCAGCTGGCATTTTGCTGTTGCTGTAGTTGTTGTTGTTGTTGTTATCTGAATCCAGTGCTTTAGGGATTAAAAACACGCAGCTCAACAAACATATTCAAACATACAAAATTTCTAATTGCCTAGTGCTCGTCTTGTGAATACCCTCTAAACAGTTCTCAACTGCCTCAGAAAATGCTGATGCATGATAAAGGTAAAATTTTATTTCCTGAAATGTTCAGCATACACATAGAACAAACTAAGCTCAGTTTTAATTTTGAAATTAAGCTTGTCATTTTTCTGTCATTATTTTTTATTAACTTTTGAATAGTTTGGGCTAAGAGCTTTATTGATGTTAAGCGAATAATTAATTAAAGATCATATCATTTTACTTACAATTTAGATAACTTGCTTATACCCATTGTTCTGACCAATAAAAAAATGCAGGGTATGAAATGCATTTATTTATGCAAATTTTATTTTATTTGTTTTCAATTTTTTGGTAACTTTGTCGCTGATATTTCCGCCATGCAAATAAACAAAAATGCCAGCAGCCGTCAGCCAGGCGCAAATGTGTTTGTTAAATTTCACCAGCAAACACAAACACACACACACACACACACAAACACACACACAAACACACACACACACACAAACAACACACATATCAGCTGCCTGTACATGACGGCGCATTATTTTCCATTTTAATAATTTAAATATCAATTTGTTGTTACATTAAATATTTAATTTGTACTAAAATGTGTTAAATTCTTTTGGGTATTATGAACATATAATTCTATATACATACAAACACACTCGCAGAGACACACACACACACAGGCACAGAGATATGGCTAACACATGTGTCATGCAATTTTTGGTTTGTTTAATTACAGCTTAAAATCGTTGATTAAAAAACTGACAAAGCGAACTAAACAAAAGCGCAATAGTTTTGTTATTCTAGTCGCAGCGTAATTGAAATAACTATTTGATTTAACAACTATTTCAAAGTTTAGAGTTTCTTCTCCATTGTCGTGTTGTATGTTCTCTAATTTAGTTTACTGTTTGTTGTTTTTAGCCCCAAAGTTATTAAATTGTTTAATAAGTGAACTGAAAAATGTTTTTTGAAATTTTTGTACATTAATATACAGCTTCAACAAACAGTTTGTTATCAATTGAAGCTTATATTTTGATGTTGAACGAAGTAACAAAAAATATAGACATTATCTGATTCAAGTGTATTACGACATTAATATTGCCCTAGCTTATTGTCGGTCACATAATTAACACATTGTTTGTCACTTTTGTGGGCTTACCACAAATAAGCAACAGCCGATGCAACAGAACAGTTGAACAATGCCACCAAATACAGTACACAACACTATTAAGCCGATAAATCCATTGATTCGAGAATTATGGCCGCTTCATAGCAACAACAAAATAACTTCCACTTATTTAAGCCCATACACAACTGTACCAACTGTCATCAGATAGCGGCAATTAATTATTATTTGTTGATATTAAGAAGAAATAGCAGAATAATGTACGTATATATATTTAGAATTCAACGCAAAATTTTGAGCTGTTTCTTTTTTTTTGTTTGTTGTTTGAGATCTCTGATATTTTGTTATTAGGTATTTTATTTTTGCTTTTATTTTTTATTAATCATTTTTAATTTGATTTTAATTTTCTTATGTTTCATTTTGAATTTTTATTTGTGATATTTATGATCAAATTTAAAGAGCACTGAATAAGCGCAAATACAATAAATTTTTTAAATGAAATATTAAAATTGTTAAAATGTAACTAAACTACATCAAACTGAAGATGATAAATGAAGCAAATATAAAGAAAGTAATGCCTTATAAATATTATTAATATATTATTAATATAAGTCTATTGTAAAATAAGTCTAAAAATAAATAATTTGAGAAGGGACTTAACAACACTTAAGAACCCGAAACAAAAAAAAACTGTGACAAATTGTACTATAGTCACATATTTATTACAAAAGATCTTAGATTCTATGAAAATCTCTCAATTCATTTCCATTCACTAATTTGCAGTTGCGTTGATAACGATCATAATCGTTGTTAAGTTTATTAATAAAATTATGGAGCCTAAGCTTTTGTCCCATTGGGATTTCGTAATTGAAAGAGCACTTACTAAGTTTAAGTCAAGCCAATCAACTGACTAACTAAATATCAGTTGAGATGCGAGCAGAGACTTGAAAGTGAAGTGAAGTCTTATGCTGTGCTACTAATAAATGTAAGTACGAATAAGTATGCACATTTCATGAGGTACTTTACTATCAGGAGTGGACTAGAGAGACTCGTTGCCTAATTGGCTGACACACTACTCGAGTCGGTTGTTGGACAACTTTGGCATTTCCCTGGACACATTGGTCATATCCTTTACCCTCTGTATGATACATGTAGTCCGATGAGGAGGATGATGATGATGGCTCGGAAGGAGGCGGCGAGGCATTGTTTTATGCCAACAGCTAAAGCTTAGCCGCTTTTAAATGACGATGATGATGATGATGATGATGATGATGATGAAAGCATGAGTTGCAAATCCCCACAGAATCGTAAGCAATGCCGATGCACCGCAGCCTCTATCCGTTACCTTGGCGATCCAAATCGCTGGCAATCAAGTGTAAAATCATAGAATTTTTAATTGATTCCACAGACACAACGCAGCGCAACGCAATACAAGTTTACTTTAGCATTTTTTCTCATTTTTAATACCCTTCCCGAGGGTATAATGACTAGTTATATCAATACAATTTGAGGCTGACTTTTGACCTATACTAATAAATATCTTAGAATAAATGAGATCATTAAACTTTTCGTAATCTATTTGAACTCAGTTCTCAACAAGGTAATTTAGCTGACACTTGTGATAAATAGTTACTTTTAAATCTGACCTACATGTCGCAAAGAGCTCGATTCAACAACAATTTTATTTTAAAATTAAAATTTTGGAACTTAGCATGTATTTTTAAAGAATGTGTTTAAATTATTGTTGCTAAATTAAGACAATATGCGAATAAAATGGTAACCAATCAGCATTAAAAGAGTCAAAAAAAATAAAGCAAAAATGATCAAAATGTTGTTAAAAAATCGTACTTGAATCCAGTATTTCGTAGTTGGTCTTAAAATATTCAGAAAACCCGAATTTCTGACACCGCATCCGATCGATTTTATGCCATAATACCCGATATTTTTTTATCTCTCTATTTTAGTCATAGTTATTTGTATTTGTTTCAAGATCAGTTTACATTACGGTAAGCGTATTGGGGCTTCGACTTACAAGAAGCTAACCTCTGACTCTCCTTGTCTGTCTCCTGGCCTCTCTTATTGTATTTGCTATTCCTGTATTTTTTGCATCGCCTCTGTGCGTGGCGTGAGGGAAGAGGATTCTGGGGCACTTCTAAGGCCTCGGTTGCCGTAGCCGTCACAGCGGGTTTTTTGAGTTAATTGGCAGTTGTTCCAACTCATATTGTAGTTGTTGCTATTGTTGTTGTTGTTGTTGTTGTTGTCCCAGTGTTGGCCCAGTGCGTCATTCTAGCTGTTGGCTGGAATGGCATAACCTCGAAATAGATCCCTCAATGCTGCTTGACGTGTCGCCCAGTCTATGTCTATATGTCCATGTGTGTGTATGTGTGTGCGTATGTGTGTATACTCGACATTGGGCCAAGTTATCGTATGCGTTGCCAGTTGCAGGTAGAGTTGCCATTGCCACTCGGCCAATTGAATTGTCCAGAGGATGACGCACAGCATTCAGTTTGTTGTTCGATTTTAGTTTGGTTCTAAGCGCCTCCTGCCTCCGACTAAGAGCCTTCTCCTCTCCACACTCTCTCCGCCATCACTGACTCCATCGATATCCAACGATTCGTTGATGTTGAACAAATGCAATTGAGCTATGTGATGTGGGTGACGGCTGTAACAAGCGGGGATCAGGCCAGAAGGTGGATTGCAATACATATTTGCAGGACAATGGCAACAGGAAGCAGCGGAGAGTAAGGGGAGCCGTAGCTGTAATCAATTCCGCGCATATGCATGCATGCATAGACGATTTCAACTGCAGAAAACTCAAAACTCAAAACTGTAAACGGTAAACGCAGTGGCCAAAAAATAATCGAAGAAAAGCCGTGAATTCTCAAATGAAACCCAACTCGCATATTGTTCAGCATACAGAAGGAAAAGCTCTTTTCAGCACTTGACTGCTCTTTAAATGCAAGCAACAAATCGCAGGATTAAAGGACTTGTCTTAGAGGATTCTTTATAAGCATAAACATAAGCTAAAAGCACATAGAACGACAAAGCTTTTATATATACAAATCTGAGCAGAGCATTTTTTGCAGATTAAGCGACATCAGCTTAATCCAAAGCTCTTGTTAGAGAATGCTTTTAAGAGCTTTCAAAAGATAAGCTTTAATGATTCTAAATCAAATCTGTTTAAATAAAAAGGTAAATAATATTTTCAGGATTTTAAAAGCTATTTAATTAAAAAAAATTAAATAAGCTGTTCTTTTTTAAATACTGACAATATTATTAAGACTTCTCATCTTAAACTTTAATTTGTATTTAATTATTACTTTGGCTTATAATATATTATCCTGACTGACATATTAACCAAAACTTATAAAAAAAAAGGTAACTTTCAGCTCATATTTAAAAGCTTACTCTTTTTTTTATAGATTTAGTTATATTTTAAAAGTTTTTTTAGAGAATCAATTTATTGAATCCTAAATATTGCTTTACCTGCCCTCAACTAAACTTATTTTAAGTGAGGCTCATAACCATAGAGAAGCTTTCCTTACGCTATGAAGCATTATAATATATCGTTATGCAAGTTCGGCAAGAATATTTTCATAGGGAAATCCCCCCAAACTAAGTAAGTAAACTTTCCGTGGGCCGTTCAACTTTTGATGTCGTTGGGAAATTTGGAAAGACGAGCATAGTCTTAATGCATGTCGCCAATTTGTGCGCTGTCGTGGCGAAATCCACTCGAAAGCCATAAAAAACCAGCGTGCAAAATCGACTTGAGCTGCAGCTTTGACAAAAAAAAAGAAGTGGGTGAAATAGCAGAGAAGGAAAAGAAAGCGAAAGCTGAGGCTGAGAGAGTGGGAATGGAAGTGGGAGTGGGAGTGGCAGTGGGAGGCTGGTTCAAAGCCCATTAAAAAGATGCCAACAAGGCAATTGTCAAATGTAAATGGCCGTCGTAATAGATGTCCACGTTTACGTTCTCGCCCATGGAACAGAAACAGGACCAGGACCAGGACGAGGACCAGTCACAGGACCAAGGCTCAGGCTCAAGCACGAAACGCAATAATTTGCAAATTTGCTCAAATAAATTCCATGCAGAGAGAAGCGTCGAGGCGAGAGCCTAAAATATTTGCTTCGCCAAGCCACTGGCAAATGTATGCAAAGTCCCAGAACGGGAAACGAGGATGAGGTCGAGGATGAAAATAAAGCAGGCAGGCGGGCCGGGGGATGGGGATGGGGATGGGGAGTTGGGAAGACAACGAAAGGCAGCGATTGCTGGCCATGTCCAAGCGCCTCCATTTCTAAGGCCACTCTGACTCCCGCCCCCTTGTCAATGATATGCAAAACATTTGTAGCGCCAACGTTGCAGGCGCAGAAATCCAGAGAGGAAAGCCCAGAAGCCAACGTCAGAGATAAGCGCCAATTGTAGCCAATTGAAGGCGGCACAGCGTGGCATAAATAAATAAATAATCGATTGCAACAGACAGCAAGATGGGGGATGGGGATGTGGAGGGGAAGGGGGAGGGGGAGGGGGAGAGGTGACAGGCTGGCCTACAGTCTGGCATTGGTATCGGCATCGGTATTGGCATCGATGCCAATGCCCTGGCAATTAATTGGCCATTTGTTTGGGCCGTCGTCCATATGCCAGGCAGTCATAGCTTCAGGCCTTACTCCTGCTCCAGCTCCAGCTCCTGTTCCTCTTTCTGCCCCGACTGTCGTGTCACGCACGACGCTGTCTAACATTCACGCACGCTGCGGCGACGACAACGGCGACGGCGACACTTGACAGGCGCTACAAAGGCGACAAATCCCCCAAACGCTGATGAGAATGAATGAGCTGACGGCCAGAGTTACACACGTATGTATCTATCTATAGCTATTTCTACCTTACTCTTATTCTCCCTCGCTCTCTCTCTTCTATTTTTCTATCTCTCTTTACTTGTCTGCTTTCATTTACTGGCCCATTGGCATTGACCAACTTTAAAAAAACCATAAAAAAACATAGCATTTTGTTTGTGTGGAACCATTGAAGCGTAAATTTTATTTGAGCGAAGCTTTCGACATTGTACATGTATTGGTGAGCTTTTGCAAGCTTGGAGCAATTTCTAAGCAAGTGTGTGTGTGTGTGCCTTGTGTGTGTGGAAAGCTTTAGAAGTTGAAAGCCTTCACCTTAAAAGTTTTGAATTGCAATTGATTAACTGACATTTCAAAGTTCGGCTATAAGTAAAGCTTTATCTTATCTATCTCTATAATCTTATCTTTTGCATTTTATATAACAAATCAAGTTCATTAATTAGAAGCTTATACTTCATTTAGTGAGTTTAGTTCCAAACCAGGTCAGTCTATCAAACCGATACTGAAAATGTCATTTACAATACAGTATATAATTTTATTAAATACGGAAAATAACAAATTTGAAAGAAATAAATGATGTTTTAAGTAATTTGTTTTTTATATTTTAGAAATAATTCTCTTAAAAAAACTAAACTTCCACGTATTTTAGTGATGTAAAAGCACAGCTTAAAATCTGAATCTCGATTTTTGGCAAAATCTATTTTCAAGAAATTTAATCAATTTTCAGAGAAATCTAAAACTCACTGTAGGTTTATCATTATAGGTCATTTACAGAATTAAGTTAACTTAATTTTGACAAGAGTTAATTAAATATTGAAATTTGAGATATAGAATTTGAATGTACGAAAAAGTTAAGAGAGCAAAAAATTCACTTGCTTAAGAATCGATATTTTAAGGAAAAAAAAACTATTTGACCGATACAAATAAAATTTTAATGCAGAATAAATTTTGTAAACAATGCTCAAAATTACTTGAAAATCTTTTAAGTTTTTGAAAAGCTTTGAAAGTTTGAAATTGGTCTGAATTTTGAACTAGCCGCTATTTCATTCATTCATTGGTTCATATTGAAAAACAAGATTGAACCTATTGAAAACAATATGTTAATTCACAGCTATTCTTATTTTAAGCTGTGAATTAACATATTGTTTTCAATATGTTAATTCACAGCTATTCTTATTTTAATGAATGAAATAGCGACTAGTTCAAAATTCAGACCAATTTCAAACTTTCAAAGCTTTTCAAAAACTTAAAAGATTTTCAAGTCATTTTGATCATTGTTTACAAAATTTAATTTAATTTAATAATTCATGATTAGATTCGATTTTATCTGAATCTAGAATGGGAGGAGGAATATCTACAGATTTAGGAAAATTATTCAATTTATTCGCAACATCCGAGAGGCGACAACATTGGACCAAGCCATAGACGGGATAATGCTGCAGCTTGCTAAACAGGGTATCCTTGAGCCAGTCAACTTCCTGGCACATGCTGCTGCATAAGCCCACTCGCTCATTGTTGGTTATCTGAATTAATGGGATATGACAGTGATTTAATGATAAGAAATCTAACATAAAGTCAATGTTTTATACATACAAAAGGCGAATTATGTCCAACCACAACAAACTCGTCTGTGCCGTTTAAAGTCGGTTGCAGAGCGCGAATGTGGGCCCAAATATGAGCTGGCACTGAGACAGTTTTGCCGTTCTCCAGCTCGACGGTCAACTGACGAGTCTCGTTGCAACTCTGCAGACTGGGGAGATCCACAATGCCAGAGACACCGACGCGAACATCATATTTGCCATTCAAATTGGCCTTTTGCAGAGCATTTAGCAGGTGCCTCCAGTTGCCGTTGCGAAGAGCACGCAGCCAGACAATGCCGAGCATATTATCAAAGCTTAATAGATCACTTTTGAAGGCCTGGTCCTGTATCAGATTCTGATAGTCGAAGGTCTCCTGTCCAAACAGTTGCTTCAATTGTGTATCCCTACCAAAGGCATTGATAATGTCCTCAGTACTGTAAGAATTGGACAATGTGTGTGTGTGTTATACAGAGGGAAAACATCAAGTATTTTGTACTTATACACAGAAAAAAAAGCCATTCTAAAATCAAGCTTAAAATACTTAATTTAAGCATGGATTTTTTAAGTATGTATTCAGGATTAATCAGTATAATTAAGCCTGTTTCGGGATTCAAATGGGAAAATAAGCCCAAATTATTTCATTCAAGCTAAGAAATTCTCAAAATGTCCCGTTGATTTCCAAAGTTGCTGAGCGCGAGAGGAAAATTCTCTTTCGGCCTCTCTCCTTTCAACTGGTCCGGTGGCTCAGTGGTTAGAGTCGCAGACCTCTCACATAATTAGAACTTCCAGTTTGAAAAAAACCTAGGTTCGATTGTCCCGTCATTTGTAGTCAAACATTCCCGTCATTAAAAAAACATATGTGAAAAAAAAAAAATTCAAAAACAAAATATTGTAATAAATTAAAAAAAACTAAAAAAAAACAAAAAAATTCAAAAAGAAAGTTAAAAAAAAATGTTTACAAAAAAATAATTAATAAAAAATAACATTTGAATTAATATAAATTTTTTAGCCTGAATTACACAATTTCCGGATTGAATTAAAAAATCAAGTATTTCACACTTGGTTTAAGAAAATCCGAGATTACCCCACTTCTGACATCGTTTTTTTTTTCTGTGTATCAAGTTCTGTGTGAGTGCTTGGTTTTTATGATAATTTTCAGTAATTCGCAATTCTATCAATTATATTAAAGCTTTAATTCATTCGAAATTAGTTTTAGTACGGCTTTTTTCACTGTGTAGTAGCATAATCAAGAAGGACTTTTGAAGGTCACCTGATCCGCTTGAAGATTGCGCTTGTATCGGACACACGAACGTCAAGTCCCAATGAATCCATTTGACCATCCTGAGTCTAAGTAAAGTTTTAAACGAAAATCAATTTACAATCTGCAATTACAATTAAACCACTTACCTGTTCAATCACATTCGTGGGATACGCCGTATAACTTATGTACTTCATCTGCTGTTTAACTATATCATAGCATATGGCAACGTTCTTAAGAGATCCAAGTGCTCCGAAACTAAACCCAACTACTAGAGTCATGAAACTCTCGCAGTCGGGCAAGGCCGTCTGACTTTCATACATCTCCAACGATTGTAAGTCTCTACATTTAACGCGATTGCAATCGTATTCATTTAAAAATTGGCTTGAAGAAAATCCGCTGTTCCCACACTTCAGCTGTAGATGTGGATCAGTTAATTCACGATCTCCGTAACTTCTTCCAGTGCTTTGAAAAGAGAAAGAAGCTTAAGAGCCGCAGTGAAGAGTACTCGACTAATCACTGCGCTAGTGACGAAAGCAGCACGAAGGGTGCGAAGGCGACTAGCATATATACACAGGAATAATGGAAAATAATTGACACGCAGAAATGTAAATTTGCAGACTGCGACTGCTTGAAATGAAAATATTTTCAAATATTTCTAGTTAAATTTTTCAATGTTAAATCAATCCTGATTCATAACTAACACGTTATGTGCATATGATTTACATTAGTAATGCAAAAACATCGATAAAATTGACTTCTGTAAAATTCAAATACATTTATTTTTCAAAAACTGATGTTTTTAAATCACTATGTCCTTTAAAAATGTATTTTAAATCGCATTTTGAGACACGTTTTATTCCGATTGTTTTTCATCACTAATATACATGAACCAATAGCTCAAATGGTTGCAAAATAAAAAGAGTTATAGAACTGAATCTTGTACACTTTAAAAAACTTACAGTGTGAATCCATTGGCACAATAAAGATCAACTGTGCGGTGCAAATCTCGAGTTACGACGGGTTCAAATGGAAGTATCAAATTCTTCGATCCAAACTGCGATACAATTTTTGGTGCATTGACACCAATAGTAATCGAACAAGTGGCAGATACATCGCCTGACTTGAGGGATATGACCCCTAGAGCTATTATTAAAGTGATCAGCGGTTCCATCGCGACGAGCTTAAAAGTTTGACTGAATGGCACTGGGTTGATCGGATCTGTATTAATAGCAGAACGAACCTGATGCCTTCAAGAATTTAGACATTTTCAGGGAGAATTCTAATATTGAATTTGTCAGCTCTCTCTCTCTCTCTCTCTCTCTCTCTCTCTCTCTATATATATATATATATATATATATATATATATATATATATATATATATATCTCACTGTCAAAGGTTACGTCATCAATTTTATTTGTTAAGATAGACTTAGATTGTACTTATTATTTGATTATCTTTTACAACAAAGTTGCAAATATCAATCATGAAAATTATACAACTGAAAATATTGCATCTTAAATATAAAAAAAAATCCATTCTAAAATCAAATTTAAAATTCTTGATTTTTGCATATGTATAGCTTTAAAATAAGTATTCAGGATATTATTGTTAAGTATGTATAAAGGCGAACTCTCTTTTCAGTAAAACCCCAGCGCAGTGCTGCCAGTTTAGCAATTTAGTTGCTAGATCTGGCAACTTTTGAAAAAATTTGCAACTGTTTTCTTTAAAATGCTATTAGCCACAAATCTAGCAATTTTTAATTGTCCTTTAGCAATTTTAGCAACTTTATTACAAAACTATCAATTTTTTATTTTTCTTTAGCGTTTATTGCCTCTTTTTATAGCTTTTTTAAATGATTGCATAAATTACGATTAATAATGGTTTATAACGATATCGGGACTCTGGTATTTAACTAAGTGGCTTGATTATATGAACAATTTGAAAGTTTTTACTCATTCTTTTGCTGTGTTTTGTGATTGGGTTAAAATGCTAAAAGTTTATGAGCTAAATTTTTGGATTCACCCAAAATTTAAATTTAAATAATTGTAATAGAAATTAAAATAACAGGTATGGTCTACACAGACACGGAAAAGGTGGCCATAATTATTCTCTACCATATAGGTACTTGACTCACTGGCTGATTTAAGTGAAACTGACGAGTTAGATATCACTATAATGACTCTTAATTTTGTTTAAGATATAAAGTCATGTTCCATTTTAATTTAGATATTTTTTTGTCTTAAAAACATATATATATATTTGTTCAAAACATTTAATAATTTAGCATTTTTTTTTTTGGCAATTTTCACATAATTTTTAGCTATTTTTAGCAACTTTTTTTCCCAAATCTAGCAACTACTGCTTCGAAGATTCTGGCAGCACTGCCCCAGCGCAGCTGAGAGAGAGCGCACACGAAAAATGTTCAGCCTTGGATAGACACCAGAACGATGAGCACGCGCTGTGTCGCTCTCTCTCTCTCTCTCTCTCTCTCATTATCGTTTGTGTGTGTAAACATGCGCACGCATCTAAGTGTGCGTGATCACCGGTTGGGACATACCCTGTTTTAAGTACAAACCTTTTTTTCTCAATTTCTTTGCCTTTTTTATAATTTAGTAATTTCTTACCGCAGTCATATGGTTGTTAGTGAATAGATACTAAAAATAATAATTAATAAACAACAATAAGCAGAAAGAATGCGAAAAAAAAGTTTGTATTTAAAACAGGGTATGTTCTGACGCGTGATCGAGCATGCTATTGCTTCTGTGCGCTCTCTCTCAGCTGCGCTGGGGTTTTACTGAAAAGAGAGTTCGCCTTTTGCCGAACGCTCTGGGGTCGCACGCTATACAAAGCGCGTGAAACCACTAAAATGCCTGTTTGACGCCTCTATGCATTGTTTGCTTAGTGCTATTATCATGTATTTGAGGGGCTGTTGCTGATATTGATAAAGAAAATATAGAAATTTATTTATAATGTTTATATGGTCATCGGGTTAATTACGTTGCCCCTTTTCAAAAAATATCAGATAGTTGCTAGTTCTATTATATGTTCTAGGAGTATATCAAGCTCAAGTGGATTGTGCTTGGTGTGTCTTCGGTCTGTTCGACAATTTTGACTTTGGAAACTTTTGGGCTTGTGGCCATTACAGAAATGTGTGACTTTCGTAAGTTTTTAGCAATAGTCTCTCTTTCTCTCTCACTCGCAGTCTCTCCCTGTCCCTGTCTCTCTCTGTGGGTAGAGTGAAGTGCTCTGATTGTGACACTGTCTCCGGCTGTGGCTGCTTGTGGTGCTCGTGGTGATGGTGGCTTAAGGATGCGGAGACAGACGATGCTTTCATGGCCACAGCGACTTGAGTTCTGATGGAGAATGGAGGAGAACGACGAGCGGGTGGGGCAGGGGGTGAGTGGGGAAGAGGAAGTAATTAAAACACAACTCAAAAGGACATTTTAATTTAATCCCTTTGAGCTTGTCTAGCTGCTGTCTCGTCGCCATCAGAAACATGCGCCGACCGCCATGGCCAAAAATTGTATTTGCACCCGACTTCCCACTCCCCAGTCTCCATTCCCCACCCCCCGGAAAGCGACTTGAATGTGCATCGATGGGAGGCGTGGGGTGGGGAGGAAGTCCCCGAAACCCAAGATTCCCATTGTGCCTCCTGCTACTGCTACAGATTTTCCAACTACTATTCCTACTCCAGCTTTTTTTACTCCTACGTCTGCTCTAGGGATGGGTATTGATATCGAAAAACGATATATGTATATATATTTTTTATTGTAAAATATTCTCATTTAAAAAGTCAATTTTCTTTATTGAGGAAATTTTGATTACTCATTTCAAGTTAGTAAAAGAAAGCTCATTTAATCAGAAAAAGAGCTCTGGATTAATTTAAAAAAAGGCTAAATTTAAAATATTTTTATTGCATGCTTTTAGGCACTTACATTGCTTAAAAACTGTAAACAGCCATTACCACCTTTATATTTGTCCGATCTTGTTACGATTCAGAAGAATGTTAGGTAATAATAATAGTTACCATTAATTAGTAAAAAAATCCCAATATCTTGAAAACAAAGCAATTAAAAGAGACATGGATATATCGACTCGGCTGTTGATGCTGATCAAGAATATATATAGTTTATAGGGTCGGAGATGCTTCCTTATTTAATTTTTTAAGTAACGGGTGTAACAAGTCATAAAGTATCTCAATTTAATTGATTCTGTTTTCGTGTTGCTTATAACATATGTATATATTTTTATCTTTTTCAATTTTACGAACAAAATGTTTTCTTTGCTTAAAGTGTTTCAAATTAATTGACTGAAAAGGAGCTTCAGATATTCAATTTTATGATGTACAACAAAGCAATTACAAGATAAAACGGGAATAATTTTAAGAAACGAATAATATATTAATAAATGTTAAAAGTGAGATGAAAAGAGCTTTACGTACATACATATCAATATCGATACTTTAATGCCGATACTTGTCACTAGCTCCTACTCATTGACGCACTCCTACTCCTATTCCTACTCCTGCTCTTGCTCCTATTTCTGCTCCATTTTCTTCTTCTGGTCCGGCTCCTTCCTGAATTCCTATTCCTGCTCCAACTGCTGGTTCGTCTTCAGTGCCAATCTACTCCTCATCCCCATATTCTTACTTCTGCTCCTTCCGCATCTCCATCTCCTCTTGGTTCGCCCCCTTCTCCTCCTCTCCTGTTCCTTTGGCTTGTTGTGCTTCTGCTCTAGCATAAATCATAACGCTTTCGCCCGCGCATTTCCTACATATTTTTATTTGCCAGCATTTGGTCGCCAGTGTGACCAGCTCCAGCTCCTGCTCCTGCTCCTGCTCCAGATCCAGCTCCTCTTTGGCCGCTGCTCGTTGCGTTTTATTTATGCCGACAGTTTATTAATGTCAGGCGACGACGCTGCTCCATCGCGTAAGAGGAAGCCCAGCTTCAGGCGCCAGCATCGACTCCATCTCCATCTCCATATCTATTTCTATCTCTGTCTCTGTCTCTCTCTCTATTTCCATTTTCAGCTGCATTCGCCCGTCGCCCGTCTCCATTCTCCACTTCTTTCCCTGCGGCTCTGCGGCTTAGGGCCAGGGCCTGCTTGACTTGTAATTGTATTTGTTTATGGCTATGTGATGGGTGCTATAACACTCTCTCTCTCTCTCTCTCTCTCTCTCTCTCTCTCTCTCTCTGGCTCATTTCAATGCCGCAACTTTTGATTTGCAGCAACCCCCTCAACTCCCCCTATTTTAGGGTGGGCGGGGGAGCGGAAAAAGTCCGTCGACTGCACAAGCGGAAGCATCAAACACTCCACAGACTCACATGGAACTAGGTTGACTGCACCACTTGGCAACCACTTGGCCTCCAACTCCAACGCATCTCCCATTCCTCAGTCCCGTCTCCTTCTTCTCCTCTCCTCTCCTTTTCTCCTCTTCTCCTCCTCTCTTTCTCCCTTCTCTAGCTCGCTTTGTTGCCTGTTATGCTAATTAGTTTTCGACGTTGACGTTTGCCAACAACGCCGGACGACGACGACGACGGCGATAGCGACGCTGCCAACGATGTCTTTAATTGGTTCTCATGTTGCACATCGCCAGCCCCAATTGCCACGCCCCCTCTACCCACATCCTGCTGCCACTTGGCAAGTGTTGCAAGCTGCAACTGCCTCTGCGCTGAATTCTTCTCCATTTTAGACCCTGTACTTCAAAATGTACAAAGGGTTAATCAAGTTTGTCAGCTGTCTTTCGCTTTGGATTTCTGTTTATTTTACATTTTTGATCCCAATTTAAAATTTGTATATTTTCAATTATTTATAATTTAATTGAGGGCAGCAAATTTGAAACCTAGATTTCAATATATCCTAACAAAAATAAAAATTAGTTTTTTAATGATAATAAATATAATTTATTAATTTATTTATATGCCCTGAATTTTGTAACAAAAAGACTAATATCATTTCTTTTCGAACGAATAATAACTCGAAAGCTATGCTAAAAACAAAATTATGCAATAACGGAGCAAAGGAAGAAGAAAAAAACTAGTATCAGTAGTAACACTCAAAATTTTTGTACGAGTTTTTACAGGGTCACTCACAGTCGGGCTCTTTTGACGGCAGCCTTTCTTACTGGCTTTTTTTATGCTGCCACTTTGGCACTGCCAATTAAGTGCAAACTGCATGCAACTTATTTGATTTGCCATTGTTAGCAAATGCAGCCGCAATTTGAGATCACACAACCAACCCTACTCCCCCTTCTCCGTGCGGCAAGTACTTGGCCACAAATGTGTTGCAACATTGCCAGTTAGTTTGTTAGCAAAAGCAAAAAAAAGTCCTGTTACTTAAAGCAAATGTTGTGTAAGACAATAACTGAAAGAGACTTCTAGATTTACGAGACAAGCTGTTGCAGCAGTCGTTGCGCTTGTAAAGCTTAAACCGATTGGGAATTATAAGTGGACTTTATTAAAATATAAGTAAGCAGAGTGATAGAAGCGAATCCGACATTATATATCTTACACTGAGTTTTTTTTTCAGCTTCTCCCAATCCCTGCACAATTGGAAAAAGTTGTGTGTTTGACAGCTCTTCCTTAAATTGTTTTAATCATTTATTTTAATTATTAAACTAAAATCATCTTTATATATTTAATTAACAGTTCCAAATTTTAGTTATTAACTCCCGTTAGTCCATAAATAAATATAAATAACTTTTATATGAATTTCAGGTTTATAGATGCTAATAGTGTTGGATAGCGTTGCAAAGAAAGCCCTTCTGAAGTTCTGATTCGAAGAAAGTTTACTTTAATCGTTGTTTTTTTTTTTTTTTTACTGAGTTCCATGATGTTTTAGGTTGAGAAATATTAGAATGGACTCCACAACAGTGACTAAAAATAGACCCACTCGAAGTGAACAACTCTAGTGACTTTTAGTAGTCAAATATATTTGATGCACAAGCACACACTCACACACACAGGCACACACACACACACACAGATTCTGACATTTGCCAGCCGTTTCTGTTTTGTGGCTTTTGTGGTGTTTTGTGCTCGAAAATGCATTGATAAAATTAAATGAAAGCTTTTCGCTTTGCATTCCAATTGAAGCAGCTCTGTTAAGCACTTGATACGCTCAATGTACTCGTAAATATCCCAAAAAAAAAAAAAGACCATTCGAAAATATTTGAAAAATGTACAGAACTAGAACTAGACACATTCGTATGCTAAGCCGGAAAATAAACGCAAATCTTTCAGCCGCTAAATGCCGCAATTGTGTTTCGTGTTTCAGTTAGCCACCAGAAATTGTCGACATTTGTCGACACTGCTGTATTCATTGACAACGTTATGATAATCACCATCAAGGATGGTGTGTCAAAGGGGGGGGACTGGAATCAGAGGGGAACAGGCAGCTAAAGTTGAAGCCCAGGTAATAAACAATTCCATTTACCGACAGCTGTCAGCAAATAATGAAAAATGTAATAAAAATATACGAACACACACACACACACACACACACACTGAATGGGAGAAGGATAACGGTACATGTTTGCAAGGATGCTGGGAATGCTGATGCTGATGACCACAGTCGAACGTCCCAAACTGTCCACAAACTGTCCAAATATGTTTGGTTTTTGTTGCTGCTGTGAGTGAAACGTTGCCAGGACACGCCATGAAACGACGCGAAACGAAACGAAATGAAACGGAAGTGCGGACACGGACACGGACATGGCATGGCATGGTGTTGCCACCCGATCCAATGATGGGCGAAAAATTGACATGCATGTAATTAGTGACATAAGGACATCGACCACTGTCAAACTGACGACTGACTGCCGTTTGCTTGATGACCTCCACACACACACACACACACACACACACACACACACATATATATATACATATGTATGTATATGCTTACCTACATACATATATCAATTATGCCGTTTACGACATCGACATGAAAAGTCGTCGTCGCTGACTTTTTGTGTGGGCGAAAAATTAATTTTTAGTTACGCATCAACACAGACCCAAATGCAGTAATAACAACAACAATTGGTTACATAACGAACTTTAAATGATCTGGGAAGATTGTGCAAAGAAAAACTATGTGAAAACGAGAGAAAGAGGAAGAGAGAATAAGAACTCAATTCGAAAGTTAAGATTAAATGCAAATATTTTACTTTTATTCAACATTAAAGAAAGTGTTTCAATCTAATAAATAGAGAAGAGAATAAATGAAATTAAGTGTTTAATTCCAACGTTCCATTGGTAAGCAAAATGTTTCATTCCAACATTTCCATATCAAAAGTAGATCTCAGTGCAAACTTATAGGCCATGATTAGCTTTAGTATTGGTGCAAATGTTGATTTTGGGCAATTGTTCGTATTCAAGATGGTAGGAAAGGAAGGAAGGAAATTTCACAAGATGTGAGTTTTTGATCAATTTTAGGTTTTTGGCTCGGTTGACATTTCTTTGGAAATGCCCATATTGTTATATAAATTAATAAACAACTGAATTTCCTCACAGTCAGTATTTTTTTTTACTCTACGATAAGAATTACATTGCATTTCCTTTGTCTGAACAGCTGGACAGATAAGGGTTAAGAAAAATCAGAGAGATTGGTTAATTAGGTGACTTAAGATCAATCCCAATTTAGTTTTTGTGAGTGTATTCGAATAATTTTCTGCATTTGGAATGCCTAACCAGTCTGTGCAGCAGAGCATGACGAAATGATGATGGCAATAATGGCCTGTTATATAGGGACCAACTTGGCCGCTTCGTCCTTAGCCCTCAGTCCTCGGTCCGAGATGTCCAATGGTCCGGGAGCACCAACAACTCGGCGCTCGTCTCGTCTCGTCTCGTCTCGACTCGTCTCGTCAGCATCCGCGTTGACCCCTTGACTGTGGACATCAGTTGTCACATTCACGTTGACTCTTGTGACACGTCGACAAATTGTCAACAACGTTGCCACAGCGCTTACCATAAAGAAACCGAAGCGGGGACATCAAAAAGGGCAGACCAAAATAAAAGGGGAAGGAGAGAAAAGCAGAGCGAACACGACCGTGATAGATCCTGTAAGGCTTCTGTGGAAACTCACACACATGCAAAAAAAAAGGTTCCTTTGACTCGATATTTTGTTCGATCACGTTAAATTTTTCAGGAAACCATCGGTCCCACCACTTTATCATTTGTGTCAAAATTGAAATCATTAATTTATTTAATTTAAGTTTTAATAAATCTTATAAATGCTATGCTTGATCTGCTTAGGATATAGAGGACCCTGCATACCACGTTTAATGTGTCTAGCTCTCTCCAGTTGCGAAGATCTAGGTGCTCATATTGATTGTGGATGTGGATGCTGATTAAGAATATTATATATACTTTATAGTGCCTGCCTGTTTTGGCGAACTTACGAGTAATAGACACTTTCCAATTTTATCGTACAGGGTCGAAAAGCAGCCCAAAAAAAAGGTGGCGAGGTAGGGTGTAGGATAGGGCAGGGTAGGGTGTAGCATTCGGTTGACCAAACGGGGACAAAACCTCGAGGCAATGAAGGTTTGCTCCTCTATTAGCTGCAGTCCGGCATTTTTACGCCGGATGACGCAACATTTTATGCCGCTCAGTGGATTTGCAACACTTGCAACAACAGCAGCAGTGGCTGCCACTAACTGTGGCAGTGGCAGTGGC
The DNA here is from genome assembly GCA_035047525.1 of Drosophila quinaria. Classification (NCBI taxonomy): domain Eukaryota; kingdom Metazoa; phylum Arthropoda; class Insecta; order Diptera; family Drosophilidae; genus Drosophila; species Drosophila quinaria. Next base: position 29,135,002 of record JAWNPO010000455.1, read on the forward strand.
AGTGACACTGGCTGCTCCTGATTTTGGTCTCGACTAGTCCTTGGTAACTGGCGTTGGCGTCTGCCACATTTATCAACGCCTCGTTCAGCAGCAGCAACAACTATAGTGGTTAGTAGGTGGGGCAGGGTCATCATTGGTGGCGCCACTGCTGCTGCAACTATTCAAGCGCCTTTCTCTCTGCCTATAAAAATGTGCAGTTTTGTGAATTTTTGCTCTCGCTACGAAAAATGCAATTCAGCACGATTTGCATTTTGGGTTCATGGACACAGTAGGATCCATACATTGTACATATATTCCATGGATGCAGCCCAACTTGGGTCACTTCAGCATGGCGCGTGCCGAGTGGAGAGCGGTGGCAACAAATTGTCGCATGTGGCAAGCTAAAAACCTCGCCTTCTTCTTCCCCCTTCCCCTCTCCCAAAAATGCCATAAACTTGGTGAAAGATACTTAAGGGGAAATTAGTTTGGCAAAGTTGATCAAACTAAATCAGCGGTGGGCACGAAATCTGAATTCGTTAGCAGCCGCTGGCTCCCGGAGCCATTGCGTCCCCACCGCTGAACTAAATACATATCTATAATCGGTAATACGTAGGCTGCTATATATATTTCTGGCCTAGGCAACAATAAGTGTTACCAGGTGCAATCTGATATTTCCATTGGAAAGGTTGACATTTTTTAGCATAACATCACTCAGAACGTGTTGTCATTTAATCGTGAATTGTTAAACTTACAGAGCTTTGAACAATTCAATTCCGTTAAAAAAATGGAATTGACACGTGAGCATTTTCGTGCGATCATTTTTCACAACTTTCGACGTGGATTATCCAGACAAGAGTGCATCGATGAACTTAAGTCTTTGTATGGCGATCAAGCACCATCCTATAGCACAGTGAAAAACTGGTATAACGAATTTAATCGTGGTCGCAGTTCGCTCAACGACGAATTCCGTGAAGGTCGTCCAAAAACGTCCGTTGTGCCAGAGAACATTGATGCCGTGCGTGAACTAATAATGCAAGATCGTCATGTGACATACCGGGAGATAGAGGCATCCTTGGGCATTTCTCCCACCAGCATACATTCGATATTACATAAACACCCGACCGTAAAAAAGGTTTGTTGTCGTTGGATCCCGCACAATTTGACAATCGCTCAAAAAAAGGCTCGTGTCGATTGGTGCAAAGAAATGTTGCAAAAATACGATCGCGGTGCTTCAAAAGATGTTCATAAGATCGTCACAGGTGACGAATCTTGGATCTATGCGTATGAGCCCGAAACAAAACAACAATCGACCGTGTGGGTCTTCGAAGACGAGCCAAATCCAACGAAAGTTGTTCGTGGAAGAAGCACTTCGAAGCAAATGGTCGCCTGTTTCTTCGGCAAAACTGGTCATGTGGCGACTGTTCCGCTTGAGCAACGAAGGACGGTCAATTCTGAGTGGTACACCACAATTTGTTTGCCTGAAGTCTTCGGAGAAATTCGAAAAACAAACAAGAGAAGACGAATCATTCTTCACCATGACAACGCGAGCTCTCACACATCGGCTCAAACCAGCGCCTTTTTGACCGGCCAAAACGTCGAATTGATGGATCATCCGCCGTACAGCCCTGACTTGGCACCCAATGACTTCTTTTTATTCCCGCACATCAAGAAAAAAATGCGTGGTCAACGATTTTCGTGCCCAGAAGATGCTGTTGAAGCGTTCAAAAACCATGTTTTGGAGGTGTCTCAATCGGAGTGGAAAAAGTGCTTCGACAATTGGTTTGAGCGCATGCAAAAGTGTATAAATCAGGCTGGAGAATACTTTGAAAAACAATAAAACAATTTTTGATGATAAATATTCGCATTTTCATTATTAGGCCACAAATATATATAGCAGCCCTCGTATCACTTAAAGTCTCTGAAATTATTTAGGGTTAACCTATTTTTATAGTTAACCAACAAAGATTATTATTAATACAATATTATATTATTATAATAATATTTTTCAGTTCCCTTTTAGTTTATTTCGAATTTCAGCATTCACCAAAAGTTGAAAATGTAGACTGTTACAGACATTCGAAAATTTCAATATGTACCTAATTGCTTAAGGAAAGTTTTATATCATCCAAAAGGAATTCGAGTGAAATTTGTATTATGAGTATAATTAACTTTAAATGGTCTTAAAATGCGTATGCCTATGACACAAGATAAGCATTTTTTGTAATTAGGACTTTTCCGCTTTAATTTTTGAAGTTAATAATTCAAAATTAAATTTATTTCGTTGAAATAGAAGAGAATTTTAAGAGTATTTTAATATTCGTATGATTAGAGCTGTTTAAAGTTTAACAGAATCGATATGGCTCTGAGTGTAAACATTTAACTTTCTATATATACATATATATATATATATATATTTTTTGTGGCAGCTGCACTTGCCACATGCCACGGCGCAGACAATTGCATTTCTTTGGTAAATAATTAAGTGGCGCCTTAAAGAGAAGAAGTCTCAGCTTCAACTTGACGTGAAGCTTTTAAAGACAGACAGGTCGCAGGACGAAGGACTTGAGCATCACATATTTTATCAGGAGCGATTTTAGCCGGCACATTAATCAAAGCAAAAATGCAGGCAAATTTCCATGCGAATGTGTTTCGAGTGCCTTTTACAGTTATAAATTTTTGCACACACAAGTTGCACACACACACACACACACACACACACACATAGACACACTCTTGAGCTGCTCACTCGCAGTGTATGGGATACACTCGAGGCATGCCACACGGCAATGGGGAAAGTGTCAAGTTAATGCCAACAACAACATCAACACTGTTGCAGGCAGACGTACCTTGAAAACCCCCTCCCTCAACCATTCCTCAACCACCCCCTTCCACTGCCCTTCACCTTACCGCCTTCCATGCCACTGGGCGTGGCAGTAAGCCACCTTATACCAGCCATCTAATGACTGCGTTGACGTCCCCATTTGCTTCAAAATAAAAAACATAGCACAGAGAGAGATAGCTAGAGAAGAAGCTGAAGAGAGCTAGAGAGAGACAGAAAGAGAGAGAGAGAGAAGAAAAGATAGCAGAATGCACTTGGAGAATAAGTTATGATCCAATCCCAATTAAAGTAGAAGAAAGTCTTAAGCTTATGGCTTCTATATAGTATGTATGTACTACAAACAAGTTCTGAAGTCCATAAAATAAAGTATTTTTCCGAAACAGCCGGTTCTTGAAATAAGAATATTTTAAGACCAAATTACTAAAACTAAGAATATTAATCTTGAAAATTGAAGATGTGTTTTCATACTTCAAGATTTTCATGTTCTCGAAGCATTTTTTAGACCAAAGTTCTTAAATCTGAGACCAAAATCTTGATTTTAGATCCTCTTTTTATGAGTGTAGTTTATAATGATGCTCAAGTTGTTGTTGTTGTTGTTGTTGCTGTCGTTTAGTTGCTAAGACGATGCAGACAGTTGGACCTAAGTCTTTAGACAAGTCAAGCGAACTGAAGTTCAGTCACGGGCGTGCACTGACAATGATATGTGCCTGAGGTGAGAGTTTCTCTCACACACACACACAAACATATATATATATATATACATATGTATATATATAGTTTCTATATATACTGTCAAGGCCACACGCACATACAGTTGTTGCGCTTCTTGTCAAGCAAATGCTAAGCGGTTTGAGGGGTTTAGGCCAAGAGGGAGCAGGGGAGCAAGTGGAACGCTTTACACCGGAAATATTGTTGACAGTTGTGGCATATTATCATACAACGGTGTCCCAGGCGCGTGCTTCGTAATTGCTCGACATTTGTCGCCTGGCATTAAAGTGGATCTCGAGCAGTCGACTGTGGAGCGTACTCGTACTAGCCTAGCAAATATATTATAACATTAAAATTATATATGCAGAGTTATCATTCTAATTTTCATGCTCGATTATTGACTTGCAAATCATATCTCATCATATCATATTTATATATAAAATTGCTTAATAACACTCTTAAATTTGTAATGACTTCTCGAGACATAACAGTCTTAACTTTAACCAAAAAAAAAAAAAAAAAAATTAAAAAAAATATTAGAAAGTATTAGTTTTGCGGTGGGCACGCAATGGCTCCGGGAGCCAGCGGCTGCTAACGAATTCACATTTCATGCCCACCGCTGTATTAGTTAGTTGATTTCTAAACTATGGATTCTATTTCAGTTTTCGGCTTTGCTCTATTAGTTAATAATTGATCTTATTTAAAATGGCGATGTCTTGTTTGTCTTCCTATACCCCTAAGTTTGTTTGAACCATACCAAAAATTATCAATTATAATACAGTTGAACTTCCATAAGTCGATCTTCTACAACTCGAAATTCTCTCTAACTCGAGCCAAATGAGTGTCAGTAAAATTAATAAACTTAAGGAAAAGAACTCTATAAGTCGAATTTCTCCATAACTCGAACCTTTTCTTTGGCTAATGGTGATTCGAGTTGGGGAAGTTCGACTGTAGTTGAAATTGATTTTAGTGTATCATTTATTCAATTATTTTTGAACGTCGAATAATATAATATCTTTTAATTTCAATATTCACATATAATCACATCCTAAATTAACGTAGTAAAATGAAATCCAAATTACATTCTGACATAATTTAAATCAAAGCTTTTAAGCTTTCTTTGAGCTTTGAAGCTTTTTTGAATTGGCGCCATCTGGCGACGAGCTTGCAAGCGGTTTGAGTCTTCGCTAAGTAAAAGCTTTTGCTGAAAAGCACAAAGAATTCAAATAGCTGGGAAATTTATTGTCAGAAAATGTTTGAATAGACTTGAGCTAAAAAAAACAGTAGGTTTAGCAAAATATTTAAATACATTCAATACATGTTCATAGATAGGAGAATTACAAAAAGGAGGAAAATATTAATAATGGAGACACTAAAACAAACTAATTCATGCCTGAATTCATTGCAGAAAAGGATACAACAGGCCAGGAATGATCTGGAAACTTATAAGGAACTTATTACCCATTGTCAGATGAATCTTATCCGTGAAGTACAACTCCACTCTGAGGCAAAGGCGACTATCGATCAGCTGACACTTCACAATTTGAATTTGGAAAATCAACTGAAGCGCAAACAACATGAGATGCATGAGGCACGTGCCACAATCATAGAGTGTGAGTGTCTAAACGAAGCCCTCGAGCAGCGAATTCAACTCCAAGCCGACAAGATCGAGTTCCTCGAAGAAGAGTTGATCAAGCTGAGGCATGAGTTCCAAGATGCCGACTCCAATGCCCAGCAGAGTGTGAGGCGTGTCAATCGGTTGACAGAGTCTCTTACTCGCAGCGATAAGCAGCTCGAGGAAGGTCGCCTCAACAATATCCAACTTGAAGGCGAACTTAGAGCCGCCGCCCGGAACCTTCACAGTGTGGAACGCGCCTTCGAGCGATCTTCTCAACAGGCTCGCAGTGCAGATCGCAGGAACTCTGAGCTCCAGCAGCGTCTTCAAGAGACCGAACGTCGCGCCCTCCAGGCCGAGTTGCACGTCCAGCAGCTCCAGTACAATTCGGACAATCTGGAGCAGCAGCTCGAGAAGCGTTTGAGTCTCATTCTCCGAAAATTCATCATTGCAAAGGACTAAATCGATTTAGCCTTTGCCAATCCATCAAATTCTTCAGTGTAGCGAGAATCCGATAATTTATCCGGCACTTCATTTGAATACATGAACAGGCATCAAAAAATATTTGTTTAATTGAGAAACGCAAAAAAAAAATGAACTTCGATAAGCCGAAGTTTGAATACCCTTGCAGAGTTGGAAATTGATACTTTTAGTGAACCATCTCGATTGTAATATAATTGTTAACTATTTTTTAATGACGAACAAATAGTTAAAGACTACATATTACTGCTACTTCTAGGATGTCTTTGGCAGAAGAAGTTTTAACTTAGATTTAAGTCGCATAATGACGCCGAAAGATCACAACTATAAGACTATATCTTACAGTATAAGAGTATAATATTATATTATAATATCGTAATAATCATTTGATCGCACAAATCTCAATTTATTTCAAAATTTAAACTTAGCCTATTAGTCAAAATACACATTATGGTAAATCTTAGATTCGTAAAAGAAAGAGAAGAGTATTTAGTTGTTTAATTAACTTTAAATATTTGGTTTTTTTCTTTCAATAACTATTTATAAGATTTGATTGTCTTCGAATAATCAAATTTGAAAGGATGTACGACTATAGTTGTACTTCAGAAAATAATAAAACAATCTTATAAACTTCCTTCTCTTGATATGAGTTTGTTTGTTTATTAAAGTGTGTTATTTATTTAGCTACTCACTATAAATGTATTGTATTCACAGACTGTCTCTGGAACAACTGAGAAAGGAAATCTTATAAATTTAGCGAGAGGATTAGACTATGATTGATTCAGATAGAGTTCTATTCAAATACTTAGCTTCTAATCTCACTCTGCTAGGGTATTATTGTACACCATTTAGGCTATGTTTGCTCATGTGGCTGGATTTGAAAGAGTATATCATCGGCGTTGCGAAACTTCAGCGAAATACCCTCTACAAATTGAAGCTGATCCAATTGCAGATCGCTGTGGAACTCAAAGCTGTTCAAGAGTTTCACCAAAAACACCTTCATGATGAAGAAACTATAGCGACGGCCTGAAAGAGAAATGATTAGTTGGACAATAACTGAGTTAATAAGTCAGTAGAATTACCAATACAGGTGCGCAGTCCCTTGGAAAAGGGCAAGAAGCTATAGGAGTGTCGACGCTGAGAGTGCGGTCCTTGGGTCTGTTCCTGTTGTTCCTGTTCTTGCTCCAAAGCCAGTTGATGTTGCAGGAAACGTTGAGGCTCAAACTGTTTGGCTCTATCGCCCCACCAGGCAGCATCACGTTGCATGTTGAACGTATCCAGGACAATAATCGTATTCTGTGGCACGATGGCCTCACGTTCAGCCAACTGAAAGTCACGACTCACATGCCGCAAATTCATCGGCACTGTCGCCAGCAAGCGCAACGCCTCATTTACAAAGGCGTCCAGATATCGCAGCTGCTGCAGCTGCTCGACGCCCACATAGCTCGCGTCGTTGCCATTCGGCAATACGGTGGCAATTTCCGCACGTAAACGTTCCTGGCAATCGCCTTTGTGGGTGGCCAGGCAGAGAAGAGCAATCATTATGCTATTGGAGACGGTCTCAAAGGACTGGGGGATGCAATGAATAGATAAAGTATTAATTAAAAAAAAATAACAATGCTTATAATTACAGTCCAGCTTCCCTAACTCGAATCACCATTATCCAAAGAAAAAGTTCGAGTTATGGAGATATTCGACTTAAGTTTATTAATTTTATTGTCACTCATTTGGCTCGAGTTAGAGAGAAATTCCAGTTACAGAAGTTCGAGTAATGAACTGTATTAATAATGCTAATGCTAATGCTAATGCTAATGCTAATGCTAATGCTAATGCTAATGCTAATGCTAATGCTAATGCTAATGCTAATGCTAATGCTAATGCTAATGCTAATGCTAATGCTAATGCTAATGCTAATGCTAATACTAATGCTAATGCTAATGCTAATGCTAATGCTAATGCTAATGCTAATGCTAATGCTAATGCTAATGCTAATGCTAATGCTAATGCTAATGCTAATGCTAATGCTAATGCTAATGCTAATGCTAATGCTAATGCTAATGCTAATGCTAATGCTAATGCTAATGCTAATTCTAATGCTAATGCTAATGCTAATGCTAATGCTAATGCTAATGCTAATGCTAATGCTAATGCTAATGCTAATGCTAATGCTAATGCTAATTCTAATGCTAATGCTAATGCTAATGCTAATGCTAATGCTAATGCTAATGCTAATGCTAATGCTAATGCTAATGCTAATGCTAATGCTAATGCTAATGCTAATGCTAATGCTAATGCTAATGCTAATGCTAATGCTAATGCTAATGCTAATGCTAATGCTAAAGCTAATGCTAATGCTAATGCTAGTGCTAATACTAATGCTAATGCTAATGCTAATGCTAGTGCTAATACTAATGCTAATGCTAATGCTAATGCTAATGCTAATGCTAATGCTAATGCTAATGCTAATGCTAATGCTAATGCTAATAAAAATACAAATAATATTTACCACCAACACCATGGACTGTGCCTCATCTTCAATGTCCTGCAAAGTTAGTTCCCCATTGGCAGCCAATTGAAACATTTGCTCGATGAATATACGACGCTGCCAGGTGACATCCTCAGCATCATCGATGGCATTGCGTAGCTGCCAATTGCGATGTTTGCGCTGCACAATTTGTGCCACAAAATCGACAAGCAGCTGGTTGCATGCCTCCGCTTCGGCATACAATTGGGGCTCCAATAGGCGATGCAGCAAATCGATTTGCAGCCATGGCTTAACAGTCTTAATAGCTGAGATTTCGAGCAGCCTATTAAAAATACATACACACAGACACATGATTAGAAGACACTTTGGCGGAGCAAGTGAGGCAAACAGAGTCCCCAAGGGGCAACATACTCACCGCTTGTAGGTGGTGGCAATGTGCGCGTCATCAGCTTGGGTGAAATTTGTTGGTGTTCCCATTATAGTGACTGCAATGAGAGTTAGCGTCTGATTAAGAGTGAGATAGAAGAAGACGGAGCCAGAGAGAGAGAGAGAGATAACATATGTGTGACAGCTAAGACATGTCAGTTGACAGGTAGGCAAAAGTCTTAGCATCAACTGAAGACAACATAATTCGCCTGCCTTCGCATTTAACTAGATTTCACAACAAGCCACATTAACCTCCTAAGCTTTAGATTTAGAATACCATTCGATTACCTGTATCCACTAGCCATCAAATTTAATATGACATCCATTTAAATTTAACTTCAATTGGAAGTGGAACCATGGAGTGTGTTTCTTTTCCGATTTGCAAGTGGAGCACATTAGTTATAGCAAGTATACTAAATTTCTGTGATTTCTCAACCTCACTTTAATCATACTTCTCTCCAGATGTCCAACTTCAAATAGAAATGCTTTAATAAAATATTTACTGTGCCCAACAATTTGAAAAGCTGGGAAAAACTCCCCTGAGATTAATGTTTTCAACATTCATTATTTTTATGCGCTATACCCATTGAAAGTGGCATATAAAATGCGTATTTAACGTGGGAAAAACTGTCGCAAAAAACGAAATATCTATATATTGAGCAAGTTTGTTTTTCAATTTCAAATTTCTTTGTCTGTTTTCTTTGAAATCTTTCTGAACTGCTTTTCACAAGACACAAATTAGTTATTTTCCTTTTATTGAAAACAAGATACATACATATAAGTGTAGGGCATCTGCTTAGTCGAGCACTGCCTGACAAAAGTTGTAGCTTGTTGTCTTTGAGGTTTTTAGTCCCTGATGAGACATCAACTCTTAAGCACTTTTCGCCCTGCACTTAACTCTGCCCAAAGTCGTGCACTCAAATTTCCTTCCATCTCCCCGTACACTTATTAGCCTATTAAAGTTATTAGTTGTTATAAACTAGTAACTATTAACTATTTAAAGTGTCATTTTCTTAAGTCATTATAACTAAATCTATAAAACTTCTTTTAGATGTGTGCTATCGTCTTTTAGCCTAAAAGTTTAAAGGCACAGCTTGTAAATGATTTGACGGAAAATTGGATAATTCAATTATGATTACTACACTGAAACTTCTCCTAACAATCTTGAGAAGAGTCAAAAAGTGGCTACTAAGATACGCTAACTGGTATTCGCCCACACTTATAAACTCATCTAAATTCACTGTTTCACTCTATGCAAAATACACACATTTCTACATTTATAATGCGATCCTGATGAAATTTTCAGTGTAGACAGAATACCAGAGGAAATTACTGTTCTAAATCGAATGCTAGCAATAGCGTGCTTTTCAAAATGAAATCCCAGTTCGATTAATTTCAAAATAAAAAATAATTAGAATTTTACAAAAAGCGAAAGACCTGGATATTGTATATACTTCAAACATTTATTCCCTATATCTAGAGGCGACTGTAAATATTAATTTTCTAATTTTATTTCTTTTCGTTTTGTTGGTGGTATGATTGGATTGTTATAGCTTCTATATATGATCATATATATTTTTTGTGTGAAATACCAATCTCTTAAATATTTTCTTTGACATATGTACATGTTTACGGATTGCTATAGCTACTATACAATATCTATTTTATTTTTTTCACAAGTGCCAATCTCTTAAATGTTTTCTTAGACATCTGTCTATTATTGTTGAGCCACTACAGTCAAAATATAATTAACAGCTAAGCAGCGAAGACATGTTAACATTAGGTCCCCTTCTCCTCTTACCACGCTTCCGTTCGGGGAGGTCTACTACGAGTACTAACTGAATGACACTTTGTCTCAGTGTTTTTGTTTTTGTTATTGTTGTTGTTGTTGTTGTTGCTTGGGTTCCGCGTACGTGAGTCGCATGGAAACTGGACAAACGTGTCGTCGTGTTGTGAAAGCCAACAACTGACCAGCGACTTAGGCATTTCTTTCTAGATGAGATTTTGGAGTTACGGATTACTCACGGCAGGATACTTCCAGTACGGCACGGCTCAGCATATCCTCGGCATCCTTGAACTTAACGGCATCGCCATGCAACTGGGATTGTGTGGCAAACTGTTCAACAAGCTGATTGCCAACCGAGTTGAACACATCAAAGAAACTGATCACAATATTGTGATTAAATGCGGGATTCAGTTGCTTGCGACGCAATTTCCACTTTTGGCCTGACAAAGTATATAAAGATTTCAGCAGATGATGATGCCACACTTGCTACTTGCTACTTGTCACTTGCCACACTGTTCACTTACCACGCGCATGCAACAATCCCTTCCTCGCAAAGAATCCCTCCTGCATGAAGGTCTTGTCCAGACACTCGGCTGCATTCAATATGCATTCCATGCCAGCGGGATCATCTATATAGAGCAGGGCTCGAGTGCCGATCAATATGGCCAAGGGGCGTTTAAATAAAACCCGCAGACGCGTTACCTTGTCCAAAATGCCTGAGAAGGAGGTTAAGAGTAGCATCGCATTATGAGTATTACAAAAAAAAAAAAGAATAATACAAAAAAAAAAAAATCACAATTTTCCACTTCGCATTGTTGCAACTTTCTTTTCCATTTAGAAATTTTACCATTTGTTGATAGTTTTTAATACAATTTAGTTTGCTCTTTTTTGGCGTTTTATTTATTTCCATTATTTACATTTTTTTAAATTTACCAAATTTTATATTTTTTTAGAATGCTTACTCTCTTTTCAATACAAAAGTTTTATACATTTAACTGCGTTTTAAACACAATTATTATTATATATTTCCAGTCAACAAATGTACTTTTTTTGTTGCAAATAGTATATAGTAATAAACTTTTATAATTTATTGAAAAAAGGGTATATGATAGCAAAAAAAAACACACACACTTTTTAGCAATCGCTACAAAAAAAACAAAAAATAAATAAAAGCATAAAAAGCTACACGATATTTGTAGTGAAATAATGGAATTATTTGCAATAATAACTCAACTGTCTGGATGCAAATTGATGCAGAGCAAAAACCAGAGCACAGGCTGTTGTGCCACGCCCCTCCAGCCGTTCAGCTGCCAAATGAGACGCCAACATTTGCGCTGCTGCCAACCGAGCAGAAGCGTCAGCAGCGTGCCACACACCCACAATGCCACGTACAAGTGCATCACACTTATTGTTAACTATTCTTGTTGTTGTTGTTGTTGTTGCCGTTAATGCGATAATTTATAAGCAGCTCAGACTTTGATACAATGTTTCTTAACCAATTTTCCCCGATTTCGATTAGAGCTCCGTTCGCTTGGCCAACAGAAAGGCAACTGAAACGCTTTCAACAATCGTTGCGCGATCTTGGCCAACAATATTCAGCAATGAGCAATCAGTTAATAAAGAAATTTGTTTATTAGTTACCACCACACACTTCCACATTGCACATTCGCCAAAAACTTTGTTTCCAATATTTTTTTTTTATTATTGATTTTTTTTATTTCTTTTTTTTTAGGCAACGCTACGTGTTTTGTCCAAGTCGGAAACTTGCCGCTTTACTAAAACGTCGTTAAATTATCCAAACACGAGTACAGTGGGTTCTGGATATATTGAATGAAATCTGTAAAGACGTTAATGCAAGATTTTATAATATGCAATGCATACACATTCAAATTTTCATCAGAATAAATGGTAAAATCACAGAAAAAAATAAAATTTACGTAAATCTACCCAATTTAGTTTGAAATTATTTTGTGTATTCACTATATCCAATTTTCGCTATAGCCAGACACAATTATAACGAGTACAACTATTTAGTATTACTACTTATTACTTATTCTATCACTACTACTTTATTGACTACTAATTCTCCTACTTCTACTGTTACTACGTGTACCTATAACGGATATTGCTATTGCTACTATTAATTCTATTACTATTAATAGTAGAGTATACTTTTGAAAATTCAAATTATAAAGAAACGATAAAAAATTTAAGCAAAAACAGCAACCAGATTTTCTGTACAAGTAAATATATTTAATTTCCATTTTTCAAAAAACTCAAAAAGTTGCACAACAATAATACTTCTAACTCGATAGAGAAGCTTCCGATTGCGCTCAAATTTTCACTGGAGCCAAGAAATAAACTTGTCAGTCAAAAAAAATTTATTTCAAAGTTTTAGTGGAGTGGCCTATGGAGTGGCCAGTCCGGGGACTTTTTGAACGATCTAGTATAGCAACAGTCTTTAAAGTGCATAAATCTTTCAAATAATTATACTACTTACAGCTACTGATAATTAAAAAATGAGTAGTTCTCTTTGGAATGTGTACATTTTAAGTTTTACAGCACAAAAAATCAATGACAAGAAAGCAAAATCTTATATTCGAAATATCATATTTGAGAATTCAACGAACTGTGTTCCGATTTTAGCTAAGATTTATTTTCCCATATGGTTTATCAGTAGTTGTTTGTTTGTCTTCTGGAAGTATACAGACAAATAATCTACACTCATGGTCAATATAATAGCATCATTTTCAACTAAAATATTTATTATTATTGTTAATAAAAAATGCAAGTTTTAATTCCATGTTCATATATTATTTTTTAAATCTTGGGTAATTTTGATCAAAAGTAAGTAACAAAAGAGAGTCAAAGTTAAACAATACCTTTAGTAGGCATTCCAGAGATAAGGTAATACCGTTGGCATAAAAAGCGAACAGTAAAATTCGCACGTGGCATTTATAGGAATTTATTAAAATTCCTTTTTCGGGCAGAGCGAAATAAATGTGAACCGCAACGAGGCAGCGGAATGTCAAAGTCACTTTCATTATGAAAAACAAAAGGCACGGAAACCACAATAGGAACGACAACGACGGCCATTAACGCCATTGATGAGATGACGAAACAAGGCAAAGAGCAGGACACACACAACCAGATAGAGAGAGAGGGGGCAACAGTGATAGAATCGGAGAGACGGAAAGAATATGTGCGAGGTGGAAACATGAAGAATTTCTTGATTAAGTTATAGGAATGTTGAGTTCGCAAATGTCATAAGTGTTAGCTCCCGGACTTTTCCCATGTTTCTCTCTCTTTTTCTCTCTCTCTCTCTCTCTGTCTCTCTTTAACTCCCACTTTTGTGTGTCCAATTGCAAGCTGGCAGCATCAAGTCAATAAAGCATACTGATTAATGTCAAATTGTTGTTGCGTTTCGCCTTTTTGCATAAATTATTCATAAATCGCAAGCATTTGCCATCCCGTCGTTGTCGTTGTCCTTTGTCCTGTGTTCTTTCTCCTCTTTTTAAAGCCCGAATGCCAATGTGTCGCAATGTGTCCTTGTCCCTGGTTCCGCGACCCTTGTCTCATGTTGTTTTTGTCGCCGCGCACATTCCAAACCTGCAGCTTCCCTTCGACGCCCCCGTCGAAAATCATTCTTTAGAGCATTTAAGCGGTTTTAAGTCGCTTAACACACATTGCAAATAAAGCAGTCAAATTGATTCAAGCAACAACTTTCATATACCCTCTAAATTGTCACCCATCAAATATGGTAAAAACTAAGTAAGAAATTTAACAACAATTACAAGGACTAAATATTTACTTTCAATTTTCTCTTCCAGTAAAATAAGAGTTTTGATTTTTTCCCAAACATTACCATGTGATTTCTAAACTATTGTGGAAAAAATCAACTGAAATTGGAATTAAATGCAAATATGAATTACAGGAAAACAAATTTCAGTGAATTGTTCTTACTCTTAGCTAACTGTTTCAAATAAATGTTTAGGTCTGGAAAAATTCCATTATAAAATAAATGATTTTCATTAATTTAAGAACAAGACAAACCTTTTATACTTACCATACTCGTAACTTTTCATTTAGAGAAAGAATTGTGTCATCTCTACCTCAAACATATCTTTCTTAAATCTATTCGTATAAAGCAAACTGATGTCAGCCTTAGAAACTTGTAAATAAAATAAAATATATTCAACACTTCAAAATATAATACAGACGAACTTGCCTAACTCGAATCACCCTTATTCAAATAAAAGGTTCGAGTTATGGAGATATTCGACTTATAGGATTATTTTTCTTAAGTTTAATAATTTTACTGCCACTCATTTAGCTCGAGTTAGAGAGAAATTCGAGTTATGGAAGTTCAACTGTTTTTTATTTAAATGTAATCTTTCTGATCTATATAATTTCTGAATACGAGTAATGAAGCATTTCAGCCCAAGCTAAGATGTCCCTGTCGGTAATAAAGGTAGAAAGCGGTTACAATGTTACCAAAGTTGCTGTAGCCTAATTTAACTGAATGACTGGATATGTCAGCCACATGTTGTTCACTTCTTTTGGATCGTCTCTCATATGCCCTGTAAAAATAAAAATCATTTAAAGCTTGGATATATTGGATTGTTATAATTGCATAATTACCCGTATGCAGAATTTAGGGTGACCAAACTCTAGTAAAATAAAAACACATTTTCGTATTGAAAATTTTGTTTAAATAATATTATTTTTTTGTAACGTTTTTAAATAAATTAAATGTATCCCAAATTATTAAAGTTACTCGTAATTTAAACTGATTGCAGGGTATTTGCTTAATGCGTCAAGAACATTAAATAATATTTGTTTGTCTTATACTTTTTTTTCCGACGCTTTTCAGCTTGATGCCGAAAATGCGGAAAAGCCGTCATAAAAAATGAAAATTCGAGACAGAGCCAGCAACAAAAACAACAAAAACAACCACAATCAGGCACAAAAATTGTGAATCTGTGTATAAATTTAATTTCCCCACACGAGAATTTCACATAATCAAATTTTTTAAATGCAAGCGATTTAAAGGCCGCACTCCAAAAAAACACTGTGGAAAAAGTGGGGAAGTACCCCAAAATGTACATGTGTGTGTGTGTGTATGGCAGTGGGGTATGATGGGTTCATCTCTTGCGTTGACATGTGAAATATTAACGGGTCCAACGCACATCATACAAATGTCAAGTGCATGGGGGCGTGGCAGAGAGGGGCGCAAGGCGAGTCGCGCAATTTGCCATCAAGCGTAAAAACAAATTTACTTTAACGAGGGCCAAAAAGCGCCATTGAGAAAAAAAGAGAGCCATAGAAAGGGAGAGTAGCGTTGCCAGACTGTTGAAACTGCTGAGAAAGTGCCAGACTGTCAAACTGCCAGACTGTCAGACTGTTTGTATATACATTAGAGTAGATCAAAAGTTTGCGACATTATAATTTTCTTCTAGTCACACACACACACACACACATGCACATGTGCGATTCATGTGTACAGATAAATGTTTTAGCAAAATGAAGATGAAGCTGACGATGACGATGACGATGAGAGACTGTAATGATGCCCCACGTTTCACACACACGCATCGCAAAAATACTAAAATGTGGACTTAAGCTAGGGGTGGGAACAGGCGAAGCGTGGGCAAAGAGACAAAAGGGAAGAAGGGGCGGAGTAGGAACTTAGACGCACCTGATTAAATGTGTTTTGCATGCAAGGGCGTCGACAGACGGGGACAGGGGTGGCGCCGTTGCCCCTCTCCCCCCTACATTCATAATTTTACTCTGTATAGCTTCTGAAATCCATCCAGAGTAGTTTTTTAAACTTGAAAGAAATATGGCGCCCCCCTCATTGAAAAGCTGCCGACGCCCTTGTTTGCATGTGTGTGCGTGTGCGTGTGCGCGAATGCAATGACAAGCAGCCAAATGACGATTACAAGCATACTCACCCACACACTCATGTGTTACGCATGTTGCCACTTGGCTTTCTACCTTGAAATATTTTGATTCATCAACAAATTGCGCCATAGAAGCCTCGATATTCCTACACAGAAAAAAAAAGATCCATAATTCCAAAATAAACATGAAATGAAGTACGCAATACTTCATGATTGCTTATTGGCGACTTGTGAGAATTTTTTTCAGAGAATTCGCTTATTGTGTTATAGAAAATTGTAGAGAATATAACCAAGTCTAGAGGTCCACTTTTCAAGCCCTTTTTCAATAGACTTGGCTATTTTCGAGCCAGCCGCGGCGGCCACATGCCGGAAATCATATTTAAACACTAATGGCAATACACAATATTATCCTTCCAATAAAGCCAAATTAATGGACGTTAAAACGATTTTCTTGTGTTTTATTTCCATTCGAAGTTCTACACATCTAAAAAAAAAAAAATACCCTTTATACTACTGTAAATAATATTCTGTACTACCCTAAAAGTATAATAGCCGGGGTATATAACCAAATGTGCAACTAATCCTAAAAACATTTGTCCTGGTGACGATTCACTTGATTTATCATTTTAGTTGATGTTATATTTGCTGTGCTTCAGAAATGCCGGTCAAAAAACTGTCAGTTGTCTCCATGTGATTCTTGGAATAACACAAAAGGAATGAAAATGCTTATTTAAATATTCTCTTTGGCTAACCACAAAAGTGAAACAATATCCCTCTCTTTCTTTATTTCTCTTCCCCTTTCTTAATATATTTTTGTTCGCTGTATCACAGTGTACAAATTGGCACGAACAAGTATTTTTTTAGATTTATTTTAAGCTTTTAATTGAAAATTATACAACTTACATTTTAAAAAAATAAGTTTTCATTATTTCCAAAGAATATACCCTGTAATCACATATTGCACTTTTTATTACACATCTCATTTATATTAATTGTCAAAAGAAAGCTAAATAGCTACTTAAAGATTCATATACTATTTTACCTTTTACGCTATCATCGTAAACCTAATTAATTTAAGGCCTAATAAAAATCGGCATTTATTTCAGTATTTCAGAGATTTCCATCAGTATTTCATTGTTGGCTTATCATTTAAAAATATATATTATAGTAAGAACTTTGCCTCCGTCTATCTGTATTATTATGTATACTTAAAATAATTCTTACTATGTTATGTACTCAAACAGAAAATGTTTATTTAGCATTATCGAACAAAGAACGAATATGATAATGTAACAACTTATCCCGGATCACTGTCGTTTCATTATCTTATAAAAAAAACCTCTTTACGAGGTAAAAGTCTAGTGACGAAAACAGTTGTATGCCCCAAAATTTCTGATATCCAATTTTGTGACGAATAATATTAAGTTTGACATAAAAATTATTTTAAAAAAAATTTTGGCACTCGGCACATTGCGCCAAAATGTCTCAATTCTTCATACCAAATAAAACTCAATGTTTTGCGCAGTGCCGAATGCAAAATTTTTTTTTAAAATAATTTTTATGTCAAACTTAATATTATTCGTCACAAAATTGGATATCAGAAATTTTGGGGCATACAACTGTTTTCGTCACTAGACTTTTACCTCGTAAAGAGGTTTTTTTTATAAGATATCAGAAATTTTTGAAAAAGATATCAGAAATTTTGAAATTTCATTCTATCAACTTTGTTTATTTTTTGTACAAGCTAAAACAAACTGTCTGCCAACACTGGTTCCCTTAAAACACACATGCCAAGCGCAAAAGCTAGTAGCACTCTCAAACTCTGGCTGCTATGACACTTTGCTGCTGCTGTCCTATTTCAATTCAAAGTAAAACGTATATATTCAGTTAATAGGTTATATCTTCCAAACTAATCAACATAAATTTAGGAATGATATATCAAAAAACGCGAAATTTTACAAGCTCAAACATATTGCAAATTAAAAAAAATCGTAGGCAGCGTTTTCTCAAAAACCGCCAAAATCTGGGACAAAATATCTTATTTCACCTGTTGATTTTTACCTATGCACTTTAGAAAAAAAGTTTGAAGGTTTGCCTAAAAGCCCTTCAAAATACCTTTCCAACGATACATAGATCACGTCTGTAGCTCATATCGTTTGGATGCTATAAAGGTTTTAATTTTAACGGTTTTTAGCGATTTCCCGCTAAACTAGCTTTTTTCGAAAAAGTCGTAAAACAAACGTTTCTAGATTTTTGATCGGGAACAAGTCCTCATTCAAACTTTTAAGCTAAATTGACGATTTGATCCAAACAAACAGACAAACAAACAAACAAACAAACAAACAAACAGACTGACTTTTCATCTCGTTTTGAAAGGGGCACCAAAAATTTCAAAATTAATTATCTTCTGAACCAGTGATCGGATTTTGATGATCAAGGTGTCATTCGACGCGTATTTTTGATTAGAATAGTAAAAAATTAAAATAAAAATCGAAAAGGCTCCAACGGCCCCATTTGCTCCAATAATTTAAAATTTTCCCCTCCCACTAACACCTGTTTATCTCGCGAACCAGGTGAGATTCTAAAATTCTTAGTATGCACATTTGTAAGTTAAGTTAATACCTTGAGATCGGTATATAACTCGACCTGATCGGACAGTCATAGCAAATTTTCCATTCTTCCTGTGTATATATGCTAGTCGCCTTCGCACCCTTCGTGCTGCTTTCGTCACTAGCGCGGACTGCCGTCCGCAGTGATAAAAAAAGTTATTTATTCAATAATTTTAAGTATTGCATAGATCTCAATATAATAAGAATACATTTCAACTGATGAAAAAATCGAATTAGGAGAATTATAATAATTATAAAATTGAGTTTTGGCACTTGTCCTACATAAAATTTCATCGTAATCAAACAAAATATATTCGCAGCTTATTATCTAACCGCAAGAAATTTAAGACAGATCCCTCACAGTCATTGTCGGAGCGACTTTTGCTGATTTGCTTACATAATAAATACATACATATACTTATCAATAAATACTCGCATATTTGCATGTAAGTCAGTATATGCTGAATCTACGTTTTAAGAATTCTTATCTGCATTTGTGTCGTGTTTGTTTGGCAAATTTGAAAAGCGGGGGTTTTGAGTTACAGTTTCCAACAGTGGCGATCGAACAAACGGATCTGTCTAGAGCAGTGATGGGCACAGTCTTGCACGCGTGCGAATCAGCTGTTCGATTTACTAATACACACATAAATCCCGAGCGCAGCGAACAGAGTGAAGTCAGTCGCAGCTAGGACGTCGAACGGAGAGGTTATGCGCGCTTGGCTCATTTTATGTACTGAAAGAAATGGCTTGGCAACTCTATTTGATATTCAAAAACTTTTTTTGCTAGAATTTTTATTGCGAACCACAATTATTGGTTTGTGGCAACGTTTTTTGCATGCTATATAGAGTTTTAAGTTAAGAGGCATAATTTTTGGTGTCATTTGGAGTACGAAAATACCGACCGCAATCTGCCACATTGCAATGTCGCAGAAGTTTAACTTTTTCTTTCAGTGCAATGCAAAGACAACTTGAGAAATCAAGCGACGGCAGATGTGCTCTCGCTGAAGGCAAGCTGTGCACTGATTCAAATCGAGCGTTCGCTTCAGCTTTCGGAAAGTGTCGGCTCGTGTCTGTGTGAGCAACCGATAACGATTCGATAAACGTGCCCATCACTGGTCTAGAGATGTGCTCTTAGCGAACACAAAGGTAATTATACGAGTTCGATAAAATATATAAAGCTATTAATTTTCTTATACTTAAATATATACTGGTATTCACCGATTAAAATTGGTAACCCTAACTGTAACAGTAACCGAAACAAGACTCTATTAATATACCGAAACCGAAGCTATTCAATTCGAAATAACTGTTTAGAAACCGATTCATGCACAACGGTTAATATCGGTACGATGAAGCATTTAATTGAATTATGTTGTAAGTTCTGCTTATTATTTTAATTTGTATATTAATATCTTTATTTTTGAAACCTAAGAATTTTAGTTAACAAATTTACATATTTTAAAATTTAAATACTTATTAATAAGATAATTTTCTTTTTTTTTGTAAACTCGAACGAAATCACGTTGCTACTTATTTCCATACCGAAACATAAAAGAAAACCGGTAACTGTTAAGACCCCAACATATGTACAAAAATTTTTTCGTAACCGGTAGCTGAAACCGATTTTCAACATATTAATAAAATTTGTGTAAATATTTTGCGATAGTTTCACAATAAACACGACTCACGCACATCTGCAGCTTGAAAGCGCTTTCAGCTGAGAGATTAAGTCGATCGGGGCGCATCAGTGCAAATCGAGAGTTAAAACCATGCGGACGTGTTTAATTTTATTGGTCGTTGTGGCGGGTGCTGCGGCACTTTGTGATCTGTCCCCTCGGGATCCGTATCCGATTGTGGCCAAGAGAATTGGCAGCAAGACAGCGATCCTGAAAGGATCGTCAAAGTTTCTTTTCGCTCTCAATGAGACGGTGACCTTCTACTGTCCCCAAGGCTTTAAAATCGATAGAGATTATTATAAGACAATCGACCTAAATGGTCCAAAGGCGGATGTGACATGTTCTGCAGATGGCTTGTATTCGGGCGGTCAACAAATCACTGAATGGATAAAAGATGGTTTTATTTGGTGCAGTACAGCAGACAGTAAATCCCTCTATGAGAGCAATAAAAGCTTGTCGGGCTGCGATGCGGATGCCATGACACTGATCGTTGGCTATAAGCTGCCAGGATTATCGGATGTGAAGCAACTGGCCCTGTGCTATGACTTGAGTGCATCACGTTTGCGTTTCGTCAAGTTCTTGGCCTATCAGCCGCTGAATTTATTAACGGACATGTCGCAAACGAATCACGTGCTCAATGAACTGAGCTTGGACACGTACATTAACAGTCTGTCTGAATATTTTCACTACACCAGCGATACGCAATTTCAACAGCTGTTTTCTGATCAAAAACAATTGGGCGAACTCTACAATCCGGATCTGTTTGATTATTCCAGCCTGTTGCAGGATCAGCAACAATTGAAGGATCTCAATAACTACAAATATCTGCTGAACATTGTCTGGCTGCGTTCCTTGCGCCTGGGCAACTGGAAGCATTTGCTGGAAGCATTACGCGTTGCCAACGATGATAACGACGAGAAGTTTGAAATGCGCATTGGAGTCTCGGGTGTGGCAACACTGCCGCTCGCTCACCGTTGCAACGTCAGTCGACCCATGCAGCTGAGGGACGCAACGGGCAATGCTCTCTCAGTGCCCGCCTATATATGGGCGCATGTTCGCTCTCTGCAGCCATCTGGCAACGCCGCCGATGAGTTTGTGCTTGTTGCGCACAACAGCCCCTACGTAAGTTCTCAAATTTGATCTCGACGACAACAACAATTATACAATTACACTCAACACAGAATTTATTCGTACACACGTTCACATTATCTACAAATACAAATTTGTGAGACATGAGACTACAAATAAAATAAAATTGTCAAATCAAAGTGCTAGAAATGATTGAAATAAAATTAAATAGAATTTAAATTTAGTGTGTGCACGAAGTGTACGAATAAGTGTTGGACTGACTGTACAAGCACTTATGCTCTCTTTCATTATCTCTCTCTCTATCTCTCTCTCGATCTGCCTTATGTTTTGTCTTTCTGCTTGCAGGTCAATGTATTGGAGCTGAGCGCATTCTGTGACGATATTTGTGCTGAGATCCCTTGGCTGAACAACAGTCTCTTTGGCGAGCTGCACTTGTTGCCCATGTACGGTGTCGTTCACTGCTGCCGTATGGATCAAATTAATAAGTTACCGGACTTTCCATTCGCCAAACAGCAAGAGCAACCGTTGTTATCAGCAACAGAAGCGACTACTACGCCAGAAACTGATGATAGCGACTACGGGACAACTGAATTTTATTGATGATTATTCATATGATGATTATTCATATCGCAGATTTTTAATAAAATAATAATGATTAAAGAATATTAATAAAAATAAAAATTTTCAAATATCAATTCGTACCATTGTATAAATGTTCAGAAATTTTAATATAGCCAATTGACGAATTCGTGAAATGGTTCGCATAAACAAAGTAATCCACCGCTTATTAATTAGTGAACGATCTCTTATCTTGTTTGGGATGATCTCAAAAAAATTTTGTTTGAAATGGAGGAAAAAGTTGCTAAAATAGTCATTTGTATCCAATTTCAAAAAATCATAAAAAATACTGGCGAAGAGATTTTTGAAATTTGTTTTTTACAGTCACTATTAAAATGGTTTAGAAAAACTTTTTGCATAATTTTTTTTTTTAAATCGACGATGAAAATTGAAAGTTTATTTTTACAAAGTCTCACAAATTTTCAAGTATGAGATGATATAACGTTAGTTTTCTGTAAATACTTTTGATTAAGTGTGCATTTTAGTTAGTTGTAATTGAAAACTTTGATTAAAGTTGAGTTTTGTGCTGGTTGAAATAAGCTGTGAGCCACTGTATGTACTTATGTAACATATCACAGCTTAAACGAAAGCTTTATTTTCTAAATCAACTCAATTAAACTGTGAGCTTTGAGTTGTGAATTTAGTGATCTTCGAAGAAGAGCTCAGCATGCTGATAAAAGCTGACGTAAATATTTATTGATTTTTTTTAAAGCTTGGCATTTTCTAACTTTCTGTTTCAAAGTTTATTGAAATGTTGGTGTCTTAGGGGCCACTTTTCATCAATATGTAAAAAAATTTGTCTATTATAATTATCAACTGTTCATGATAACAAAATCTAAACCACTAAAAAATACAGATAACCAAAACTAACATTACCCCCATTTTCCAAAAGTTGTTTATTAGAATTTTAACATCTAGATTTTTTTAAAAATTATTCAGGCCTGTTCCGGTTTTCACTTTTTAGAATTTAGTGAAATGCATTCATTCATTTTGCCTTTTAGCTCAGTATTTAAAATTGATCGTTTTTCACTTTATCGGACTTAAACTCATCAACTCAAAGTGATAACAATCCGCAGAATTTCTCCGAAATTATGTTAGAGCAGCTTAAAGAAATTCACTTTGGCAAAATCTTACCGAAAGTGAAAACCGAAACAAGCCTGATCATTATACGAGTAAGCGAACTTGCTTTTTAGATTATTGCTCGAGAATGTCACAGCCTACTTTCAAAAGCCTAACACCTAATGTAAATGTATTTTCTTATTCATATGTTTTACATATAGCAATAGCTATATTAAGAGATGAATTTCAATGAGTTTTACACCAAAACCGAAACTAAAGCGACAGCTGCACTGTGGGCAATTTAACAACAGGAGAAGGGACTGTTAAAGTGTGTATACCATACAATGGTTACATAAAACATAAAAAGCATTGGGATTTATATATCAAATTTAATATAAAAAAGGTCTCACATGTGGCGTTTGTAATGACCGTTTGCTGATTCAAATTTAGTTGAAAGTGGGGTAACAAATAAAAACACAACAAAGCATCCACAGAGTCACATATCATTCATTTTATGTGTTGTGAATCTGTGTGAGCACTGCGACAATGAATTTTAAAACAACAAGTGTGTATATGTGTGTATGTTTCAAAATATGTGTATTTCACATACCCTGCATCAATTTTAAAATTGTCTTAGCTTTGGAAGGAATACAGATTGCAATATACGTATTTGTAGAATGCACACTATTGACTACCGAATTACAAATTGTAAATTGTAAATTTCATGCCAATACAATTACCAAAAATTAAAATAAAATATGCAAGTATGAAACTACTGGAATGGAATTTGATCTAATTGCAGGGTATCGGCTAGTCGATCGCACTTCAAAATTGTTTTTATTTTTGTTATTTTTGTTATTTTTTTTTTTTTGATATCGTTAAAAACTTTTAATTGGATTGCAACCGTTTTAATACTTTCATAACGCCAAACACGCTTCCTTTCCGTCGCGCAAAACTGAAAATCAATTAAAATGCCGCTCAGTCAACGCGTCGAAGGCTAAAATCAACGGACAGTCAAACACAGCTCCCCCGTCTCTCCCCTTGCCAATGTAAGCCGTCATCTGGCAGCCAAGTGGCCGGCCAAATCGATTCGTAGCCACAAAGTATTGAGCCAACAGAGTTCAAAAACTATCTATCGAACAAAGCGATAGCAAAATAAAAAGCTTTTGATTCAAATGAATGAACTTAAGATTTTAATAGGATACCGAACATTGCGAATTACATTTTCCTATTCATTAAACATTAAATAACTAAATCCTTTTAAAACTACTTAAAATGCAATGAAATGGAAGAGGGTAAAAGTTTTTGTTTTGTGCTTTTGTTTTAAATAATTAACCTTACTGTAATTAACAAATTTCACAAAATATTTTCGCCATAAATGTTAGGTACTCTTCTGATTAGCTGAATTGAAAATTATTTTAAGTGATGATGCTAGTCCCAAAAGTGAATCGAGTTTAATTAAAATCATTAATGAAAATCGATTTAATTAGCTCGATACATCTCAAAAAAAAAATAATGGAGTTCAAGTACTTGGAAATATGTAGGTTTCGCGAAAATCAAGTTGTCGATTTTCGTAGCATTTTTACATTACTAATTTTGTGGCAAGTCATCCAACGATTCCATTACCCAAAACAATAAAAAAAAAACAACAGTTTGATTTGTTCTTTATACTGGTATGGTGGTCATTTTTTTTATTAGATAATCGATTTTTGTTTTAGCGTGAAGGCTTTTGTATATAGTGTTTTATTTTATTTATTTATATATATTTTTTTTGTGGTATAGTTTTCATTTTATATAAATTTTCATCTACATACATATACATATATAGTTATTGGGTTGTTTTTTTTTTTTTTTTTGTTTTTGCCGTAGAACAATTATCACATCTTACATATATGTAGCTACACTTAAACGTATCCATTAAATGTTTGTGCATATGTATTTCTCTTCTGTCTGTCTGTCTGTCATCTTTGTAATACTTTTTTTTGTATATATAAATCCTTGTAGAATTTTGTGAAAATTCTCAGTTTTCCCACTACGACATTCTCAGCTGGTCATCAGCAGCAACAATAATAAAAGGCCAATTTAAATTTCAGCTTCATTTGCAACTTTTAGTTCAAATGAGTGCGTGAATGAGTGTGAATAAGTGTGCTTGATTGTGTGAATGTGTGCGTGTAATCTCTAACGTGTCACGGCTCACGTTCATCTCTAATAAGGTGCAGCATGAGTATAAATTGTATTTATTTTTGAATACATATATTTGTTTGAATAGATTTTGAAGTCAGTGAATAGACAAATGAGTATTTTAAAAAGAGTGAATAAGAGAAGATGTCCGAGCTTCAACTGTGTGTGCAATATGCTTAAATAAGTGAATGAATGAGTGTGAATAAAAAGCGTGAATACTCACAAATTGTATTGTTAAGTATGTTATAATTTTAAGTCGAGTGCTTGATTAGTTTGTGAATACATTCAAAAAGAACGCATCAATATGTGAATAAGTTTCCCATGCCTGATTAGCTTGTGAATACATTAAACATAGGCCTCTACAGATATCTGTGCATGAATGCATGAATGTGACTGTTGCGATTGCATTCAATCGAATCGAAACTTTTGCCTGGCTGTTGGCATTGTTCGAAATTCAGTTCCAGCGGATAGATGAACTTTCTGTACATTCATTTTGTCTCGACATGAGACTCCTTCTGGGCCTTGGTAATTAGAGTTGGCCACCTCGTTGTCTCGCTGTTGCAATTGCAGTCGCATCCTTTAATCTTGCCACTCATGCCGACTGACTCGAAAGTTGGCTCATTTATATTGTATAAACAGTGCCGTTAGCTCATTGAAAAGTGAACTTTCCCCGAGCAACGGCCTCCTTTCCACACATTTTCACACATTTCCACATTTCCACTTTTCCCTTTCTCTTTGTTAATTTCCCTTTTCGCTTTCCTTCTTGTCGTTTTCTTTGGGTTTTCTTTCTGTCTTTTTGTCATTGCTTTAAGCTGCCTCTGAAAAGTATGCTACAATTTTCTCGGCAGCCATTTCAAAGGCGACTTTACCAACAAACAAACAAAAATTCATTAGTTATTTAGAGAAAGTTTTCACGTTCATTCGCTTTCTTCTTTTGTCTTTTTGCCGATTTCTTTGCATGATAATGTTGCTGCTGATGACAATTTACAAAAAAAAAAAAAAATTCATTTCTTTTAAAGTTCTGCACTTCACTTTCGCAGCAATTTCAC
This sequence comes from Drosophila quinaria, assembly GCA_035047525.1. NCBI lineage: Eukaryota > Metazoa > Arthropoda > Insecta > Diptera > Drosophilidae > Drosophila > Drosophila quinaria. Next base: position 29,161,504 of record JAWNPO010000455.1, read on the forward strand.
GTAAAAAGTCTTAAAAATAAAAGGAGTAGATTTTGATGCGAAAACAAAAATGAGAATTAACAAACACTCCATGTAATCCATAGTTTTGTTTTCTCTGTGTATGTGTGTCCCGCCCCCAAATCCCATTCCCGCCCCAACAAAAAATGCAATCTAATCCATTACAATTGCAATTGGAATCCGAATTCTTCGTATTCGCATTCGCTGTCACATTCTAGTAAATGCATTCGCCGAGTAAATCGCATTCACCCTTTTCCAATGGCTTCAACCAGAGCGGATTGTAGTTGGGGCACAATTTGCGATGGATGGGCATTTTGATTTGCACCGGCGTCGTTGATATACCCTCCCAGTTGTGACCCTCAAACCGCTGTCCATCGGATCTATTGCATTGCATGCTAAGCGGCTCCTGGATGTACATCGTATATAACTGGTCAACTCGGGGCTGTGTCCACTCGATGCTGCGATAATTCACAGAACGTGCACCGTTCAAATGAATTTTATGCTGATGCTCTTTCCTAAGCCAAAGAGAGAGAGAGAAAGAGAGAGAATCAAAAACAACAATAGACAGATTGAGATAAAAATAGTAGATAAAGTCACTCGACAATGAATGTGTCGCCACATTTTCAATTAGAGAATTCTTGCAATTTTCTTTGCTTTAAAGTTGCACTTTATTTCAAACGACTTTAAATATTATACATAAATTAATGCATCAAGCTCATTTTTAGTGAATGTAAAATGTGAAATGTTTAAAAGTTAATTTTAAATTGTCAAGTAATAATAATTGTTCATTTTGGTATTGAACCATCTGAGAGTCATGTTTAAAGTGTGTATTTAAAACTCGCATTTAAATTATTTTGTTTTGGTAAATGTGTTAAAGTTTATTATTCGAATAATCTAAAGGTCAAGCGAAGCTGGAAGTACTCAAATCTCAAGCTATAAAAATTATTGAAACATGAGTCAAATCTTGAAAGTACTGAAAAATGTTTGATTTCTTTAATTGTCCATCAAAGAGTAAAATCGTTTGCAAGTTGGCTTAATGGTTTAAACATCAAATAAAAAAAGACTTGACAGCATTCAAAAGGAATTTGAATAGTTTAAATATGAGTCTAAACTTTACAGTATTCAAAAGGCTATAGGATACCCGTTACTTACTTGAATAAATTTTAATTATTTTTATTTCATGCGTTTAGGCACTTATATTGCTTACGACCTTGAATCAGCCAATACCACCCTTCTTTTTGTGTGATCTTGTTGCGATTTAGTGGGATGGTAGTTATTAACGAAAACTACAAAAAAACACGTTATATCTTAAAAACTTTGCGAGTGGTGGATTTTCGAAATTTGTCTGTTTGCCAAATTTGGTTTGTCTAGCTCTTATACATAGTCTCAGACGGACGGACAGACGGATATCCATATAACAGCCATATCGACTCGGCTGTTGATGCTGATCAAGAATATATATACTTTATAGGTTCAGAGATGCTTCCTTCTCCCTGTTACATACATTGCAACGAATACAATATCCCCTTTTACATATTTTTTAAGTAACGGGATTAATTACTTAAATCATTAACTTGACAATTCTTTGGATTTATTTAGATATTGACATTATTTGAAAAATTTTTAAATAATTCAAATGCCGGTCAAGATTTGAAGGTTTTAATAATAATTCGCGTTTTAAATATCTTTGAAGGTTTTGAATGTACTTGAAAGCTGTTCGAATTATTCACACGATAAGGAAAGATTAAAGTATTTAGAAATGATTTGGTTATGCAAATGTTATTCAAGCTAAAAATGATTTTTTTGTTTTGATAAGCAATCAAGTTTATTTAATTGTTTATTTAATTATTGTGTTATTATTTACAACAACTGAAATTAAACTTATATACGCCGCATGCTACTTTAAGATCTTTATAAAAGCAGGTAGTTTACATTTAAAAATGGTTCTTGGAGCATATGCTGCAATTGCTTAAATTTAATTCACATGTGTCTCTTTAAAATCTTACTTAACTCTAAGCATCGATTGTCTGTGAAGAGCTCTCAAAAGCACTTTTAAGTACTTGGACTTACGTTTGAAGAACACCAAGTACATACTTTCCATGCTCATGGAATTGCCCAAAAGTGTTGAAAACTTTTGAGAGATCTACACTAAAGGTTGTCACACAGTTATCTTTTCCTTGTGTCTCAACTCTTATCCATGGGCAACTCTTTAAAGTGTCAAATGGTGTATATAACTTTAGTAGTTTACAGGCTTTTGGGCTGGTTTGGGCTGCACCTTTTGCTATGCTTAACACCTCGTAAATCTTCATAACTTGGTCGGTTGACCGTGCAGCTGGTTATTGAATCAGCTGCCTTTTGTCTAGAAGCCTTTAAACCATTTTAGGCTTTTGTATATTTACCGCAATTCTCACCCAAAACTGCCGTACAAAATTCAAAGCCAAAACTCGTAAGTCTCTAATCTAATGTAAACTTTTGTTTATTTTTTTCTTTTGTTGTTGTTGTTGTTGTTGGGACCAAGCCCAGAACAGAATAATTTGGGGTCTGGTCTGAACACGAACTGGGGAGTTTTCTGGTGACGTTCTGGTTCCCTCACATATTCTTCTTCCGGTGCCCGTTGCCTTTCCCGTTCTGGCCATGCCCATTAACGTTGGCAATTAGCGTGCACCTTGGCGTTGCTCGCTTTTGGGACAGGCAGGAAGTTGAAGACATTTCCGTTATGAATACTGCGTACGAACGGAGACCGGAGAAGTAGAAGGGGGATGGAGGAAGGCGGAGTGAGATAGAGGAGAAGAGGAAAAGGGGCCATAACCGGAGCCACAACAAACGCCGGAATGCCAAAGTTTTGCCTTTGATGGCAGAAAGCGTAGGAAAAGCAAAAGAAAGGACGAAGCCTTCCAAAGCACAGTGGGATGAAATTGAAAATTTCGTATCTAATTATAACTTATCTTTTTGAAGAACAAAATTGTCTGAAACTAAATTAAAATGAACTTAAGAAATACATTCGAACTTCGACTGGAAATTTTTTTTTTCTTTCTTTTCAAAGAACTACAAATTCATTCATGTTAAATTGTGAACTTTTTATTTTTTTTTTTATTATTTTCTAGAGCTTACAATTGTATTTACAAAATAAAAAATCCGAGACTAGTGACTACAAACTCATACTTTCAAATTTCCACATATTACAATATATTGGTGTTTTCATTGAAAAATTCGACTTATAGAAGCACGTGCCAATATTTTTGTTCGAGTTAGGCTAGGCGCACACTGGGAGCTGAAAGCGGAGCTTACAGCTGAGCTTATAGACGAGCTGATAATTTCAGAACTAAGGCTGCGAGCACACTGGGAGCGGAGAGCGGAGCGTACAGCGGAGCTTATCAACTTGAAAAAAACAAACACACTGCTTGTATGAAAGCGCGCACACTGCAATCTGAGCTGATTTATCATTTTAGTTCTGAAATTATCAGCTCGTTTATAAGCTCCGCTGTACGCTCCGCTTTCCGCTCCCAGTGTGCTCGCAGCCTAAAATGATAAATCAGCTCAGCTTTCAGTGTGCGCGCTTTCATACAAGCAGTGCGTTTGTTTTTTTCAAGTTGATAAGCTCCGCTGTACGCTCCGCTCTCCGCTCCCAGTGTGCGCTCAGCCTTATGGAGAAATTCGACTTATGGAAGTTCGAGTTGCGAAAGCAGAATTGTATGAAATTTGCTCAGTAAACGCTATTGCCACTCAATTTTGTTCGAGTTAGAGAAGTTCAAGAGAAGTTCTACTGTATATAATAAAAAAAGGAAAACACTAATTTATTGTTAAGAATTTAAATGACAATTTGATAATCAATTTTGATCATAAGCAACGTTGACAATAAATAAATTCATTTAAGATAAAAATAAATTTTAATTGATTTCAAATATAAATATAATAATAATAAATTAAATGTAGTAACAAATATATACGATAATAATAATAACAAATTCACTCTAAAATTGCTGCATTTGGCCCACTGTACAGTGCCCCTTCCGTTCCACCACATCCATTCCACCCACTATAGCCGAAGACAAAGATCAGCTTACCGTTTCATATAGATAAAGTAATTCTCGAGCGTCTCCTCCGACACAGAACTCTTGCACACCTCCAGCTTGGTGGCCGGATAGTAATGGATATAGTTGACGCACATCTCATCGCTGATGGAGAAGCCACCCAATGTGGCATTCGTGTCGGCCAGTGTATTATAATAGCAGGTGGTGACCAATGCATCGCCCTGGCAAAAGATGGATTAATTAAGAAACAGTCATGAAAAAGGAAATGCATTATTTAAAAGCAAACATCAAAGAAATGCAATCTTCTTGATACCCTTGCTGGTCACTTAAGATACTTAAAATGATGATAACATGATGAAATGTAAGAAAAACTAACATTTCCGAAATAAAACAGTTTTTAATTTAAGCAAAAAAGATAACCATATCTGAAGAATTTCAATCTTGAATCTGTAAATGATTTTTTTGTTCTGCTTATGTATGTACATATATCGTCGGCTGATCCACCTTTTTATACTGTCTATCGTGTACCGGGTATAAAATAAAGAGAGATAAAGATAAAAGAGCCCAACTTACCGGCAAGACCCGAGGCTTATAATGCAGCGTGCGCATCTCCTGGAAATGATTGGAATAGTAATCATCGCGATTCACCTCCCTCAGCTCCTGTTCCCCGCGAAAATGTCGCGTTAGGACGCGAACGCCACGCAAATGTGTGTGCAGCTGCGATCCAAAGATGATGATGCCCGTTCTGGGCAATGCGGAGCGAGTACAGTCTGCCACACAGTAACCGCTCAGCGGAAATGCCGTCTGTCCTGGAGGTATGGCCATTTTATCGGTATATTCCAGACCCAATTCCATAACACCGGCATCGTATTGCCGTAGAGTCTTTGACAATTTGATGCGAAATCCGGAGTTATCCACGAGACCTGCGGGGCGTATGATTAATATTAATGCAATAGCTGACAAATTGGGGTGACATATAGCTGCCCCAGTCGCTCTTTTACACACACTCACACACACACACTCACACACATATATACACATACAATGTTGAGTGGTGCACTCAACATTTTGTTTGCCAGGCTCTTGTGGCCATGTAATGCGCGACGACGATGCCATCACAAGGACACTTGAAGCATCTATAATGACATTGCTCCTGTTCTCACTGCCAATGGCAATGGCGTTCTCTCTCGCTTTCACTCACTCTCTTTTCGCTCGTGTTGTTATTTATACAAAAGTTTTAATGAATTCTCCCCTATGCATATTTCTTTTCGTCCCCATTTCCCCAACTTTTTGTCCACTCTCTGTTTGTTTGCAACACTTGAAACACGCACACACACACACATTTTAAGTGGCACAACACGAGGAGGCAAGAACTCTTCAACAATCATCGAAATCGAATTACGACATTGTCGGTGTGACCAAATTTTCCAACGGCTTTGCCAGTGTTGGTAAATTAAAAAAAAAGATGTACATCATACCAGATAGAGCTTTGAAGCGCTTAAAGTGGAAACTTAAAATCAAGAAAATCACCAAAGTCACTTTTCTGTTCAACCACTTTTCTTCGGTTAAGGAAATTTATAGTTTGCTAGTGTTGGTAAATTAAGCAAACTTGTAATACTCTAAAATTCTTAAAATGTAAAGAACAATCTTCAAAAATCATTGCAGCCTTAACATTATCAATGTGAGCTGCTTTTATACTTTATGTTTTGCCAGTGTTGGTAAATTAAAAATAACGTTAACATTATAATTCTTGAAATTTATAAAACAATCTTTGAAAATTAATTACAACATTGTTATTGTCAATGCGACCAAATTTTCCACATTTACCGAAATTTATGCTTTGCCAGTATTGGTGAACTAACAAAAATATTATATTGTCATAAAAAGTAACACCCTTAAGTTCTTCAAATATACAAAAACATCTATAAAATATATTTACAACATTCATATTTTCAGCCTGACCAACTTTTCAGAATCTAACGATATTTAAGGAATGCCAGTGTTGGTTAAAAATATTTATTTTTGTTAATGATTTAAGTAAATAAAAGTACAGTTGCCTACCTGCCTGTAGTTCCGGATTATTGAAATGCACCTCGAGCCGCACAAAGGGATTGAAACCAGGACCGCCGATGGGCAAACCAGCCTCTGGTGGATAAGTAAAGGTGCTCGCTCCCATGGCCCAGAGTGCCATCACCTTGGAGCAGACCTTGGCCGCTGGTGGCAACTGCTCGCAATCGCCATTGTAGAGTGGAATCTCTACATGTGCATCAGTTTCGCAGTGAAAGACCTCCATGTGATGGACGATGCCGGGAGATTTGATGATCGGCTCGAATTGAACAATATGCAGACGACGCTTGACAAGATCATCCAGACGCTGCACATGACACCAATAGGTTGTCTCCCGATTCGGCACTGGTGCCTGCTCCAACGTGATTTCAATTTGATCCAAATCGCTATTGGAGCAAATCAATTAAATAACCAAATCCCCAAAAATATTCCCAATGGCCTAACTTCACTTACGTCTCGGGTATGAGAATCTTGTCGGCGCGCAGCAATTGCAACATCTTCAGACCTGCCTCATGTGGTGCACTCACATTGGGCAACGCAAACTGATGATCCTCGAGGGATAGCTCCGATTCACCGCGTGCCCAAACCACATACATGGTGCCCTCCTAAAATAAGTCGAAGAAAAATCAATCAATCATCAATTAATCTCAATCAGTTAGTGTGAAAATATATCAAAAAATCTACAGCTCGATTTTCCCGTAAGCGATTTTGAAATTGATTTTAACTCGATCATTTTTTGCCGATATATCGATTTTCTTTTATGATCTATTCACAATTAGCGCAATCTATTTAAATTGTAAGCACTTAGTGCTGTTTTTTAATGTACATATAATTAATTGAATTAATTTGACATTTACTTCTATACATATTTTCCTTTCAATAGTTATCAAATACCTTATTAAGACATTGAAAAAACGGGCCTTAAACTACAAAGTTGACATGATTGTTTTATCTGAAATGAATGATGTGAAAATACAACCCAAAATTGACAGCTCGATTTTCCCGAAATAGATTTTCGAGTACTTTAACTCTATATACTCTATACTTTAACTCGATTTTTATTTGGACGATATTAATATTCATCACTATTAAAATTACTAATACTTACATGGAGTCGCAGATCGAGCGGATCACATGTATCGAACTTGCGTTTAAAGGCCAGCGTAAACTCATCCATTTTGAAGACCTCACAGTCCTGCTGATAATCCTTGCGCACCCAACGGCCATCGGGACTTGTGTATGTGTCGGTCACAACATTGAAGAATCCATTCTGATTCTCAAAGAAACAAATATCCGCATCGGCGAGACCACCGCGCTTCGAGAAGCCCAAATAGAACCAACGATGCTGCTCATTGAACGCGTTCTGCAGATGGAAGAGCACCTCCTGCTTATACCAGTCGACCATCCAGCTCAGCTTGATCTCCTTGTCATCCAGATAGATCTCATGGAGCTTTGTATCCGAGAGGCCTGACGGAAGAAAAGAAAGAGAGAATGTGGATTTTAATGATATTTTGGCTTAAACTCTGAAAGAGTGATGAAAAACTTGGGATGACAACAGCTTGTAGATATTTGGCATAGATATTAAAAGTAAAAGATTAATCGATTTAAAAAACACCAGAGCGTAATTCAAGTGATTTTGTAATTTTAGATTAATGATCTAAGAACTAAACTATAAATTGTCTAACAACTTTCTGAATATAATTTATATAAATATATTCTATATAAAATACAAAATCTATAGGTTTTTCATTTTGTTTTTGTTTCTAATATTTCCATTTGCGAATAGACACGCCAATCACAATATAGACTAGCTCATAAAATACCATCAACTCAAGTGGTTAAGAGACTTTCGTCAGCTTATCTTTGCTGGGCAATAAACCATTGTTTTTTTTTTTTTTTTCAGTCACTCGGTTGACTTGCTTTGAGGTTTTCCTAATCTTTTTTCAATACAAAAATAAACTGTCAATGTCAAAAGACTAAAGATATTTCAAAGTTTAAGTCTAGTTTGTCTAGTTGCCGTATCAAAACTTTTGCTTATCTCAGTTCAGTGATTTTCGACTTGGATCTGTTTTTTTTTTTTTTCTTTCTTAACTTTCTTAGCTGTTATTTGACTATGCCTTTTAGCTGGCATTTTATGACATGCTGCAAATAAATGATTGCAATTAAAGCACGTCTTCAGTTACGAGTAACGAGCTCGGAGTTCTGTATTCCGTATTTCGAGTTTCGAGTTTGCCAACTACATGACGCGATAATCAAGTTGCCTTCGTACTAATTACCAAAATAGAAGCAAAATGAAATGAATTCAATCTTTCAGCTATGTTATCTTTGTATTCTCATTGGCTATCTCGGAACCACAGTGTTGTTGTCCCCGATTCCCGATTCCCGACTGTCCGAATGTCCAGTGCAGCAGCAATCGCCGTACAAGGGCCAGGTCATTAGATTTATGTTACCAAAGGCTTTGGCCAGGCAGTAGAACATCAATTACAACTACAACAAGCGCTTGACTAGCCATGAACGTGCTGAAGGAGACAGAGAGAGACAGAGATAGAGAAACAGAGAGAGAGAGAATTCGAGACTGAGAGACAAGGAGAAAGGGAAGCTAACAGAGACAGTCAGTGGAGCGGTAGTAACGAGAAAGAAAACCCAATAAAATGTCAAATCCAATTGGCAAACATACACCAATACACACACACACACACACACACACACACACACGCTCAACACACTTACAAAGATATCGAGTGAACGTAGCAGACTTCGCAAAAGTATATCAAACTGTTTGACAGAGTCGAAGTAGCCACACTGAGAGAAAATAAAACAAGCATTTCGAAACTTAAGCTCAATTATTTAACTAAACTTATTTAATTTTTAATGCATATAATTTGGTTATTAGAACTATTTTGGCATTATTTATATTAATTGGCATTTAGTTTTTTTTAATACCTTTTCGAACATGGCTGCTAAGGGTTGACACCTTTTTAATTTAAAATATTTTTTCAGCTAAATAAAATCCATTATTATATAAATAAATTAAACTATATAAATTATACCGGAAAAAAATTAAAACCTTATTGTTCTGCAATAATAAACCTAAAAAAGTTGCTAACCAAACCCTTGAATAAATTAATCTAAGAAGGTGTCAACCCTTAGCCGAGTTCGAAAAGGTGATTGAAAACGCTAAAATGCTGCGATTTTTGTGGCAGCCCTGATAAAAAAATTATTTTTTTCACAAAAGAATAAAATATAACCCTTAAAAAATACAGAATTAATAAAAATTATAAAAATGATTATAAAATTATACATTGAATAATAGATCACCGCAAACTAAATATCACTTTCAAATTCATGCTAAAATAATATATGCATACAATATTTATAAAAAAAAAATAATAATAATAATACGAAATAAATATTAAAGGAAAACCAAATCAATACTATCTTCCAAAATACTAATAACGTTAATTGTACCATATAAAATATCAAATGACTTCAGAATAAATACCAAATCAATATAAAATCCATTTCAATTTTGTGTCACCTTTCAAAGTAATGCATATGCAAATGCAGTTCCAATTCCATCCGTTCCGCAAAACATTTTAGTTTGTCATTTCAAACATTAAGAACTTTTAATATAATCTTAAAAATGTAATAAAAAAAGTCAAAACAATAATTTAAATTTAAAAATACAGATGATAATAATTAATTGTTTACAGGTTATATCAATTCTATATGTTCCACATATGTTACTAAAAGCAAGAGGAAATTTGTATGTACAGTCTCATAATAATTTCTAGCAGTGCAACGATACAAAGAGAGTTAGATGTCGAATAGAAAGCTATGGTAGAAGCACTCGATTAGAATCAAAAGTGACAGCGATTCGTGGGTTTTTCATCGGGGCATTGGGTTTTGGTTCAGATATCCAACGGGAGAGACAGAGAGGTAGAATCTCTGTTGGCTCTGTTGTCCATGGCATTTTTTATAGAGTTGATGAATTTTTGGTGTGGCAAGTTCGTAGATTTGCAACAGAGGAAGTAACATGCCCCAAAGAGTTGCTCTAACGGTTGAGGTAAGCCAACTCCACGGAGAATTTCACTTCTATCGATACTAAAATTGATTTGTTATCCTACATATGTCTAACAGCAAGCATACACACACCGCACACACACACCGCACACACATCGCACACACACTCTACATTCACAATCACTCACATATATCATTGCCAAACGTTGTCCGCGCCATCTCTCGTTTCTGTTTGTTTTGCAATCCACAAAAAATAAAAAAATAAAGAAAAAGAAGAAAAATTTCTCATTTTTCTCCACTTTTGCCATTTCCATATAACGACTACGCTCACGTTGTGGTCCTCTCAAGTGGAAATAGCAACGACAGCGGTAATAAACAACAAATTGCACTCATTGTTCAGTTTTGTCGTTTACCATTTGTAAAATGGCAACAAATTCGTTTAGCGCACTCGTATATCCGTATGAATATATGAATAAATTCGAGTGTGTGTATTCAAACTTAGCATATTCCATATTCTATGCCGTCAATCACATTTTGAATTAGCTGCTATTTTTATTCGCTAGCTTATCCGCAAACTCATTGTGCATAATGTTTCATAATTTCCATAATCAAATTTCCATATAAAAAGCCGCTGATATCACGATTGACATATCCAAAGTTTCAATTGCACATAATCCAAACTAAAAGAGATTTAAATAAAACTTTTCATCAAGGAAAGTAAGTAAACACATCGCTAATCCTAGCTACTTTCTGATACACAATTTATCTACATTTTAACTATTTAAATTTGATATATCAAATATGCATACTCCAGCATCAACTATCTCAATAATACATTTAGCTATTGTAAAATCTAAAGAATATTTCTATTTATGTTATTAAAAAGCCACATAAAAAATATGTCATTATTTCCGCAATAATTGTTTTTAAGTATCATGACTTTATTTCTAGTTGACTTCTGATATTGATTAACACCAGGGATTAAAACCGAAACGAATATCGGTTTCAGTTACGGATTCGGATTTAGACCTATAAAAATTCGATCATGAATATCAGAAATAGAAAATCAAAATGAAACATAAGAAAATAAAAATTAAAAACAATTTTATTTTTGATGTATGAATAACCGAAATTAGTCCTTATAAATGAATTGGTTACTAATCGGTTATTTCGGTTTACAGAGCTTCGGTTTAAAGGATTCGGTCAAACGAAATTATTTTTTTTTTTTTCGGTAACGGTTTCAGTTACGGTTGTAAATTGCAATCGGTTTTTACCGTTTAAAGGTTACGGTTTCGGTTAGGGTTTTAATCCCTGATTTAAAACAACAAAATCGTAATTACAAATTATGGGAGATTAAATTAATTTGACACTTGAACAAGAGAGTAAGAGTACTCAAACTTGAAGTTACTTGATGATCTTCAGTTAATCACTCAAATAAAAGCTTGAAAATGAGTTTTAAAATTTATGTTGTTTAGTTTTGAGCTGACGTTGACAATCTACATTTTACTGTATATTGTATCTTTATCTTTTTAATTAAATCTATGCATTTGAGTTGTTTAATCTTAGCTTGACATATAATTAATATTTATATATACACACAGACAAACAGACAGACAGACAAACAGAGAGACAGCATTGAGCATTCGAGACACATCGACAAAGTTTTAATTTTGTAAAAATTCGATTTGTGTTGCCTACTTTTCAGCGCTGCTGCACAAAGAGTCTAACCCAAATGAAAACTATGCGCTCCGCAAATTGGTGAAGGCAGACGAGTATCACAGAAGCCACTGTAACCACCCAAAAACCACCTTCTTACTACCCCATCACCCATCTATAATATGGACTTCTAGCATCGCTATTCAATTGCTTCATTGCTCGATTGCTTTGTCTCAACTTTTCAATTGCATTTTCATTCACACTTAACAGCTTTTACCCCGACGGGCAATTTAAGAAGCGCCCAGCAACAACAACAATAACAACAACTACAGCGACAGCAACAACTATACAATGTACACATAACTGTAAATTTAATAAACTTGTCCGGAGTTTATTGCATTTGCTTGACTGCGCCTCAATGTTGTGTGTTCCCAATAAAAAAAAATAAAAAATATAACAGAAAACGAAAAACTTTTTCGTGTTTTTTTAAATACTCTTGCAGAGGGCATTGCAAATTTGACCATCACTGTGGATGGCAATCCACGCTAGTGACGATGGCATAACATATCAAGTATAGGAAGTACAGGAAGTAAGCAAACAATTCAAATATTTGATTTTGAAAAAACCTAAAGTTGTTCATTACTTGCTCTGATAACAATTGGCAACTAAACGAAATAAGTTTTTTTAATTGTTTTTTTTTTTTTGTTTTGTTTTTTTGCAAAACAAATGTACTTGTGTACATTTTTTTATTTGGTGTTCAAATCGCTTAAAAATCAACATTTAATAAAAAAAAAAAAACACTTTTGCGATACCTAAAATCCAAACTAAACTTACAGTTTATGCATTTCATACAACTTTGGTTGAAATCAGATTACAATATCATATAGCTGTCATGGCAACTTCGGTTAAGAATCAAAAATTAGTATAGAAAGAAGAAGAAACCTTAATATTAAAATTAAAATTAAGATATCTCAATCATTCATTAAATCAGACTACAAGGGTATCAAATCTTCGGCATGCCCAATAAATTCATTCTTGCTGGTATTCTTTTTTTCACATGGTGAACTTGAAATGGCATTTTGACGGCTCGGCCTTAACTGTGAAGCAGGGAAAAGAGGAAAGTTGCCGTTTGAAACGTGTTTGGCTCGGCGCATAGTTGAACGTTTTCCCTTTTGGCTGACGATGACGATGAGGATGACGATGATGCGATGCGATGCGATGAGCAGCATTCGGCATGCCATGGCGCATAGGAATTTTTCTTATTATACTTAAGCTGCATGCGAACAACTTGGTCGTCCTTGTTGCCTTCTTCTATCCTTAGAAATATTTTTAATAATGCTTAAGAGGCAGCTGGCATTGCTGTTGGTCCAACTGATGTCATTATTCCAACCGTTAGCTGCACAAATCTACAATTGGTAGCTACACAGTTCTTCCTACAACTCTCTTAGCTGCTTTCGCTTTCGCCTTCTCATTTCTTCATTCACTTCGAGCAACCTTATTGAATTGACTTGCTTAGTTCTTCGATTGCCATGTCCAGAGTTGAGTTGTCCTTTTGGTCCTCTTTTTGGTCAGTCGCTTTAATAGAAATGGACTGCTCTGTTGTCCGCTTCTTGTCACATTGAGTTATGAAATGGAGGGCGTGTCTGCCCATTACGACTATTTCCCACACTCGTGCACTCCGTTCCATTTGATTGAGACAAATATTTGTACAAATTGTGCTGCTTTCGTTGCGGGTCAGCGTTGAGGTTTGCCACAGTTCCATAAATTTTTGTTGGATTTATTGTGTGCAACTTGCGCACATAAATCAAGCTCTATATACATAGTACTATATACATATATGTACAATGTACATATATCAATAAATCCAGATATCTGTATGTAGTTGTATTTATTTATTTATTGAAATCTGTTGGCATTTTGATGAACTGACTCGAAATGAGCTCACGTTTTGCATTATTGTGGCACTTATTGTTGACCAGGTTAATGTAATTGCAACGCAAAGTGCTTTCGCATCCTTCCATCCATCCATCTATCCTTTTACCCGATCATGAGGACCTCATCCACTTCACGTTGACATTTGTGAATAATGGCGCTCTCAAGTCAATAAATAACGAGTAGAAAAAAAATAGAATACGCCAGTAAATGTCAGTCAATGCATTTTAAATGCCGGCACAACGGCGAATTGCAAAGCATCAATGCGAGAAGCTTAACGAGAAGTTATTGTGTACTATATTGAGATCTAAGGTTGAGCTACTAGTTGTCAAAGCTCAAAAGAAAGTCAAATTAAATAAGAATTAAGAAATTTCAGAATAGAAAAGGTAAAAACGACGAAATTGTGAAAACAGTAATAGAGAAGTTCAATGAAAATAGAAGCGAGAAGAAGAGCTTCAAACTTGAAGTTAAATACTTAACCCTCTAGTGCCCAAGACCGGCTTTAGGCGGGGTAAAAAAAAATCTTAGTTAAAACTTTAAAAATTAATATAATTATATTAGATTTATAATTAACAGAATATTACTACAAAACTTTATGAATAACTAAATATTCCATCGGCCAGTTTTTCTTTTACCGCTCTACGATGAGATTTACTACGAATTTTCTATGTCTGAAAATTAGTGAATGCTCAAATTTCTTTTTTTGCCTAAGCACTAGAGGGTTAATAGGAAAGAAATGACAAAAAAATATCAAGATAAACAAGGCAATACTGAAAAGTTGAAAAAATTGAGCTTAAAATAAGTACAGAATCAAGGGAGTAAAGTGAAAAGCGAGAATATGTTAGAGAAGTAAAAAAGAAAAGGAAGCAAAGCGTGAAGCTAAGATGTATTATCATCGGATAAGCGAATTCTTGTGAAGCGTGGCAAAGCGTAAAGTTACAATGATTAATCATGAAACATGAGCATGAGCTACAAGTTGTCCAAGCTATTTGTTAACTGACGTATTATCATCAGATAAGTTGTCAAAGTGTGTACAAAATATCAGAAAAGAGAAGTGAGCAAAACTAACGAGGCGAGAACTTAATATATAGGGTGATTTTTCATTTATTTATAAACCAGAAAAAGTGAGTTTAGGAAAAGTTATAATCTGGATGTTACCAACTACTCTTGTCTTTAAGAACTGGTTGAAAACTGGTTGTGATTGATTTCACGGCTTCTACATTTATTTTTTTGTTCATTGTCATCCACATTAATTAAAAATAGGTCCTAACGATACTGTTATTTGAGACAGAAAAACAATTCAAGCAAAACTGTGCAAGATATTGAAGAAAGAAGCAAATAAAAAAGTAAACAACAAAAAATGCCATATATGTATGTCGATTAATGAAAACCGAAGCATAAAGTAATATAAAGTGAAGTGAAAATTCGCAAGAGAGAAACGCAACACAAAGTTGGAAACTAATTGAGAAGCCAAGCGAGAAGCATCAAAGGCATCCAATAAATCTAGCTTATGAAACTTTCCACATCAGCACTTTCCATGCGAAAAGTGTGACCAGCTCATTCAAATTGAGTACATGATTGAGCCATTATTACATTGGATGACTTGTGGGCTTTTTCAATGGCATCATGAGTCGGAGTCCGGAGCCTGAATACTTGACTGGAACTGCCTTAAAGAAGGCTCAATCGATTGCCAAAGCCGGATTTACGGTTCTTAAAATGCGTTTTTCGTTGCAGCTAAAAGGCCATATGTGACCCCATCCCCATCCGTGCAGAATTCTCGATGAATGCCACCACTGGAGTATGAGATCAAGAAATCAAGGGAAAGAGTGAGTTCCGAGTGAATGTGCGTATAGCCATAAAAGTGAGCATTTGCATCCCATGCGAATCGCAGGTTACCGTGACTCCGACTCCTACTCCGACTACGATTCCTCCACGGCACTAAATGTCGCAGGGTCCTGCATAAACAAGAGCCAACAAAATTGGTTGCCAGCAAGAAGAACGCATAACGTGGACTCGGCTTCACATCTACCACATCTACGACCACGTCCAGGGCCATGGCCAAATACTGCCAAATGGCCGACAGTTGCGGCTCTGGTTCCAGTGATAAATAAATTAAAAGGCGCACGCGAAACGCCTGGATGCCCAAAAACTGCCCCGGGCTGAACCCAACCTAATAAAGCTGACCACGTAGAGAGAAGACCACGAGGGTTGGGCGACACCATGTGGTGGCAGTGGGCAACCAACGAACACATGTGTGTAGTGTTGGACAAAAACGAATAAAAAAAATACCAAAATTAAGAGCAATGCAGTCCAGGTGATCGACTTTAAAATGTCCAGTACCCGTATCGTCGCACTCCATTCAATCACTATAATTAAAATGGAAATGTAATAAGGAAAAAAAAGATGAGTATCATTAAAAATAATAAAAAAAAAAAAAAAAAAAACAGACAACAGTTTTCGACAATCCCAAAATATCGCAAAATTTGCAGATAAGTATTCAAACCGAATCCGTATCAAATCAGTTTGTCAATCAATTAAATTTCAAAATTTTTCAAAATCAAAAAAATGAAAATCATATTTTTAATCTATATTTAATTGAAGTATGTTTGAATAAAGAAAACAAATAAGTTTTGGATAAATTTACTAAAATAGTACAGTAACAAACGCTACGGTTTTCCGGGATTTTTTTTTAAATTAGCAAAGCTTGTATTTTACTTAAATTTCATACAAATTCAGGTGAAATTCAAGCGAAAGCGACTTCTGTGGCACCCCTGTATATCTGCCTCGAAAAACAGAAATGCTTGATTAAGATAAAAGAAATAAATAAAAAGATAATAATAAAAAAAAAAAACAACAATAAATATATTAATATATTAATTGCACTTTGCCACAAATTTATAAGTTTGTGTTAGCTTTCGGGACTGGGCTAATGAAAACCAGCGGCTTGTGGCCACGTTGGAGCCCAAAAATGTGGATAGCTGGCGAAATGTAGGCTGAAAAAAACCGCAGCCCGAAACCAAATTGATAAAAAACAAGTTCACAGCGGGCGTTTCATTTCCACGGCAGAGGCAGGGGCTGGGCAGAGGGGAGGGGGCAGAGGCACGTGTCGGGAGTTGGATACTGCGCCGTGCCAAGGACTCGATGAAATGTGTGCCGTGCCGTGCCGTTTATTTTGAAATTTGATGTCGACGCTAACAAGCATTATGAGCACAAGAAGTCTAATAAATCAAAGAAAAAACTTTAAAACTTTGAGATGTGCAAAGTTTGTAGTTTCGATAAGTATCGATAAGTGCATAGAAATCGTGTGAATAATGTTGGCCACTCTTATAAATCGCTTGACCTCTAACAAAGTGTGTGAAAAATCAGTGTTTGAGGGAAAATGAAAATATAATTGGCGTAAAATGTGGTTGAGATTGCATAGTTTTCTCATCAGACCGCTGGCCATTAATTGGAATACATTGGTTTGAATGTTTAACTACCAAATAGTTGCAAATCTGTATTGAATGCTCATCGAAATTGGTTTAAAATTGATAAGCTCTTTGTGGGCAATCAAACAAAATTGTCAGAAGCAATTTTATTTATTGTACTTATATTTTATATAAATACGAGCAGTCTATTTAACAAATATTGTATTGCTTACTAATTTTGTTACATGTTTTGTTTACATGTTAGTTAAATTCATAGTTTTATTATAATTTTATTTTTATTTATTATTTAGGCCAATAATATCGTTTAATTATAATACATATTACGAACTATTTTTAAATTTTGTTATTTTTTTTTTGCAATTTAAGACTTAATCAATGGCGTAAATTAAAAAATATTCGCAGGCATTTTTAAATAAATTTACTTAAAATAAAATAAACAAAAAATATATGTATATTGTAGACTATTTGTAATGCAAAAGATGTCTCAGATAGATTTCTAAAATAAATTTAAAAAAATAAAAAATACACTCTGTGTAGTGTAATATATTTATATCTAAGAACTAACAGATATCTCAGAGCAATTTATTATGTCTAATTTGAATTTAAGTTCCTTGGCTTTAAGTGCATAACTCTTTGGACCTTTTTGTCGGTTGGTGTGCAAATAAATATGTTGGCAAACTTAAATTGTTTGCTGATGCTGATTCTGATGCGGTTCGTTTGTTCAGATCTGTTCAGCGGTTCGTCGGTTGGTTTAGTTTCAGTTCGGTACGACTTGGTTTGGTTTGGTTGGGTTGGGTTTTGTTTCAGTCTGTTGCCTACGCATGTCCTGACCAAAAAAAAAAAAAAAAGAAACCCCTCTTCCCGTTTTCCATCGGCAACTTCAGCACCTTGTGGGAACCTTTTCATATGTGTGAAAGTGTGTGTGTGTGTGTGTGTGTAGTGGTGTTGGCCAAATTAGGTTTCATCTGCCAGTTGCCTTTTTCACTCTGTTTGCAAACTAATTTACCGTTAGTTATTGCCTTGGTATGTGTGTGTATCTCCATATCTAGCTTACAACTTACAGCATGTGTTTCTCTCACGCTTCTCACTCCCTCTTTTTCTCTCTCTCTCTCTCTCTCTGTTACTCCTACAAATTATACTCGTATCTACTTTTCTTTGCTCATCTTGAGCTTGCATATGCTGGCCATTTGTCTGCCACGCCTCGACCATAAATTAGGCGCTCTTGGCCAAGGCCTACACCCAATACACACACAGAGACAACGAAAACAACAACAACAAAGTTGTCACTTATAAATGTGTAGTTATTTCCATTAAGTTGTTGTCATCACTCTGACATTCCTTTGAGTCTCATCTCGACCCAGACACTTGTCGAAAATTCTGGCTGAGGTCACAGGACCAAACAGAAGCCGCTAGGTAATCTACGGCTCAAGACTGTATGTGTGTGTGTGTGTGTGGGCGAGTGTAGTCCTTTAAGGGTCCAGTAAATAGCATTGCGGGCAACCGACTTAATCACAAGTAAACGACGCCCCCCTTAAACAACCTCACCTCCCCCCACACAGCTCACACCTCACGAATATAACCAGTATGCTGCCCACTTACCTACCAGCCAAATCTGCAGTGTCAGCCATTCATTTGGTTAATGACATTGTGTGGTGGCTGCTGCGGCAAAACTGGCACACATACACACACAGATACGCCGAGAGAGTATCTGTGTGCGTGTGTGTGTGTGTGTTTGTATGGATGAAAGAGCTAAGCAGTCGCATAGGCTGGAAAGTAACTCAAAGACGCTTTTCAACCAACAAGACCAATAAACTTGGCACTGACTAAAAGCTGACAAGTGACAGGGAGAGAGCTGCAAGCCCGTACACTGAGAGAAAGAAGAATCCGACAAAAATCAATCAAATGCAAATTTAGTTTATTTTAAATAATTCATAACATTCTCTTTTATGGATTTTTATTATTATTATTAAGAAATTTGGTGATTTTTAAATTGAAGTCTCAAGCAATGAAGCAAATAATAAAATCATGACACGCTTGAAATTTTAATTTTTTTAACAAAAAATCGATTAAAAATGTTTTAAGCCAATTTTAAATTTAAAATATATAAAATAAAATTTCAAATGTTTTTGTCTTAATAAAAAAATAAGTCCTCGGTGATACGTAAATTCGACATAGTAACTGAACGATAAGGACGTAACTATGTATATTTGAAATTTTGTAAAGATGTAAGTTTTCCCAAAACTTTTTGGCTAAAAATAGTTTAGGCTAAAACGGAATATAGAATAGTATAACACGATACTTTTGGGTTAATTGCCAAATGTTTGAAGTGCTATAAGTCCTTTATTTCAAAAAATGTCCTTTGTAACGGATATGAAATTGGCCATTTACACACAGAATATCCTCTTTTTTCCAAATAAACTCGATAAAAACCATTTGGGTAGATACGTACCTAGTGTGTTTTTAGAAAAAAACACGTTTTTTTGCGATATTTAAATAGGTTTTTTATTTTTTTTTAGTTTTATATGGTACACAGGTTGTGTCAGTTGTGTTGCAATAACCAATATGACTACACTTAATAATAAAGTGAAACTTTAGTCCAAATTAGGGTTTGTAACATTTCTGTCACATGGCCACATAAAAGGTTAATTTTTTACACACTTAAAGACTCATTAATTGTATAGATATGTATTTCAACTCTTGATGGAATTTGAAACCAAATTAATGGCAATCATTGTAAGCAATTTCTTCGAGTGTAGATTACCCCCTTGCAGCCTGCTGAGTAGCTGTTGTTCTTTGTGCATATGAAAGTCAGCGACACTTTGCATTCAGGCGGCATCAGAGGCCGGTTTTAGTTTTAGTTTTACTTTTAGCTGCCCCGTCGCTCGTTTTACTTGAATTATTTCAGGCAACAGCAGCTTTTGTGCCAATGCAGCAAAGCCCCCGCCACCAATTTGCCTAGACAAAACCAACCGCCCCCCTCTCGCTAACCACTTGGGAAAACTGCAGAGCAAAACATGGCGAAAAATGAAAATGAAAATGGAATATAAATTTGAAAAATTAAAAAAAAAAAGCTAGAAATGTAACTAAATTAAATGAAATGAAATGTAGCTACCCATCTGTATGTGTGTTTGCTTTTTGTCTGTACTTGTGTGTTGTTTGTATTGTATCTGAGATACTTTTTTTTTGCTTTTTTGTTTGCACATTTACATACAGTCGCGGTCATAAAAAGGAAGCGCTAAAATTTGCATGACAAATTGAAACTATTTGCAGCAATAATTTGATGACGCCATTTTTGAGTTTTGCATATTCTCTGTCCCTTTTTGTGAATATACATATATAATTGGTTTATGAGTGTTTTTCTTATCGCCATTTCATTAAGATCTGAATTTGGATGAAGTTTATTATTTAAAAAGCAATAAGTTTATACAAGTTACAGCTCGTCAAAGAATAAATTTCGCTATGTTGTAATTTAGTGTAGGATAATCTTTCTACATGTTGTAATTGAAGCTCATAAAAAGTTAGCTTAAACCGTTAATGCTCTACTTTAAAAGCTCATTAAAGCTTCAAGCTAACTTTTTATGAGCATCAATCACAAAATGTGGAGTACCATAAAATATTTTGTATTTCACTTAAAGTTCATTGAAGCTTAAAGTTTCAATTTTAATGCGCTTTTAAAGCAGTCAGCTGTGAAAAAAAAAACAAATCAGTATTATAGATGTACACATGTACATCAGTAAATATAAACATGTAATATAATAAATATAATTTAGCTCGAAGCTCATTAAAGCTGTTTTAAAGCATCAATGTGCTTAAAAGCTTTCAACTTTAGAGAAAAAAGCTACACAACACAAGTGAAAATACAACATATTGTTATGTAAAAAGATTCAGCTATTAAGTGCAGCTTTTACTTTTAACTGAAAGCACATTAAAGCTCGACGTAAGCTACAACACTCACTTAATAAGATTATTTCATTAAACTAATTTTTTTATAACTACTCCCATTTGCTGACTTATTTAATCTATGCAATTCTCAGCTAATGTCATTGGGTATAACTAATATAAAAGGACAGCATTGTTATGACGCCTGTGCATTGCGCTGATCCAAGTGCTCTTTAGTGACTTAATAATAGCTTAACATTTGCATAGATTATATCCGTGTGAGCACACATACACACACATACAGTTATGTGCATATATGTATATATATATATATGGAGGTGCTGTATGCAAATATGAATCGCATATGCAGCACTTTGATTCAATTTGGTTCAAGTTTTTATCGCACACACAGGGCAGCTGAGCCAAAGAAGACGGCAAAAACACACAGACACCTGTGTGTACACACACACACACACACACACACTTAGATGCAGTCAGTTTGTACTAATGAGTTTCAAATGCAAAAAAACCACTAGACGCTTTCGCCGCTCTCGAGGCTTTCCCACTTGGCACTTGATGCATTGCACTTCAACGCTGCATCCGAAGGGTTTTCCACTTATTTTCTTCTTTTTCACTCTCGTTTCATTTTTCATTTTTAATGCTGCGCATCGTTGACCCAATTCGCTGAATTTTTGGTTATAATCAAACGCCATCGACATTAACGTGGCGCATATAAAACGTTCTTATGTGAAGCACAAATCAAAGTACTTAGTGATAAGTGTCATTCGATATGATGAATATTGAATACCCTAAAGTTGTCTTCAACAGTTTGAATTGGGTCAGCATCTTTAACTATTGCAATTTTGATTTCAACACAAGTTGGAAATCGATGAGAAACTTTCCTATTTCAACTGTCTGTTAAATGTTTCATTATCCTGAAAGTAAAACCTTTTTCTTGAATTTATCTATTAGAAAAACTTTATAACATATTTGGGTATTTTATATTTAAAAAATTGTTATTATACTGCAGACCTTTTAAATGGCTCTCCTTTATTTAATTAGTTTAGAGATGCACTTGTATATCTAGATTCAATTACTTTTAGATATTTACGACTTATGAATAAAATTAAGCTAATATCTGGGAAATAAAATAAGCTAATAAAATGAAGCAAATAAGTTGGTATATCTAGCCTAAACTTGGTATTATTTAATTCAGATTCAGGTTCAGATTTATGTAATTTCTGTAAAAAAAAAGTTTGACAATTTAAATGTATCGAATTATCTTGACTTAGAGATGAGTTAAAATGGAACAAATATTCACTCAGAAATTTGGAAGCCAATGTTTTTGAACAATTTTATTAAAAATTTCACAAAAATAGTAAAATGTACTCTAAAAAGCACATTTATCAAGTTCAACATTGGTTTAACTTAAATGATGAAAACAAAGTAAAGAGGAAGTGAAAAAAGGTAGAAGAAGCCGAAGATAGATACGTAAATCCGTAAGCGTAGCAATTGTTCACAGTTAAGATTTTGGTCAATGTAAGAAAATTATAGAAAATGCCTTACAGCATACTTTACTAATTGGTTACATGATAAAATGAAAGTGAAAATGAAAGCGGAGCACAAATTTAATTATACCGCAAAATGTGGCAGCCAAATAAGAATGTATGTGTATATATGTGTGTAGGTGTGTGTGTAACGAAAGTCTCGTTGGTTGCCACGTGAAGGCGCCGCAAATTTAATCAAGCAAAAATCAATTTAAAATAGATTCACTCAGCTCGCTAATTGATGTGCCGCCAGCAAATTAACAAATATTTGCCAACAGCCAACAACAGCGGCAGCAGCAGCAGCCAGACAGCAAGCTAATTAAACACTTTTCGCATCATAAGAACCCGGCTAAGACTGAGGCTTAAACGCTTGGCAACTGTTAGCTGCCGGCAAAGCAAAATTGTGGCAGTATTTTAGACATGAGCAAATTACTTGGAAATGGCATTTTGACACTTTGCCTGCCAGCTTTTAATGGGACGCCCCTTTTGGGTTGTGGGCGTGGCCCTAACGAGTTAACAACAACTACTTAATGGCAGCAATGACAACAACATCAACAACAAGTTGAATAACAAATTGAAATTTAATTTCAAATACAAATTGACAGCTTTTGTGTAAAAAAATAAATATACCTATATATACAATAAATATTTAATATTTGAATGCAAATATTTCCCTTTTTTCGAATGCCCTATGATTATAACAACCAAAGGGTTTACTCGCGGTTAATTTACTACCCTGTTCATATTGTATGTAAGCAAGCAAAAAAAATTAAAAAGTTACAATTTTGAAGCAAAATAAGCAAAAAAAAATAAAAAAATACTGGGTATCTGTAAGTCGAACATATCCATATGAAAGAAAAATAAAAAAGCAACGGCACAAATTAAAGCTTTTGCATATATAATTAAAATTATTTTATTTTAATTTATAAATTCTAAATCGATTTTTAAATCTAAATTCTAAAATCGTCAAAGTTAGAGTACTTCAAAATGGATTCCGCGAAAATAAAGTTGTCAATTTATCGAGCTACAGAGCATCTCCTAGTCCATCACACTCAACTTAATCAAACAAAAGTTGTTTACTTTAGCACTTGTACTGTATTTGAATTCAGGCAAAGATAATCAATGATAAAGGCCAAAGGAAAAGCAAATGAACAAAAAAGGGTTGAATACGTAAAGGGTTTGAAAACAATGAAAGAAAAAACATTTTTTGAATGAGTTTTGAAAAATCCGAATTTAACTAGAAACTTAAACTAGAAGAACCACAACTTAATAAATGCAGTCTTTAAATAGAAATCATCTTTTCAGCTTCCCACACACCTATCTGTTAAATCAACAGTAAAGTTTGACACTTTAACTAAATGAAAACTAAAAGTTCAGTGTCAATTAAGTTCTTATTATAAGTGAATGAAACTTATGTACCTAAAAAGTTTTGGTTCAATAATGAAATACACAAACAAAACATTTGAATAAATAAACTAAGCTAGGGGAATTAAAGTTCAGGTGTCAGTTAACCAATTAATCCCTTAAACTCACACCCACTTGAATCAATTGCAAATTAGGAATTTATTTATAGTAACCGATGATTTTTTTAACGCAGTTCACATCCAGCTATATATATATTTTCCATCCACAATCAAATAATGAATTCCATAAGGTTCAAGGCTCAAGAAAATACCAAGTCAAACAAATTTTGAAATAATACATTATCCACAATGAAATTATGTTCGTAAGCAAGATTCTGTCGGCTTTCCAAATTAAGAAAAAACTGATAATATTGTATAAAAAAAAATGTATTTTTGATTAATTAAAAAAGAGCTCAAATAAACTTTGATGCTGAGGTTGAGAAATGGAAATTAATTCAAAAAATGTAAATCTAGTCATTTAAAAAAAACTTTTCAAACACTTCTTTATTAAATAAATGCAAAACTAATTCTGGCATATAATAAAAATTACAAATAAAATAAGTTTTTTTAAAGTTACCCTTTAATATAGTTGATATTTTTTTGATATTTAGAACATAAATAAAATAGGTAGCTTTACCAACTTTAGTTCTAGCTGTGGCCAGTGTAGATTAGCGCATAAATGCACAACTAATTCCAGCATATAATTAAAATTACAAATAAAAGAAGTTTATTTACAGTTAACTTTTAATACAGTTGATATTTTGTTTTGATTTTTAAAACATAAATAAAGTAGGTAGCTTTCCCAACATAATTCCTAGCTGTGGTCAGTGTTGAATAGCGCATAGTAAGCTGACACACACATAGTATTTATGCACGCCACATTAAATCCGAATCTGAATACGCAAAGAGTAGCTTTTAGTAAAAGTCAAAGTAGAAAAGATATAATAAGTAAATGTAAAGGTAAAACTAACTCCCACCTATGTACATAAGTGCCTGCCTAAAGCCTCGATTAAACCCAAACTGATAAAATGTGCACGCATGCTTTGCATCGATTTCTAACACTGTACGGAAAGCTACCAAGATGAAGAAAATCTTTTTGGACAGCATTTTGCTTGAGCGCACTTTAAGTGACAGTCACGCCTCAGACCATGTGTGTGTGTGTGTGTTTGTGTAGTTATGGGATAAGGGTCAGGAAAGGGAAAGGGAAATGGGACAACAGTATGTGATGTGTCGCTTAATAAAGTCACACGAAGCGGAAATGAGCATGTAATGTTAACGGAAATGCGTTCAGCGACGCCATCTTGCCGAAAACTAACGAAAATGGTGTCACAATTTACACGCTGCAACGCGTTGCAGCATTCAATATAGTATGTATATATACATATATATACTATCTATATATAGGTAGACTATGCCAGAGGGGAAATATATGTGTGTGTGTGTGTGTGTGTGTGTAGGGGAAGGTGAAGGGTACGAATTGGAATTGGCTTGGCTTATTTCCGAATTCCCCCCAGGAGCAACAGTAAAGTGTTAAATTATGTTTCGAACGCTTGTCTCGTTACCCAATATAAGAAGATGACAAAAAAACTTGCAACACGTAGCGAGTGTCAAATTAAAAAACTGCGTGACATGTTAGATACCCTGCAAAATAGCATTTACTGTCCAATGCATACAACCACAACCTTGTAACTGAAATATAATTTCAATGTCTGATTTTCTCATTTTAATTTGGTTAGTTAGTGCTTGACTAGCTAAATACCCTGTAAATATGTCTTATTGCGTCACACATGGCTGTCACACAGATAATAGTTTTTATTAAACCACAAATTATTTTAATTACTGAATAAATTGCAAGAAAAAGCATTGATAATACGCATAACTTTTATACTTACTTAAATATTACCATATAGACAAGCAATAAATTTATTAAATCAGTTTTACGGATTTTTCAATAATTATAAAACTTGCAAAAAAAAAGTACATTTTAGCTATAGATTATTATTGAGAACATATACATTATAAGTAGTCCATAACAAGACAACACAGCTATTAATTTGTCAGACTACTGGGTATAAAACTGCTCAAAACGAATATAACGCAATAGTATGGAATGGAATAAAATGAATGGGAATGGTTGGGAGAATGTGGCAAGGCTGCAGTCAGCGTTGCACTCTGGGGAATTCCCGAGTGAACGTGAATTGCCACAGCTGAAAATGTGTGAGGGAATAAAGTGCGGTAAATAGATAGACAGATAGATGGACAAATAGATGGCGCAAGGTTGCAATCGAGATGCGATTACATGCATACTTCTTACATATATACGTACATACTCGTACATCATTGGTTATTTATTGGTTTCCACTAAATAAATCGACTCGAAATTGGCAAACGTCGCAAAATGGACATTATTGGCCCTTTTATATCATTTTTATATTTTTTTATATTTTTTTGTGATTCTGGAGCGCCACGTTCAACATGCACATCCGTTGAAACCTCACACACGTTTCATGTAGAAACTGGAGTACAAAATACTCTTGGAAATCGTTTCTATGTAGGACGAGGGTTGTTTGAGCAGTTAAAAATTATTGCTCACACAAAATATCTACAATAGCGTATCAGCTGTTGGAAGATTGAGCTAGAAATCTTGTTATGCTATATTTGCATACCATGTAGACTAGTTGAAAATGATTATATACTTGCGAAAAATTTGTGTGAGAGTGTATCAGAAAGTGATCGTGAGCGTCTTGACCAACTCGATAATTAACGAACTATTTCAAATTCGTTCAAATAAAAATATCAAATAAATGAATATTTTAAGTTGTTATTGATAAATTTCCAAAATCTCATTACAATAAAATCAAGAAAAACATCCTTTCCTGAATAATAAAAATTTGAATTACAAAAGAAATATTAAAAATAAAACTTTGATTTCTGTTCAACACATATTTGAGCTTGTTATCTTTAAATTCTAAAAATTTCAGTACGATAGATTTAGAAAAAAACTTAAAATTTGTATGTTTACAAAAGAAGAGAAAAGATCAAATTTCTTTAGTATTGAGATTAAAAACTAATTGGGCTACCCTCGCAAATCAAAATGCTGCTTGTCGGCACGAGATCCACAAAACTTTTGGCCCAAATAAAAACGAAAATGTTGTCAAGTTTTGTTGCTTTGGCTCAGCGAACGGACACTTGTTTAAGTTTATTATTTATTCAGTCAAGTTTTCACTTTGCTGCCACAACGCACACACTCACACTCACACACACACATATGTACATACAAACATACAGATAACTGTTTGTGGGTGGTCTATTTGCTAGCCTATTGATTGTTGGCCTCATTTGACATGGCCTGGACGCCTCATTAGCCAAAAACGCTGGGGCTCATTTTGCGTGTAATTCGGTTGATTGTCGGCTGATTGCAACCGCAAAATACTTTTGCATACTTTTCCATTATATTTATTTTTTTTTTTTTTTTTTTTTTTTTGATTTTGGAATCTCGCTCCCCAAAGATTATGGGCCACGATTATTAGACAGCATTTACCGATGTCACGTGAAGTTGACTTCCTCTACTACGTAGTAAATGTTTGCCTTGCGATGAGCAGGCAACTTTTATTTTTTTTTGTTTTTTTCTGTTTTTGGGTCTGCTGTCGAGGGATTGGTCTTTGACAAGCGAACAGGCGATACGAACGATAAGAATGGCAATAACTTTAAAAGCCGCTGCGGGCTGCCCTTCCCAATAACAACAAGAAGAACAACCACAACAACAGCAAGAAGAACAACCGCAACAACAATCACAACAAAAAGTTATCCGAATGCGGGCAAGCTTTAGGTGTCTGTCTCTCTGGGCGTAAATTTTTTTTTTTTTTTTTTTGAAAATCATTTACCATTATGCTTGTCTTACATTAGTTACTGCCCCCTTAAGCCTATGCTTCTCTACCTTTATTTACGCACTGAAAGTCGAAAAAAACAAACAGTAGCAAAAGAAGAAGGTCATGAATTGATAAGCTATGTCACATGAATACCATTATATCTTAAGGTTCATAATAGCTGATTAACGATTTTGCCATGATTTTGCAACTAAATTTGTAGTTATTTTATTATTAGCTGAAAACCATGGCAATGAAACACTTTCTTGTAACATTGGAATTGAGACAATGCAACTTAATTACTTAAATTGTAGTTAATAGCTGCAAATGGAATCGATGCAGATAACAAAGGAAATAAAACAATGCAGCTTATGGAAATTTTACGATAATATCCAGAGAATTAAAAGAGTTTGTTTTTTGTTTTTTTGCGACAGTGCATCCCAAAGCCATCTAAGACCCTGTACTTAAAAAGTACAAAGGGTCTATTTATTTAAATTTAAATGAACACTTAAGAGACTTAAAGAGACTCTAAACTGAGAAATAACCTTAAGGTGAAAAATTTTCCAAGATACAATTTGATGAAATGAAAATGAATAATAATCAACTTTTATAAAAATTATTAATTAACACTAACTGCAGACTTTTAAGTGGCATATTTTATTTAAGAAATATCAGATTATAAATATAGAATAATAACGACTCATTGATTTCTGAAGTTTCAAGATTAAAAACATATTGTACTATTTTTATATTATAATAAGAAAAAACGTTATTTTAAATTAAAAAAGCTAAACATAAAAATTAAGATAAACAAAAATATAAAAATCAATACGTTTCTGTTGAAATAGATAACATATTAAAATTTGGAAGTGTTGTTTGCTTCACTCAGTTTTTTTTATTATCTGTCTGTAAATAATTTGCCTTCTGTGCATCTGAATAGGTTTTTAAAGATTGCGAATTCACATCTGTGGAAACGTATTGAAATTTTAAGTATAGCCTCTTATAATAAGCCTATGAAAGTAAGTTATAATAGAGTTAGCCAGCGTGTTCAGTGGCCAGTTAACATACACACGCACACACACGCACATATTGAGTAGAAACAGTTCAATCAACCGTAAATCTTGGCAGCAAGTTGAGCAGCCTCAGCTGTCCCTAAGACTACAGACAGAGCGACAGAGAAAAAAGAGGGGGGTAATAATAGACAGTGAGAGAGAGAGAGAGAGAGAGAGATGCTACTATAGTTGTACCCCTGAGGTCGGTAGCAACGAACTTTAACGGGGATTTGCGCCAAGCCAGCTTAGCGTCAGTCCAAACAAAAACACTTTACAAACAACAATAACAAGAACAACAACAACAGCAACAACTGAGAGTACAAGTTGAAGAAGGAGACTGAGAATACGAAGAACAAGAAGAGCACTAACAGTAAGCGCCATGCACAACCAAAAAAAAAGCAACAACAAAAACAACAAAGACAACAACAAAACTGCAGCTGGGCACACTACACGCAAACACGAAACAAAAACAGAGAGCAACAAAAGCAAAGCAAAGAAAAGCAAAAGCAGAAAGAGAAAGAGAATGAAAAAACAAAACTAAAGCATAAACAAAGGCGCAGCAGCGCTTTAGGGAACTAAACGTGCGCTCGTAAAGCTTTCAATTAAAATTAATAAAAATTTACGCGAATTAAATAAACACAGTTAGAAAAAGAATAAGAGGAGGAGAGCAAAAAAAAAAAAAAAAACTGCAAATGGCACAGGTGTGTGCACAAGGTGGGAAATGGTAATGGAAATGGAAATGTGTGTAATTCGCGCTTCGCATTCCGGTTGCGGAAATCGACTAAATGAGGCAATAAGGAGGCAATGGGTTAAGCTTAACCCATCGTCGCTACTAACAAGCCAATGCACTATGGGGCGAAATCAGAAATATAGAATATTAATATTAGTATTTTTTTTGTGTTAACATCTTAAGAAAACTTCAAACTGTAAAGTTCAGTACCAAAAATGTTGTATAACAGACCGATGTTAAACCTGACAGCTGTTAAAATGAGCTGTTGCTTTCGAAAAGCACGTGCAATACTTTTGTAGCCTATTTTCAAATTGGTATTTCTCAAAGGCTAATCTTTTTTTTTATAAAATTTCAAATGGATACCAATTATACGGGTTTGTATTATGTAAATACTACTATTCTGTATTTTTGCGTGCTCTATTAACACTTTGTAAAATTAAATAATGCTTTGAAAGCTAATTTCTTGGAAAGAATATCAACTTTGCGGAAGAATTTAGCAAAGATGCTTAACGAGGCTTAATGTACGTCCAACTGTATGTCATTGTCATTTAAATGCAATTTGCTTGTTGTATTTGACTCATTTTGAGGTATTAATTATTAACTCGAAAACTAATTAATGCGGTTTTTTTTTTTGGACTTGTCAAAATCCCCTCCCCAAATATTTTTTTAATATTTTAATTTTATGCTCACAACCATTTATAAAAGCACACAA
The DNA here is from genome assembly GCA_035047525.1 of Drosophila quinaria. Lineage (NCBI taxonomy): Eukaryota > Metazoa > Arthropoda > Insecta > Diptera > Drosophilidae > Drosophila > Drosophila quinaria. The sequence goes on from JAWNPO010000455.1 coordinate 29,191,827, forward strand.
CTTTCTTTGTCTAACAAGTACTTTTTTTCTTTATTGCTAGTAATAAATAAGGTCAAAGCTTGTTATTTGCAACAAAAATTATGAACTTACTTGTTACCGATAAAAAAAAATTAAAATTAAGGGAGGGGATGGTGACACGCCCACTTTTCCAAAACTATTTCTGAGGGTGTATATAACATAAAAAAATTTAGCTTATTTTAAAAGTTATTAATAAATATTCGATTTTTCGGATTTCGCCCCATAGTGCAATTTCAGGTCATAAATATATAGGCAAACATTTTCTATATATGTATGTATGTGTATATACTCTCTTTTTGTGTTGTTGTTCTTGTAGAGTATTATTAACATGCCCAGCGAGTGGATTAAACAAATTGAATTGTTCAGCACAATATGACCCCGACCATTAAACAGCGAGAAAGACAGACAGTCTGTTGTGAGTAGGGATGAGTTTAGGTCTCGGTCTCGGTCTGGGTCTGGTCATGAGGTCTACAAATGGTGGGGGTAACATGGAGTATATAGTCAAGACTGTAAGACAGCAAAAAACAAAGCCAAGTTAAGCTGGGGCAATCGACGAGGCTGCCTTCTTAGATGCACGCAGCAAAAAATCGCAGACAACAAGAAGCAACTCAATAAACAAACAACTTTTGCTCTAGGCGGGTATAAGCGACTAGCAGATACTCTGCTACTATTAAATTCTTTCTAATACTAATAATAATCAAATTATTTAAATTTAAAAATTAAATAAAAATGTAAAAATTAAATATATATTTTATTGCAAAATCAAATATAGAATATTCGTGTACTTAGAAAAGAAATTCGAATGCAACTAAAGTTGTATACCAACTTTTTATAGTCATCGAATGCTTTATGCTGTTCTGAAAATAGAATTCTGAAAATGTCTTTATTTCAGTATGATATACATTGGTTCAAACATGATAAGGACAGTGTATAAAAAATAGCAAGCAAGTTAAATGAGCGTTAAGTGCACGTCTAGCCAATACCCTGGAGAAATACCTAACCAATGAAAATAAGACAATCCTTAAAGGAAAATATTTTAAAAAAGTGGAATGCTCTTAAAATGTATCTGTTATTATGAATTTTTTTTGGACAAATTGTCTAAATTTAAGAATATTTTCTAAAGTAGTTTGAAAACAAATAATTATTTTTTATCTCACTTCTTATAATCAACACAACTAATATATCATTCAAATGTACTGTGACATAAAACTCTATACCAACTGTTGTAATACAGGGTATTGACAGCGAAAAACAAGCGAATAAAATGGATATGGAACTTAAAAAGCTTGGGAACTGGATAACTTGGAGGAAATGGAGCAAAGGCACGCTACATGAGGAAGAAGAATACTGTGATTTTGTTTTAGTTTTGTCCAAGGAGCAGCTTGAGAATAGGAGTATGTTATTGTGTTTATGGAGCACTTTGGCTGAGGATTGATAAACAATGGCGTGATGCCCTTTAGTCGACACTAATCAGACGCTCTCAACTAGCGGCCATTTGTGAAGAGTAGTATATAAAGCCATCAGTTGAGCCATCAGACACTAAAGCTCTTATATAGATACATATATGTATATCTTCTTAATATGTATTCATTTGATTTGCATTTAGACGCAAAAATTAATGAGCATTTTTCATAGCCTCGAAGAATATGCGCATAAACCGAAGGACAGAGGGCTAAAGATAAGCAAAAGAATGTGTGGCATGGGGAGTGTAATCAACCCATCAATGGGTCAACAACGCATCTATTCGGTTTTGATGGCTTATTAAACAGCGTGTGAACCATCAGAGCAATCGCACTTGTTGCACACACATTTATAAGGTCATCGCGAAAGGCAATAAATGTTACTCTATAAATTGTATCGATATAAAAATAGATTGAATTTTTGTAGTACAATAAGTACAGTTTTACAGCCAGTCATTTACAAAAGAAACACTGTAATCGATCACAGCTAAATTTTAAAAAGTTATCGATTACAGTTATCGAAATAGCTTGCCACTAGCAAACTTTGACAAATACCTAATCAAAATAATTTGAAAGCTGCAAAGCCAAAATGTATGCCCAACAAAATTGTTATCGATTTGTCTTGACGATAGGTTTATGCTTGACATTGTTATCGAAATATGAGTAACATGTGCACCAAAATGCAATTAGATTCCACGGTGTTCGTTAAAATTTGTCCATCTCTAGCCAATAAATAATCGTTTCACAAAACGCAGTTAGGAATAAAAAAAAAAAACAAATGTTATTCTGCACTCAGCTATGCAAAATCTATTGCCATTTAATCGTTATCGATCAATGTCAGACAACACACACACACATACACCCACAAACACACACACACACCCACACATACACATACATACATAGAGTGGGGCACCTGGCACAGCATCTGCAATTCGTTTTGTGGCAGCAACGGCGCCACAAATGTTTTGTACTTTTTGTTGGTCCCAATGAAGGATACATTTGTAGGTCCTATTGATTTTTAATGCGCGTCTTGTTGGCAACCGTCGTCGTCGTCGTCGTCGTCGTCGTCGTCATTGCTGTCGGGCCATTGGGCAATCCGGAGCCAACTACTTTGAACTTTCACCAACAAGGAAGCTGCCGCTGCGGCGACTCCTTTCGCTCTCACTCTCCCTTTCGTTTTAATCTCACACTCTCTGTCTCTCTCTGTGTGGGTGTGCATTTAAATGCTTGTCAAAAGGAAAAAAAAATTATATAGTAAGTATTAAAAGATGCAAACAAACGAACGTGTCACAAACACAAGAACATGCGTGAGGCAAAGAAAGCCGTGCTCATGCGGCTCGACATCCTTGTGATAACTTAATGCCATACGCATGCTTTTGCATACAACATACAAGTACAACACGGCGTATGCGTTACTTTAAGCAGCTGCTATAGGCACGATAAGGCCACAGATAGCTGGCAGGAAAAAAGGTAGCAAGAGAGAGAGCGAGAGAGATTAAAAGACAAGCAACAATTTTAAAATGAGTTAGGCATGTGAATTACGCATGTGATAGTTAAATATCACGTTCTCATTAAAACTGCATTTAGCATATTGGAAATCATCAAATTTCATAGAGTTGGGCAAATTTAATGGTCAGACAATGTTAAAAAAACCCATTGCTTATCGACAATGGCCAAGTTTCCACAAAATAATGTGAAAATTAAAAAAAAATATATGTATAGTTTAGTTAAAATTTAACAATTTTAAATTTATTTTATTTGCGCTTATTATTATTTTATAGCGCCATGAATTAAATTCACAATTAAAAAATAAACATAAGAATGTTAAAATCAAAATTAAAGAACAAATATCTATTTTTTTTTTTTTTTTTGTGTGCATGAAGAACCGAAAATAACCTTTATTAATTAAACGGTTAGTAAGCGGTTATTTCGGTTTCCAGAGTTTCGGTTTAAAGGTTTCGGGCAAACAAAAATTTTTTTTCTGTTACGGTTTGAGTTACGGCTTTAAATTTCAATCGGTTTTCACCAGTTAAAGATTACGGTTTCGGTTAGGGTTTTAATTCGTTCTAATAATAAAAGAAATCCTTCAACGCCAAGAAAATTTAAGTCTTCAAAACTGTGTTTGTGATGTTTTTTCTTGATTTTCGAGAATTCAAAATAATGTGACAAAAATTGAAAAAAAAAATAAAAAAAAAACTTTATCTGCTCCAAACTGTGTGGAAAATTTAGTTGCTCTACCTACTGTAGTCTCTAAGTTCTGGTTGTTCATGCAGACGAACAAAACGAGAATATGTATGTATTTATATTGACCCTTTTGAAATACATAGGTCTTATGAAATACATAGGTATAAAAAGTGTAAATAAAGTTGAAAGTCTTCGAAAAAAATTGTAATATTTATTAGATTTACTTCTCTTTGAAGTATAGATTTAAATAAATATTAAAAAAAAAAAAAATCACTCTTTAAACAAATAAAATTAAATTGCTGAGTCAAATAAGAGGTAAAATACGTGATCAACTTTATATGCCGCAAAAAAATGATTTAGTTTTGATAAAATTACGAAAGATATATTTTTTGGAAATACTTAACATTGAAAAAAATGAATAAACAAGAGGAGAAAGGGAATCGATGGGCATTTATCGCATTGTGGCATTTTGTTAGCAAACGTGTAAAGTTCATTATTAACGTGACTGTACTTACGATTGGAGTAGGCGCTCAGCGGACGCGTCAACAGCGTCAGCATCAGCAGCATTAACATCACTGGCAGCAGCTGCGTCGACTGTCTCTGTCCCTGTCGCTCTTGTTGCTGCTGCTGCTGCTGCTGTTGTTGTTGTTGTGTTTGCGGCTGCAGCATCTGGTTTTGTTGTTGTTTCTCCTGCTGTTGCTGCTGTCGCCTATTGACATCCGTTTGGCATTTGCCAGGTTGAGTGCTTTGATGCAGCGACATTTTTGACAGTAGCGATAATCGTTTACTGCCTATCGTTTATCGCTTATCGCTTTGTTGTTATCGTTGTCTTTGGCTGCTGTCACTGTAATTGTATTACTGTTGTTTCAATTGTTGTTGCTGCTGTTGATTGTGTTGTTATTACAATTATTGATTCTTTGAATGTGAAATGAAAGCTATTTAAGCGCAAACAATGCATTAGAACGTTGTTAAATTCATACATGACTAGCAGATACCCTGTCAAAAGCACTATATTAAATGAGTTTTATGATAATAATTTTACTCGACTTCCAAACACCCTGTCTCATGTCTTTATGACATATGTACATTTGTAATTAACTGAGTGTTAAGTTTTAAGCTTAAAGCAAAGCTCAGTTTAAAATACTATAATAAAAGATGCCCTGTTATATGACTTTAATTAAACCAAGAGTGATTTTTAGTCAAACACATGAAATAAATTTTGCTCGATTTCGAGATATCCTGCATTTCTTATAAATTTTTTTTATTTGAATTAAATTACAAATTTAAATAAAATTGCAAAAATTTAATAAGAACAAAAATTTTAATTAAAAGAAAGCCTAAACAAAAAAAACACTTTAACCAGTAGATACCCTAAAAAACACTTTTAGAAATTTTCATAATAATAGTTAAATTGAATAGAAAAATATAAATATTCTGAAATATATAAATTTACTCCTATATACTGAAGCTGATCAAGAATAGATATTTTATTTTAGATATTCTATTCCATACTCTATTGACTTCATCGAGTTTATCATTCTCTTCATGTTATTCATAACACTCCTAATTTTGTTGGCAGTGTATAGAAATTATAAAAAAAAACTTTGAGATAGTCATTTGCCATGTTTATTTCTCTGTGTGTGTGTGGGTGGTTGTGTATGTATTTTATTGCCTTGACGGCAACGACGCGTCGTTCGACGATCCACGCGCAATTGGCAAACGTTGCATGAGCAATTTGTGTAGCATACTTTGCAGCGCGCCTTGCGATTTTACGACTTGTTCCGTATTTGTCGGTGGGTTTAACTCGCACAGTATATGCCACAGTATCTTTAACTTATTTAAAAAGTTTTCAACGTGCCCCGTGCTACGTGTTTGCCAACAAAAACTCATTTAATGTCCAACCAAATTTCTGGCTTATATATGTAGATTGGTCTCAGTCTTTTCGTCTACCTTTTATTTGGCCGGCAATCGGAATTCCCGACAGTCCCTCTGCGGTGCATTTAACTGTATGAATGGATCCCAAAAGTTTGATGGGGAAAATTGTAAATGTAACGGTACATTTATCATGTCTAAATTGTGCTAATCAATTGCGGCTTTGTATAAGCAAGTATGTATGTATGTAAATGTGTGAGTTTGATAAGCTCATTTCAATTGTGGGTTGAGTGTGGTGCACAATTTCAATCAATTGGCATTCAATTTGTTGCATCTCTTTAATCTCTGCCCTTTTCAATTCTAATTTATAGCAGAATTAATCAAAAGAATTTAACTCAGTTAACTTGTTCATAAACTAAAGTCCGCCAGTTTCAATTTCAATCAATATTCTATTACTTAATTATTAATAAACAGTGCCTTGTTTCAATTCAAATTTCTATACAAATTAATCGTTAAATTATTTAGCAATGTAAATAATATGCTGCGCTTTTTGTGTGCAATTCGATTAGAATTTAAAATCTGGTAAAAATTCCGGTAATTTGTAACTTTTTAAATAAAATAAAATAAAAAGTACTTAGGTATTTAATTGAAGTAAAGTTAAATTTCATGAGTTTTTGTGGTCATCAACGTAGGTTCTTCATTTTAAGGCGAATATATACTGCGTATACGTACAATGTCAAATATAAAATAAATATATTTAATTCATGAAAATGTATAGATTTGCACAAATCAAATAAAACAGCTTCATAACTATCTATCGATAGTATTAAAGCTTAAAGTAGTTAATGCTACATTAATAATAATATCAATAATGTTATAAATGATTCTTTCTTATCAAAATTAATAATAAATAAAAGCAATTAGCATATAAATTTTCACTCCAAACAGCCGCACTATTAAATTCTTTGATAAATTTTTATTCAAACAAGACTTTGGAGTTTAAAAACAAACTTTTTATTAATTTAATGGCATTATTTAATACACGCTTGAGTAGCCCAATCTATTCAATTAAATTCACAGCTTCTAGCAAAATATGGATGAAGACAATGAGTCAAATTTTGAAAGCAAATTAAAATGCAATTTCTGGCGCTTTTTGGCCAACTTTTGTATGTGTTTCTAAGACATTGCTCAGACGAAGCAAAACGAAAGTACTTTCGAAAGTACTTAAATTTTAACCAAAACTTGGCAACTTTCTCTGCGTGTTGCTAAGAATGCAATATCCATCTTGATATCTTCACTTCTCACAACTGAAAAAAAGCCGCAGATTTTCTTGCCAAAATTACAGATTCAAAAAAATTGCACACTAAATCGGCTCAACTTACTTAGAGAGCGTGAAGTCAAAAGACTTAAATAACTTCAAATTGTTTTTGGTTTTCTTCTTTAAATTCCAGTCATCTGAAGAACTTTTGTTTCTTAAAACAAATACATTCTTGTATTCAAGCAGTAAATTAAGTGGACGGAGAAGATTTAAACTCTTAAAGTAGCTGTAATGGATTATAAAAACAATTAATTATAATAATAATATAAATGCTAACTGCCAAAATGTTAATTGTTAAATTTTAATGTTAATTGTACGCCACCATAAAAGCCATATCTAAATTCAACTAAATACGTTGTGACTAATATGTCAATGTTAAAGCAGAAATGCTGTAGCGTTACGAATGCTTAGAAATAAGTAAATAAAATAAAAATAAATAAATGGATCTCAAATTTGTAAAGGCGAAAACAAGCCATTTTTAGGCCATCAATAAATTTTTTCTTTAGAAAAATAACTTTCAGGCAAAAAGAATTTTTGAAATTCATATTTCATGTTTTGTAGGCAGTGCGCATTTTTGGAAAATTTTATTTTTTTACATTAAAATTTATTTTACTAATAATAAGTATTCTTTATTTTTGATTCTACAAGAATTTCGAAAAAAAAAACTTCTTGAAAAACTTTAAAAATGTTTGAAAATGGTTCTTTTTACCTCTTTTATATTAATAATAAAAAATTATTTAAAAATTTCTTTTGACTTAAGAAGAATCGTATTTGGCTAAATTGTTCGGCCTTATTTTCAAACTTCGTTTCCTTCGCACAATATACAATTTCCTTTTCCAAGTAGGTATATGTATATGTAAATAAAATTTGTATATTGATAACATCACGAACAAGCAGTAAATCATCAATTAAATGGTTTTATGATGCAATTTGCAATTTCTGTTTTGGCCATTTTAAAGGTCAACGGATATTGGCGAGAATTTGTTTATGGCCAATTGTGAGCGACGATGCGACGACTTGTCGTCAGCACCTGCGGCCACTTTATTTTGGCGTCAAAAGATGCCAAAATAAATCGTTCTTTCCCCTCGATTTTCCTCTTCTACATTTTTTTTTTTTTTTTGGCCATAACAGTTGGTGGAACAGCAACAACAACAACAGCAACAACCGCAATTGAAGCAACAACAGCAAGTGCAGCGATACGGAAATGCAACACTTTCCGTTTTCCTCTATCCGTTTTGCAATTTTTGGCCTGTAATTTCTTTGTTTATGCACTTTCCGCACTAAACAACAACAACAACAAAAAAAAATACATATAACTAGCAAAGAAGCTAAGGAGGAGCACAGGAAAAAAAATAAAGGAAGAACAACAACATTTCTTTTTTTTTGTTTTGTTACCAACTTCAACACAAACACAAACAAAAGCGCTTGCCGGATTTATAATGGCAAAGTAAACAGCGCTCAATTCGCGCGCGACTCTTGTGCCGTTTTACCGTTGCCTTTTGTTTTTTACCGTTACGCCGAACGCTATGCTTTTGCGCGCGCTTTTTCAACGCGTCTGCCTATTTGGCTTTACCGTCTGCGTCCTCTTCTTTAACTACTTCTTACACTTGTAACAATTGTTTGAACTCTCTCTCTCTCTCTCTCTCTCTCTATCTCTCGCTTTCTATCCGTTGAGTTGTGCGCTCTACGCCTGCCGCACGCAGAATGCTGAACGGCGTTGACTGTGACAGCGGCTTTTATACGAAACGCGGCGTCCCATTGGCCATCGCTCGGCACCAAATCAGCGCCATGTTCGGCATCGCTCGGCTTCGGCTTCGGCTTCGACTTTCAACATTCGGCAGACGGCGTTCGGCTTGACATGACTTGGCTTGGCTTCCCACTTGTTCGTTTGGCGTTTAGCATATGTCCGTGTTGGCAGCGACAACGACATCGGCATCATTCGCACAGTGGTGTCAATTTCGCTTTTGTTTATTTTCCCAATTACATTCATCACACATATAAAATCACAATTCACATTAAAATTTATTTACAAGCCATATTACTTTCATTACTTGGTTTTCTTATTTTAAGTTCAATTTTCACATTAATAGTAGGTAATATTTTAATACACATGAATACATAATACATATCTTTAACTGTACGAGTACACAACATTTTTATTTTATTACTTAAGACACCATTTATATTAAGAGTAGGCATACGTAAAAAACAGAGATTATAACGATTATAATATTTAAATTATTAAATCAAAGTTCTTTTTAAACAAAAATTTAAAATAATAGTTTATCCTTTATCTCATAACTCTTTTTTGCGGTCCCTGGTAAAAAAAATATATATTTTTTTAAGCAATACTTTAAAAATCACTGCGGACGGCAGTCCGCGCTAGTGACGAAAGCAGCACGAAGGGTGCGAAGGCGACTAGCATATATACACAGGAAGAATGGAAAATTTGCTATGACTGTCCGATCAGGTCGAGTTATATACCGATCGAAAGGTATTAACTTAACTTACAAATGTGCATACTAAGACTTTTAGAAACTCACCTGGTTCGCGAGATAAACAGGTGTTAGTGGGAGGGGAAAATTTTAAATTATTGGAGCAAATGGGGCCGTTGGAGCCTTTTCGATTTTTATTTTAATTTTTTTACTATTCTAATCAAAAATACGCGTCGAATGACACCTTGATCATCAAAATCCGATCACTGGTTCAGAAGATAATTAATTTTGAAATTTTTGGTGCCCCTTTCAAAACGAGATGAAAAGTCAGTCTGTTTGTTTGTTTGTTTGTTTGTTTGTTTGTCTGTTTGTTTGGATCAAATCGTAAATTAAGCTTAAAAGTTTGAATGAGGACTTGTTCCCGATCAAAAATCTAGAAACGTTTGTTCTACGACTTTTTCGAAAAAAAGCTAGTTTAGCGGGAAATCGCTAAAAACCGTTAAAATTAAAACCCCTATAGCATCCAAACGATATAAGCTACAGACGTGATCTATGTATCGTTGGAAAGGTATTTTGAAGGGCTTTTAGGCAAACCTTCAAACTTTTTTTCTAAAGTGCATAGGTAAAAATCAACAGGTGAAATAAGATATTTTGTCCCAGATTTTGGCGGTTTTTGAGAAAACGCTGCCTACGATTTTTTTTAATTTGCAATATGTTTGAGCTTGTAAAATTTCGTTTTTTGATATATCATTCATAAATTTATGTTGATTGGTTTGGAAGATATAACCTATTAACTGAATATATACGTTTTACTTTGAATCGAAATAGGACAGCAGCAGCAAAGTGTCATAGCAGCCAGAGTTTGAGAGTGCTACTAGCTTTTGCGCTTGGCATGTGTGTTTTAAGGGAACCAGTTTTGGCAGACAGTTTGTTTTAGCTTGTACAAAAAATAAACAAAGTTGATAGAATGAAATTTCAAAATTTCTGATATCTTTTTCAAAAATTTCTGATATCTTATAAAAAAAACCTCTTTACGAGGTAAAAGTCTAGTGACGAAAACAGTTATATGCCCCAAAATTTCTGATATCCAATTTTGTGACGAATAATATTAAGTTTGACATAAAAATTATTTTAAAAAAAATTTTTGCATTCGGCACTGCGCAAAACATTAAATTTTATTTTGTATGAAGAATTGAGACATTTTGGCGCAATGTGCCGAGTGCCAAAATTTTTTTTAAAATAAATTTTATGTCAAACTTAATATTATTCGTCACAAAATTGGATATCAGAAATTTTGGGGCATATAACTGTTTTCGTCACTAGACTTTTACCTCGTAAAGAGGTTTTTTTTATAAGATATTATATAATAATATGAATAAAACAAATTATAACCCTAGTGACAACAGCTATATTTTGATTCTTTATCTGGGTATTATTGTAATGGGAGATGTAAGAGCACATATTCCGTACGTTAAATCTCATAATAGTCTCTGGTTATTGAATTTGTGAAATTTTTAAGCAAAATTAATCTGCGTACACAATATTCGATTATTGTCAACAAGTTTAATTATAAAAACCTGTGCATTTTCCATTGATTTTGTACAATGGAGACTACAAAATGTTTTCAGCACATTTCATCCTGATGAGCCCACAGTGCACGGTGGCGTCGCTGCTGGCATCGCAGTCAATGATGCCGTCGCTGGTGTGCCTGCATATTTGCTTTATGAATGTGTTTACCAGCAAACTTTTACACAATTGCGTTAGGGTGCGATGAGGACAAAAGGGGGGAGAGGGGAGGAGAAGGGGCATGCTGCGTGCGAAAGTGCCAACACTCGCATTAATGACAACAAGTACAACAAAAGACAACAGCAATTACAAATAACAGCAACAAGAACAATTGTAAGCCTGCTACAGCTCAATTAACTATCTGAAAGCTGGACTCGCACTCTCAGTTCACTCAGTGTTGTGTATGTTGTGTGTGTGTGATATGTGTGTTATCTGTGTGTGTGATGTGTGTGTGTGTGTGTTTCACCTCACATACGCGTAATTGCGATTATTCTGGCAATTACGTTGACTGCAATTGCAATTGCAATTGCATATGTTTAATATTATTTAACCTGCAAGTTTGTCCTGTCAATTGTGCGTGAGTCTGTGTGTGTGCGTGTGTGATTGAGTGTGCATGCCTGTGTGTGTCAGATAAATGAAATTATAAAAAATGCGACAATAATTTACACATGCAGACATTGAGACAATACAAAATGACCAACTAGCAAATGATATCCTCCTGCATGACAAATATACCATTATTATATCCTGTCGATCTGGACAGATATCTGCGGAATTCTCTCTTTAAATAAATACCCTAAAGTTTTATATTGCAAGTATTTAACATAAAGTATACAATTTGTAATACAAAATATAAAAATATAGCATACATTACAGAGCAACAAATTTGAATCGCATACCTCAAATTTCCAACCGAATTATATTTCTATTGTTTTAAAAAATAATTGTAGATTTAAATTATTTTAAGTTACAATTTGGTTGATTACCCAAAAAAAATTTAGCATACATTTTTAAATTTGAGTCGGTAATCTCAAATTCCAACACAAATGTATTTCTTCTGTTCTTTCAAAATATTTGTAATCTTTGGACTGGTTGTTTCATGGACGTAAAATGAGTTACCATAAAACTTTTCAGCAAAAACAATCCTTGAAATGAAATTGACATTCGTTGAATTCTGTTGAATTTTAAAGAACAAAGAAAAACAGTTTCATTACAATTGATTAAATGTAAAGTTTTTGATTTTTGATTGATTTTCTCAAACATTTATTGCGAGGGACCACAGTTATATTAATTCGTAGAACGTCACCGAATTCTTATTAATAAATAACCAAGTCTAGTTAACTTCAGGCGTTATTTTAAGCATACAATATGAAATTCTATGAAATAAAAATTGTCAGATTTAAAAAAATTGCTGGGTGTTGTGTGGAAATGTGCAAAATATTATTAAACAATTTGAGTTTACTTTAAAAAGTACATGAAATTGAAGTACATTTCAAGTCAATAATTGCTAGACAGACAGCCCAACTTAAAGTTCAAGTTTGTCGATAAATCCCTTAAATAACCCCATGGAAGTAATATTGAAGAGTGCAAAATAATCAGTTTACTTTAAAAAGTACATTTTAATTCAATAATTGCCCGACAGAAAATTTAAGTATATAGTTCAAGCGATAACCGATAACCGTTAAATCTAATGCACAATGAACATAGAGTAGTGTATTAAATTATGCACAAGACAGCCACAGCAACTGCAGCAGTTACCAGCTACTCAATCATCGATGCAAACTAACCAATTTGCAGAGCAGACAAACACACACACACACACACACTCACACGCACACAGACACTTATATGCATAGATGAGTGTGATTGAGATTGATCTGTGTTTATGTTAACCCGCATCGCGCTCGACAGCCGTTGCCAAATTTTTGGCGTCATGTTCAGCCACATCAGCATCGGCATCGGCATTGACAAGCGACATGCCACATGCCCCACATGCCCCACATGCAGCACATGCTGCACTGGCTGCCTTATGTTGAAAAGTAAGTATCTGTGCAATGTTTGCACTTGCAACTCGCGTGATTTGCATGGCAGACAAAGTTTTGCGTTGCACGTTTTGGTTCTGCCAGTGCCACAGATACATTGTGATTGTTCTTCTTATTGTTGTTGTTGCCTTTTGCTTGGCAATTGTTTTGACCCACCGCCAACATCAATCGTTCTCCTCCCCATTTCCGTTTCCGTTTCCTACTCTGCGCTCCGTTTCCGCTTGATGTTTGTTCATTTTGCCAACGCCGTAAAATAAGTTCGAGCTGTCATAATGTAACACAGTTGCACTTGCGATCTGGAGACAAGCGTCTCGAGAGTAACGTTGCTACGTGCAACGTGCAACGTGCAACGTGCAACATGCAACATGCAACCCGCGCTCTACAAGTCTCGCATTTCACTTTCATAAAACTTTCCACCAACTGGCAACCGAGTAGATAAAAAATTCATGAAATACATCAAGCAACAACGACAACGTCAGCGACAACGACAACGATACAGAAGAAGATGAAGATGAAGATGACGATGAAGATGACGCCACTATTGGAGCATTTTGTTGGCCCGTTTTTGGCCAAAAGTATGCAATGACTATCAAATAAATATGCAGCGATTTGTATTCAAATGATGTTCACTTACTTCCATAGAAGACCCTTATACCATGCAATAACTACAAAGTGGCATGCACTCACACTTTTTATGGGCAAAGCACAAACAAACAACTTAAGGGTTATTTAACCCATTGGACTTAAACGTATACCCTGTAAAAGAACAAATCAATATATAGGGTATAGTGGAGTTGTGTATAAAAATAAGAGATGTTGAGATCGAGTATCGATTATGATACAGCTTGAGAAAATTGTTGCTTTTGTAATTGTTGCCACCAGAATCATAAAATAATATATTATTGTCGACGATGAAGATGGCGACATGATGACGCCAATTTGCAATTCTGCGATTTAAATTTTGTGATTGAATTAAGCCACTGAATCCTAACATTTGATATACAGTGGCTCACAGCTTATTTCAACCAGCACAAAAGGCTTTAATTACAACTAACAAATATACAAACCTAATCAAAAGTATTTACAGATAAAATAAAGTGATATTCACTCATATTTTTGAAAGTATGGAAAATTACCTGAACATTTTTGAGTTTATGTAAAAATCAACTTTTAAACTTTTAGCCTCGATTTAAAAACAAATTTCGGAATGCAAAAAGTTTCTCCAAACAATTTTAAAAGTGACTGCAATGATTTTTTGTATGGGATGATCTCAGAATAATTTTGTATGAAAAGGTAATTTTTAGCCATTTTCAAAACATCATAAAAAATACAACAACATTTTTAAAAGTTTACATTAAACCGGTTTGATAAAGAGTTCGTAACCCACAGTTTTGTACTTTAACACAAACCTATTGTGTAAAAGAAATCAAGAAATTTAAAATTGTTAACAAAAAAAAACTGTGAGTAATTAAGAAACGAACTTAAATTTGATTTAAACAGCTTGGTAAACAGAATAAGACACTGGTCAAAACACTAAGAAATATTCTCAGGTTTTGCCAACTAAACTCGAGGATATACTGTAAAATTAAAAGCAGCTCAGTTGGACTTTGAGGAACGTGAAATTGCACCCTAAGGGCTTAACTCAACTAAAATGGCAGCACTTGGCTGTCGGAAAATTCATTAAAATGCAATATGTAAAATCAAATTGATATAGAAATATGTGGCAAAAGGTTAGGTTACCCACCCGCCGTATGCCGTATGCCACACCCACCAACGCCCACAATCCGCACCATTCTCGGCACATCAACGAAGCAAATACGCTGCGGGCTGTCTATTGAAGTTAACCGGGATATGGACACGGACAGACACGAACATGGACATGGACACGGACACGGATACGGATATGGCAATGACTGCAACTACAGTTGGCCCACTGACGATGAAGCAAGCGTTGAGTTGGCGTAGCCAAATCAATTGCAAGGCCATAAGAGTGCAAGGAAATCTAATAGAAAGTTCAGCAAGCACCGCAAACCAGTAAAATTCCATTGACTGGCAGAAACGTTGCTCGGTTGGTTGCTTGCTCTGGTCTCAGCCCAAGTTTAAGTTTGAGTTTTGGTTTGGTTTGGTTTGGTTTTTGGGTGAGGGATTGTAAACCTGGCACTGTACCGGGCAAACATTTGCAATAGCTGCCAGGCAAAATAGCTAAGCATTTTTGCAGGTAACTTTTTAATTAAAGCTGATTCCAGCTAAGACAAGCTTCAGATCTTTGCGACAACAACAACAACAACAGCATTCCGCCTTGGACTTGGAAGAACTTGTGTTTTGCTTTTCTCGGTGCGGTTTTTGTAGCTTAGTTATGTTATTGACATTATTCCCCATACTAATACATATAATAAAATTTTATTATTTTATTTTATTTCTAAATTCTCAACAAATTCAAAAAATTTAAAATTCTTCGACAATTTGTTGTTTGTATTTCGCATCAGCAACAAACAAAAAAAAACGAAATTGTAATTGAAATATTTATTCTCAAATGTCCAAATGGAAAGCTGAAAATGCCATTTAAATGACACACAAAATTCTTATCTTATGAAATTGACAACTTTGGGGACAGCCAAATATGCGAAATGTCAATTAGTCGGCAATTTTGGTCGTAGTAGCTCATATTGTCGGAAAATGCCAATAAAGTGTTCCCATTAAAATTTAATAACAGGACTAAATAGCTGAAATATTTCCAAGCACATTAGCAAATATATACAAATATATGTAAAATATATAAACATATGTATATTCTTACTAAATATCAATTTTTCCATTATAATCCAATTAAATACAAGTACAACTTAAGTTATTCGTAAATTCAGAAACTATTCAATTTAAAAGCTCATTGCAGCATTGAATGAAGTCAAGTTAAAAATCGTCTTGCAATACAATCGAACTGCACAAACAACTCAAACTCATAAATAAAAAAAAAAGGTATAGAAAAAATACTGTAAAAGGAACAAGGGATCGTATAAAGATACTCTGTAATCAACTTAAAGATGGAAAAATCCTTGCCACACTTCTTTTTACTACCGTTACTTTGTAAAAAACTGGGCCAAAATTTATAGCTATGAAAGTCTTTGCAACTGTTACGGGGTTTGTAAAAATGGCTCAACTGCAATATACCTTGACTTAAGTGTAAAATTGAGCTTGTGAAATATTTATACTAGTAACACAGCAAACAGACGATAAATAGGAAATATGTATTAATTAACAAACATGTCTAAGCCAAAAATCAAAAAATTACACACTGCTATCTCGGAAACTATTCGTATAAGTGATAAATAAATAGCAAAATTATACTATTTACGGAATTTTGAGACGAATGTTTTTCGAATAAAGTTTTCGACTCTCGACGAATATTTCGGAATTTTGAACTCAAAAATCGTGTTTTTTTAGATATACCATAATAAGTATAATAAGTAAGCAAATTGTAGAAAATTGCTAAAAATACACTTTCTGTATGAAAAGGAGGAAAGAGGGGTTAAATTAGCAATTTTTAAAAAATTATAAAAAAAATACTAGCGAAGCAAAGAAGCTTTTTTTCATTTTCATACAAAAAGTGGCTTTTTTGCAGTTTTCAAAAAATTGTAAAAAAAATTTGTATGAAAATATAGAAAAAATGGCTTTTTTGCAGTTTTCAAAAATATGTAATAACTACTAACGAAGAGATGTATATGAAGATCAAGTATACCTGTTAGTACTACGTTAGCTTAAAATGACGGGTATCAAGAGCGTTCGTCACTCGCGTCAACTTACCAACGCACAACAACAATCACAATAACAACAACAACTGGCAAACTCACCCACAGTTTAACAGCGAATGTGACACAGTCGCAGCGGTAAAAGTACATTCTGCTGCCGCTTCTTCTTTTCGATCTCCCATCACTGCGGACGTCAGCCCGCGCTAGTGACGAAAGCAGCACGAAGCGTGCTAAAAGCGACTAGCATATATACACAGGAAAAATGGAAAATTTGGTATGACTGTTCGATCAGGTCGAATTATATCGAAAGGCATCAATTTAACTTACAAATGTGCATACTAAGACTTTTGGATACTCACTTGGTTCGTGAGATAAACAGGTGTAAGTGGGAGGGGCAAAATTTAAATGATTGAAGCCGTTGGAGCCTTTTTGATTTTTTTAATTTTTTACTATTCTAATCAAAAATACGCGTCGAATGACACTTTACTTATACGACCACAAATTCTAGTGGCCTTCCCAAATTAAGATGAAAAGTCAGTTTGTTTGCTTGGATCAAATCTTTGATTTAGATTAATAGTTTGAATAAGTACTTTTTCCCCCTCAAAAATCGATAAACGTTTGTTCTACTACTTTTTCGAAAAATCGCTGGTTTAGCGGGAAATCGCTAAAAACCGCTAAAACTTTTTTTTTAATAATTCATGTGTAAAATTTAATATTATTCGTCTCAAAATTGGATATCAGAAATTTTGGGACATGGAAATGTTTTCGTCACTAGACTTTTAACTCGTAAAGAGATTTTTTTTTTATAAGTTTATTTCACCTCAAACTCGCACTGTTGTTATCGTTGTTACCACTGTTGCTGCCGCCATTATTATTTGTTGTTGTTGTTGTTTTCATTTTTATTGCCCGGCAGCCACATGCGAAGAGTGGACGAAGCTGCTGGACGCTGCTTGTTTGCACTGTCCACAAGTAATTGGATTGGCAGAGGTCATTCAGGAACGCACAGGAATCGCCAGGCGTATTTTAATGTTTGCTCGTTTATTGTGTTGTACGACACACGCCATGATAAATTGAAATGTGCTAAAATTAAAAGCCAATGTGTATACAATTAAAAATAAATAGCCCTTAACCTTCCGTTCCGTGAAAGTCAGCGATCACCAATCGATAACAAACCTTGCATGGTGCTCGTGTCAAACTCGATGCGATATTTATTTAAATGGATCATCGATAATTCTACATATTCAGCGATAACAATAAACATACATTGCGGTGTATTTTCCGGACTTCACATATAAATTGAGATGACACAATTTGTGCATACATATAAAATAAATGACTATGCAATTGCTGAGCTCTGCACTTCGTTCTCCACAGAAATTGTGTAAACACAAACAAAAAAGTTGAATGAGCAGCAAGTATTTAAAATTACAAGTACTCGAGTAAGAAAACGTGATAATTTTTACTATCATCGCCAATCATTGTGATGGAACTCGAAAAGTATCAAAGCGCATGAAAATGATTTCTATAAATCGATTGTAAGTAACAAGAGATCGATGTTTGTCAAAAGGCGATGTTTTCCATCTTCAAATTGTGATCACATTTGCTTTATATTTTATTTTTAAAGGAATTTTTCAATTTTATGACACATGGTGATTTTCTCATAAAAATATTTTATGTTTATGAATATAAAATTAGCCAACACAAGTCGTCTCATCACCCAGATTCATACTTTATGAAGGGATTATTGTGCAGACGGCAGACTTCAAATTAGACCATGACAGGTCCGAGGCACTGCTCCCATTAACGTTAACGAGAAACACACTGTCGGACAAACGGACAGACAGACAGCCCTACTCTATGTCCACTTGTTGGGCGAGCAGCAGACAGTTGCAAAAAGCGTCACGTTGTGTCCTCCAGTGCTATATGTTTTTTTTTTTTCTATTTGTTTTTTTCATTTTATTTAAACGATAAACTAGCAGAAAATGCTACAGACGAGCAAACTCGACTTTGAAAGACCTTGCATTCTATAAAAACTAAAAATAAATCAAGCGGGCAAGTCTATAGTCGAGCTCCCGACTTTAGGATATCCGTTAAAATATTTTTAATTGCATGCTTTTAGGCACTTACATTGCTTAAGAACTTTAATTAGCCATTACCACCTTACTATTTGTCCGATCTTGTTGTGTGTAAGTAGGATGATAGCTTTAATTTACATATAAATATGGGTAATTCACAGTGAAATAAAACATGTGCCAAGATTTTATTTTGTTGTGACAAAAAGGGAAACTTAAAGGTCTTGATTAGCACTATAATTGGTGCTAAGATTGATTTTGGGCAATTGTTCGTTTTAAGATAATTTAAAAAACCATGGCATTCGCACGCGACTCAAATAGAAGTAGTTTTTTCGACGACCAGTTCAAGCACTGATTTCAGCGAAACGTGAACGAATATTTTAATGCAATTCATTTTAAAATGCAATGCATTGATTTATCGTAAAATCAGTTTTCAAAATATAAGAAATTTTATACTAATAAACAATGAAAAATGTATTAAATTTATTAAAATACGGGTATCCTAAAGTCGGGAGCTCGACAATAGCCTTTCCCACCTGCTTTTTTTTTAATCTTGCCAAAATGATCAAAAATTTTGACTCGTAAATTTGCTAGCTCGAAGTTGAAATTTTCATAGCTTTGACGAAACTGATCAAGTTTTCAAGCGGAAAGTCATTTTGATCAGATGCTTGCCCTCTCAATTCAGTAAATACAGGGTGTAAAGAGAAATTGAATGCCTTGGGCTGGACACTGGACTTTGTTACAGCCATAAAGCTTGAGACTTTGCCAAGCGCGTTGGAGGCTGCAACATGGGGTGGCAAGTGTGTTGTAAAATGTGCAGCACAAGAACAGAAGCGAAGAAAGAATTGAACAATAACAGCCAAAAAGGGGCGGGGAGAAGCTTTAAAAGTTGCGCAGAAACAAATCGTTTTGTTGATTTCAACCAGAAAGGAAAGGGGAAGGGGAAAGCGAAAGTGGCAGTGGCAGTGAAAGGAGTGTGGAGTGGGCAACAAATCAGCTGACCGAACTTTGTATGTACATATATAGCTGCCATTGGCTTCATCAAAACATTTCGCAACGTCGCTTCGTTTTAATGGCAGCAGCCAAGTTGTCAAGCATGATGACGATGGCGATGGCGTTGGCAACGGGAATCCAAGCGACCGACCTTTTGTTGCTTAATTGGCGCGCTGGCCGGTCGAGCTGATACACTGACAGAAAATTCAAATGGAAAAATGTAACAGCGGCGATAGGCACCATTACTTGCATGTCATCAGGACTATACGTAGTGTTGCCAATTTGTCCTTTTTGCGGACAGGTCTGTCCATTTTGGAACTGTGATTTCCGGAAACATTTTAAAACGTCCCCTATCCGGTAAAATTCCTTTTTTATTTTATTTTATCCTTTTATTCATCCTTTTTTAATTGTTAATTCGCTTATATAATTTATTAATTACAACAATGTGGTATCTATTTCATATGGATTGTCCGACATCGCTAAGCATTTCTCGAACCATAAATATGCTGCCAATTAGTCCTTTGTGCTGACACATTTGGACTTTTAAAAATGGCAATGAATTCCCTATCCGGAAAAAATAACATTTTTTAATTTTTTTTACTTTATCTTCATTCATTTTTTTTTCATTGTTCTAAGTCTCTTAAAGAATTTATTTTTTTTTTTGGGTTAACCGTCCGGTTTTTGTGTAGAGGCGTTGGCAACACTGACTACACGACAGATTTAGGCAGATTTTCAGAATATAAAATAATTACACAACATTTTAGTTAGTTTTATATATTTTTTTATATTTTAATTGATACGCCACAAAACATCTTAATCACATAAAGTAAGATTCCGTTAAAAGTTGGAAATGTTTGTAATGAAAACTTTTTATAAAGTAGGCTTAAAACATCAAAGAAAACAGAAAATCAATGAAAAAAGTTAATCATATTTTTTGTATTTAGCTTAACCAACATTAGATTCCAAGTTATATTCTTTAAATTGTTGAAAATTTTTTAATTTATAATTTTCAAATTTTTATTATTTATTTATTTTATAACAATTGAGAAAATTTTTTTATTTTATTTTAATGAAATTTAAACAAAGTTAAAGGTTTCTACACCACTTTGTTATTGCCTTGATAAAGGCATGACAAGAACAAAATTAATTGGCAGCTATAGACGATTCAAAAAAAAAAGTGCTTAAGGTAATTTTATTTTTATTTTTTCAGATCAGACTTAGCTTAGTTTATGCTAAATAAAAAAAAAGAAGCCGGAGCAACATTTTGCACCGTGTTTGCAGCATTCGTTCACGTCCATACGCCATTTGCATTCCGTCATTGCCTTTTGTCCTGCGCCAGCCGTTTTTGTTGTACGTGTGTGCCATATAACTTTGGCAGCGCCGGCATTCTCAGCGCGCATTGTTCCCTGAGAGAAGAAAGCAAGAGTGCAACAGGGAGGGGGAGAGAGCGAGCGAGCGCGCAAAATACGTAATCACAACAACAGCAGCAGCTGAAGGCGTCAAAAATTACAGCAACAAAACAATGCACATCGGGCCACAATCCCTTTTTTTTTGGCATAAACTTTAATTGTAAACCTAGAGACTTGAACTTTGCATGAATCTTAGTTAGACTAATTTAGAATTTCGAATTTTTTTTTTATTTGGACCAAGCCTTCCGACTATGAATATGTATAAAATATTTTTAAAAAATCCTAATGTAAAGATGGGGTCTTGAAATTTGGCATGAATCTTAGGTAGGCTAAAGTCGAATTTACCCTTCTTTATTCTTTTTAAGGGACACAAATATAAAAAGGAAAAAAATATTCGTAGGGGAAAATTAAGTACCATCAATCGTAGAAGCTGACTGAGTTCAGAATTTTCAAAAGTTATTTTAAGTTCGATTTAACAATCGCAAAAATTTTTAACTAAATTTTTCTGATTTTCATAACATTTTGGGATTAATTTGAGGCTGTGAAAGATCGAATCATATACAGTTCACAAAAATCTTGAAACATTTTTATTTTTAAATTTACTTTAATCTTGATACATGTTAGATTAAGTACATAGTAATCAATTTTAATACCAATGTTTAGTATAAAAAATCTTTGTTACCTCTGGAGGTACTTCTACCATAACCACAGATTTTATATTCTGACTAAGTTTATTTAAAATCGGAATACTTAATTTAAGAATAATAGTACCTTAAATCCGAAGGCTTTAAGACAGGTATAAATTAATTTGCGGACATATTTTACTTGGTGATGGGATATTTTTTTGAGTGTAAAATAATCACAAATTTATTTATAAATTATTAATAAATACCCGAAAAATTGTGAAAGTTGCCCATAGTGCGTTGGCTCGTTGACTGCCACTGCCTCAACTGTGGATAGTACTGAGAATGAGACAGAATCTGGCGTTGGCGTTGGCGTTGGGACTTTGGGCATCAGCAGAAGGGCGGTCATTGCAGTTATGTCACATGGCTGACTTAATTCATTCATTTAGACGACTCTCTGACAATTGTAGGTGTCGCGCCGTCTGTCATTTCGTTGTTACCAGCGACGCAGTGCAGCAGGCCAACAACAACAACAACAACAACAACAACAATGCAGCTACTTCTGCTGCTCCTACTGCCAGTGGAGAGCCATTATGGCACCGGCATTGTCAATGACTGGCACTGGCGAATTATTATTGCCTGGCGCAGGCAGTTGGACGACGACGACGCCCAAACTGCATGTCATTGTTCCTGCCCTGGTCGCCATTGTCAACTCCCGTCATGTAAATGCAAATGACTATGTGTGTGTGTGTGTGTGTGTGCACATGCATGCATTTGTCTACTTATATACATATGTATGTATGAATTACAGATGTACACGTGCCCAATTGGGTTTCGTGACCCGCGTGACTCCAATTTGGCTAAAATCCGGTGTGCAAACCAAAAAACTTCTGGAGAATTTTTTAGTCCAAGAGTTTCTGTTCTCCCTGAACTGAAGGTTTTGATTCAAACCCCGATTCAGTATACATACTACAAAAATCATTTTTATTGTTTTCATTTCATTGATTTTTTAAATCAATTAAATTTATTTTTAAAATGGTAATTTTGTAAATAATCCAACTAAGTTGTATGATTTAACTATGACCTATTATTGAATTAAATTGACTAAAAATCTACTATTAAATTGACTAAAAAAGAGCCAAAACTTTTAGATTGCAGTTCATGTTACTTTTGCATTTAATAAAATAAAAAATATTTCGTTCACAAACACTTAAAGCAGATTATTTCACATTTTATGATTATGTTATTAAAAAAAAATAAAACAGAGTCAAATCGAAAAAAAGCGCCTTGCGCCAACAGGAAAAAAAGAGGCAGTTCTGGCACAATAACGCCAATTGTGGCAACCGTGCCCATCTCTAATATGCATGTGTATGTACGTTTGTATGCACATTTGTGAGTGTATGCGACATGTGCACTCCATCTTGTTATGACGTTTGAACCATTTCGCGCAGGTAAAACTGGGATGGGCAACAACATGACTGCTAACCATTTGTCAGCTAGTCAATCAGTAGCTTGGCAGGGCGGTGCAAACTTGGTCTATTGTACTCTGCTCAGCAATTCTCATTTACTTTTCTCTCTCTCTCCTCTCTCTCTCTCTCTCTCTCTCTCTCTCTCTCTCTCTCTCTCTCTCTCTCTCTCTCTCTCTCTCTCTCTCTCTCTCTCTCTCTCTCTCTCTCTGATGTGGATTTTAATCAGGTACGTATGTATGTACTACATGCACACTCTAACACATACATATGTACAAACAAACGAACCTAAACTAATTCTAATTAAAGTCAATACATATTAAAGTTTTTTTTTACGGTTTCAGTTACGGTAAGCAATTTCAAACGGCTAATAACGCGTAATCCCTGATGTCAATTTAAAAAAAAACGATTTAATTTTTTTTAATTTATACATACATATTAAATATATTATTTTTCAAAAATAAATAAATAAATAAAAAATAGTCAACAATTCGTTTTAATTGACCCAGTGTATTTAATCAACTTTCTTTTTTTTAAGGCTAACCGTCACCTGCTGTCTCCTATTTATCCAAACCTGATATTCCACCTCTCCGACAAACTTTCGAAATTTAACTGCTTTCAGCGCGGGGCGTATTGTTTGATTTTTTAGACTATCGATCAATTCCGACGGCAACAATCGATCGGGTGTGAACACCCGCCACTCTAATGGTGATGGTATTAAGTCAGCGCCGTTTAATTCCAGATTATTACTGTTACATGACAATTCGGATGCTCCTTCTAAGTGGTGCTTTGGTAACGTGTCCATATGCTGATTTAATTCGTGCAAGGAAATTTGTGGGGTGGTGTCGCCACCACCTATCGGATTAACCTTCAACTGCAAATGAGCTTGGCACAACCCAATCCGTGCTTCCATGCTACATAGAAAGTCCATGCCCAGAACTACGTCACCCAAAACTGCGGGTAAGACCAACATCGACATTGTCACCTGCTTTTGTCCCATTCGTATGCACACCACCAGCCCCTGTGTAACTTCCCTTGCGGTGCAGTCGACCAGGGTTATCCGTTCGAGCACTGTGCGCTGATTATTTTCAGTAGTAAGTGTCTGTGCAAGGGATTCGCTCACGAAGCTGCGGCTCGTGCCTGTATCGATTGTAGCTTCCATGGACTTGTCATCGATGGTGACCGCAGCTACTATGCGACCTCTATCGTAACGTAGTAGTGATTCTACTAAAGGCGGCGGCGGCTCTTCTGCGCTGTCTACTTCCAGTATCATATGCCTACTCATCTCTGGTGTTTCGGTGTCAAGTGGGTTCAGGCTAGTGATAGGCTCCTCCGGATGCTTCTTCTGGGGAGTCTCCTGGCGTAAGACGTCTCTCAATCGGATTAACTGCTCTAACGTTGGGTGCTCATGGCGTCGGGTGAACAACTGGTACTCTGGCAGCAAGCTCTCAAAAATTGTATTCAGTTCCTGGTCCTCGTCGTACTCTGATCGTTGCATTATGGCGCGTAAAACTTTAAATAAATATTTGTGTAGAAATTTTGGATTGTGATCACCGATAATTCAATTATTGCATCGCACTTGTTCCCATCAAACGATATATCGACACGAAGCATTAATCGATAACGATTTTGATCTACATTAGCCAGCCATTTGCAGTAAATTAAATCAAATAAGCGATTTATTAAAAAAGCTATGTAAGCAAATTTCATAAAAAAAAAACAAAGCAAAGCCGACAATATAAATTAAAATGGCAACGATTACATTTCTGCATTGACTGGCAACACTACAGTGCTGCAGGCGCAAGCGCAACAGCGCTGCCATCATTTCAACAATATAAGACAAAAACATAAAATCAGCAGTGGCAAATAACCCCGAATTTAACTGAGTTTATGGTAAAGTTACAATTGCATTATGTCAATTCAGTAAATCCGCAAATATAAACAGTAATTCAAATTTCAACGGCTGAATCTTTCCATCAACTGGCAGCACTGCAGTGTTGTCAAGCGCATTTCAAATTTGACTTTTGCGCTAACGAACGTCGTGGAAAACGCAAGGAGCACGCAAAAACCGACGCTGTACAGAATTTAAACAAAATAAAACGACAATTAAACCAAACTGCAATTAAAAGAGTAAAGTAACTGCAATATGGTGGGAAGCGCTGTGAACACACAAATGGCAACAATGCGCAATAGTGCCGCTGCCGTCGCGGCCTTGGCAAACACAAACAACAAAGGACAACAGGCCGAAAAGCAAGAACAACAGCAACAGCAACAAGTGACCTCGAGTTTAACTGAGATTATGGCTAAACTGCAATTGGATTATGGCAATTACAAATACACTGTCTATCGCTGTGCTAGCAAATTTATGGCCTTACAAAAGATCTTTCACAGTAATTAAATTATACATTACATTCTTTTTTTTTTTTAAATATTACTGTAAATTATATTTGCAAATTTGTTGCAGCTAGCAAAATACCCTATAAATTGGTCTTGGCCATATTGGAACGCCATGGCATGCCCGCCAGCAGCGGTAATTGTAATTTAAATTTGATGGTGCCGCCGTTTCAGCTCACATCGCTGTTGCACGATATTTATTTTGCCTGCGAGAAACTGGGACATTTTACAAAAACACCAAATTATCAATTGGATACAGCCACCGGACTATTGGCCAATTTCTTTTGGAACATCTATGATCCGTAAGACAAAAGACCCTTTAAAATGTACTTTGTATTTGAGCTAATTTGAATTTGTAGACACCGCCGTCATTCCATATCGTTGCTGGAGATCAAGGTTACATTTCTGCTGCTATGCAAGCTGTACAGCAGCGATCACATGATTGGCGACTTCTTTTGCCTGCTGGCGGATGCGAAATCCCAGTGCGTTTCCCGCTACGCCTTTGAGCAGCTGCTGCTAACGATAAGCAAGCTATTGAGCTACTTGGGCGAGGCGAAGGCCTATGGATCGCACAATTTACCAACCATGATGGAGCAATGTTTTGCACGTTGTCATCATGGAGTCGCCGGCCTCAATGAGCAGCAGTTTCATAATCTCTGGACGCACACACAAACACGCTTTCTCATCTATGGCAATCTGTTGGCGCTGGTGAAGCGCATTGAGGATACAGAGCATTTGATACATAGCAATCAGTGTGCAGGATGTCGCATGGAGCACATTATTGGCATACGCTTCAAGTGCCAAGTGTGTCGTGATGTATCATTGTGCCTGCCCTGCTTTGCGGCTGCCACGCCAGTAAGTGGCAAGCATGAGCCATCGCATCGCATGTGCGAGGTCTTTGTTGAGGATCAGCCGACACCAAAACGCTGGACACACTATCTATCAAGACTTTGCGGCTGGTTTCCCTACGCACAAAAGACGCAACGTGCCGACGCCGAGGAAGAGGAACGTCGTGGCTTTTGTAATGCCCAAGAGAGTGTCGCCGGCGTTGGACAACCGAACAATACCACCGAACTGGCGCCCATTCCAGCCGAAACACGCAGCATACGCAGCAATTCCACAATCCGTCTCAAGTCACCCACAAATGAGAAGCCCGCCACAATGGCACAGCAACCACAACAGGAGCTATGTATGCGCAGCATTTAATTATGTTTAGATCCTGTACTGCAAAAAGTACAAAGTTTAAGTTTATTGCCTAGAGCGCACTGCAAAATTGTTTCTTGAATAACTTTCGTTTTTAGACCCAGAACTTTAAAAAAGTGCAGGGGTCTATTAACTTTGTCACAAAACAAAAATGTGGTTAACAGACAGACCCCATAAAGTATATATATTCTTGATCAGCATCAACAGCCGAGTCGATATACCCATGTCCGTCTGTTTGAACGCGTCGATCTCAGAGATTGCAACAGTTAGAAACATCGAGATTGGTATGTAGGTTGCTGGATACCGGACGCAAATCAAGTTTGCTTTTAAATTTAGATCGGACCATTATATCATATAGCTGCCATAGGAATGATCAGTCGAAAAACAAGTCATAGTACAAAAAACCATTTTGTTAGAGATATCTCAACCAAACTGACAGAATATGACTACGGGATAGTCTTTGGCATCCTGACCAAATTTGGTTGCAATCGGACTACTATATCATATAGCTGCCATAGAAACGATCATTCAAAAATCAAGTCTCAGTATGAAAACCTTTTTCCGTTGTTTGAGATATCTCAACCAAACTGACAGAATATGGCTACGGTATGGTCCCATACATTTTGATCATACATAATAATATTATTATACCAATATTCTATTTTATGGAGACTGACACAGAGTCGTCCACTTGTTCTTTTCCGATCGCATTGAAGTTTGTCAGCACCATTTATATTTAAAATTAATATTTGGTTAACATTGCATTTAAGTTTGTTTGTTAATATAAGTAAATTAAATTTATTTCTAATTTTTTAGTAAGTTTAGAGTCGCTCCTTTGTAGCCTTTTTTTAATTAACCCTTCGAATTACTTAACTAATGTTATCCTTTACCTTTGCAGGCTCCTTAACTGGCCTCGCCACCAACGCCTCCGAGCGTCTTCAGTCCATCATTGATCGCGTTCTACTGCAAAATGCGTAAGTTTAATTTGCAATGCAATGTTTCCCTTTCACATTTTCATGCATTTTTTAATTTTTGCCATAACAGCAAGCTGGAAACCCAGCTAAAGTTGTTGTCGACAACTTCTAGCGCTCAAATCTCCGAGTTTCTAAGTGCTCATCAGCGTTTCTTGCTACAAATCATTGAGGATATGCGGCAACTATCCGTAAGACGAAAGCGAAATTTACTTTATGTTAACTGTCTTACCCATTTTTATTTGATTTCAGCGCGCTTCATCTTCAGCTGCTCCATTGATCAGCTCTACTTTTCTGAATGCCAGCACACCACAGCGTCTGTCGGTGCCCGTTGAACCGGCGGTCTATGATATGTATGCGCCTGTGGGCGCTAATTTGACACACTCCAGTGAGTTTGAACTTTGTTTCTATATAGTATAAAATAGAGATTAAAACCCTAACCCTTAACCGATAAAAACCGATTGAAAACTGTAAGCCGAAATAACCGTTTAGTTACCTTTTCATTTATAAGAGTTAATTTCGGTTTTTCATGCATTCAAAAAAGTATTTTTCATTTACATGTACCTAAAATTTAAGAATATTAAGTGCACATATTCTTAAATTTTATGTGTGACTGAAACATTAATAAATGAATGTCTTTTAAATTTTTATTATTATTATATGATTAATATAATTATATTTTTTGCAAACAAAATTTGTTTCTTGTGAACCGAAAACCCAAATGCGTACAAAACCGAAACCGTAACTAAAACCGATATTCGTATCGGGTTTAATCCCTATTATAAACATATATTCTTAATCGATATAAACATTACCGTCTCTTCAGTGCAAACTTTCTTTTTGTACTGCAACTAGACGAATCGAATTACTATAGCATGTTAATAAATAGTTATTTATTAAAACTTTCCATCAGCAAGGGTAACAAATCTTCGGCTTGACGAAGATAGATCATTAGTCTATCTCTTTTCAATTTCATGCTCTCACACGCCTTCTCTTTCACATTCGCTTTGCAGTTAATGGTGCCGATTTGAATCGCAGCTATTTGGAGGCCAATAAATCGGATTATTCGTTGAGCGACATCAGTTTGTGGTTCGATCAACGTCGTTCCAGTTTGTTGCAAGCACCTGGAGCGGCGCAAGCGGCACCGATGTCATTGCCCATGCCGCTGGGTGCACTCTTGGAGCAATCGATCAACGTGGATATGCGCGACACGGAAATGGCAAATTTCAAATTGCTGCTAAACAAAGTCAAGGAGATTGTTGAGGATTCGTATAGTGACAATGCGGAACTTTCGGCCGCCACACAGAATCTGGAGAATGTGTTGGACAACATCATCAAGACCGAGGAGCAACAACGTCGCAGCATCAGCAGCGCCACAAGCTCGCAGCGTGGACAAAAAACAAAAGCTTCACTTTAATCACAACAGAATAATGACAATAACTAATATTAATCCATACTATGACAAAAACTAGAAATTTGCAAACAATTCATTCGAAATGCTTTAATGTTGTGTAAATATAAATTATTATTTAAGCCAAGTTTATAAAATGTTTCTAACAATTTGACGCTTTTGACAAGTTGTTAAAGACGCAAATCTTCCGATGCTGTAAACATCCTGTGAGGTATATATTTAAATCTATACCTCTTTGGGATCAACAGCTGATCTTCCGTCCATTAAATAATTTTTTAGTTTGTAAAGCTTCACTTTAATCACAACAGAATAATGACAATAACTAATATTAATTTATACTATGACAAACACTAGAAAGTTGCAAACCATTAATTTTAGTTCATTCGATATGATTTAATGTCAAGTGTAAATATTTACAATTATTTAAACCAAGTTTATAAAATGTTTCTTAACAATTTGACGCTTTTGACAAGTTGTTAAAGACGCAAATCTTTCATTGCTGTAAACATCCTGTAGGGTATATATGTATCTATACCTCTTTGGGATCAACAGCTGAGCGTCCGTCCATTAAATAATTTTTTGTTCGTATTTGTAGGAGAAAAAAAAACAATAATTACAATTAAACTTCGTTATGTGCAACTTAAACTGTCCTAAATAAGTTCTTATTAATTTAATTATATTACTTTAATGCTATCGTCAAATTATTAAATTATTAAATTATGTGGATGAAGTTATTCAAAAAAAATATAATTTTAACAAAAAAGATTTAATGCAAATTTCTTAAAATAATCTTATCATTTAAATTTCGTTTGAATGATACAACAATTTTTTTAACCCACGGATAATTTAGAATTTTTGTAAAAGTGTTTTTGTTCAATTTTTTTCCTCGGTCTTAGACAAAAAATATTGGAATGCAGAAAAATTCAAAGAATTCCAAGAGTGACTGCAAAGAAAATTTATCAAAAATCAATTCGCTGGCATTTTTAATGATTTTTTTAAAATAGTAAGAAATTACTATTTTAATCCCTTTTTTCTGAATAACTTGTTCAGACAAAAAGTGACATTTTAGCCATTTTCAAAAAATCATGAAAAATACTAGCGAAATGATTTTTGAAAAATTTGTTTTGCAGTCACTCTTAGAATTGTTTGAAGAACTTTTTTGCATCCAAACATTTTTTGTTTGAAACAGAGGAAAAAAGTTGAACAAAAACACTTTTAAAAAAATTCTAAATTATCCATGGGTTACTGGCTTTTGTATCATCCACTTATACTTATTTTACTGGAGTACTAATCTATAAAAATTCAAATATAATTTGTAATTAAAAACAAGTTAACACTTGGTTAAGTACATAACGAAATAATTTTATTAAGCTACGGCGCGTTTTGTACAAAATATTTAAATACAAAATATATATATTAAACCTAAATAAGCCGACTAATAGATGCACTTCCTCTTGCCTTGACAGCTAGAGGGATTGCGGCTGGATTTGGCTGTTTATCACAGTGAGGAGTAAGTCGCTGGACATTTCCAACTGGTGGACACGTTTCCAAGCGTCGTTGGCTGTGAGTTGCGATCGCGGCGGTTGCAGTTGCAACAACTCGGAAATGGCCTGCAGTTCATCCCGCAGTGCCGATTCCAACAGCAATGCTGCATTTCCAGGCACACTGCAGTCATCCTTGTGCAGCTCCAGCAGCGTGACATTACAGTGCAGCTGGAGGAGATCACGTAGCAGGCGGCGAAGCAGCAAACAAAGTTCCGACTCACTGTGCGCATAAATATGCCAATGCTGGTCGGGATCATTGTGGAGCAGCAGTAGTTGCGTTTGCGGATTGTAAAAGATACGCTGCAGATTCATTCGAGGGCGTTTGGAACTGCTGCTGCTGCTGCAATTGTTGCCAAAGGCAAAGTCCTCCTCATCCAGAGGCTGAATTGCTGTGGGAACAGAACAAGTTGACAATAAAATTTCAGGAGAATTCATTAAATTTAAAGCAGGGATCAAAACCCTAACCGAAGCCGTAACCTTTAACGGGTAAAAACCGATTGGAATTTAAAACCGTAACTGAAACCGTAACCGAAAACAAAAAATGTTTCATTTGACCGAAACCTGTAAACGGAAATAACCGTTTAGTAACCGTTTCATTTATCTGTTTTTCATACATCCAAAAAATAACAATTTAAAAAACAAGTTAAAAAAAATTTAAAACGAACAATTTTGAGCTGTTTAGATTTTTTCCGACTCATAAGTCTTGTTTACGATCTCTGATATTTTGTTATTAGTTTTGTATTTTATTTTGGATTTTCTTTTTTATTGCTTATTTTAAATTTTGATTTTATTTTCTTATGTTTAATATTGAAATTTTTATGTGACATTCATGTTTGACTTTTCATAGCACTGAATAAGCGCAAATAAAATAAATGTGTTAAATTAAATATTAAAATTGTTGAAATGTAACTAAAGTACATCAAACTGAAGAATTTGTAAAATAAATGTGTGAATGAAATATTAAGAATAATAACAATATTTTTCTAAAAAAATTTTTTTTTTTTTTTGTGAACCGAAACATACAATAACCGTTTCAATTCGTTTCGGTTTTAATCCCTGAGTTCAAGTACTCACCCGGCTGCGACTCCTGCTTGACTGTTGTGCACGTCAAGCACAGCTTGGACGTCAGCAGCTGCTCGAATTGGCGTTGCTCCGCCACGGATTGAAACTGCAGACGCAGTGGACAGTGTGCCGTCTGTGTCATGATCACAGCCAGGAAATCCTGATGCAATGTCTGCGGCTTAAAGCTGGGCACGTGCAATTCCGGCTGCTCCAGCAGTTCCGTCACATTTAGGCTTATCAGCTGCAGCTGCAACTGTCGCCTGGACTCGCCATGTAACTCGTAGAGTGCCAGCAGCTGCAGCTTTTCCTCTAGCTTCACCAAATCCTGCAACTGTAGACGCACCAACAGCACTGCACTGCGTTCCGGCGGCAACTGTGCATTGTTTGTGGCCAGACGCCAACTGATGCTGGTGCTGTGCTGCTCCTGACACGCCCAGAACTGGGCCAACTCATCGTAATCCTCCGGCGGCTGTTCATCTGCCTGTAATGGCAGCTCATACAGACGATACGTAAAGTTAAAGCCACCGCCATTGGACAGACGGATCAAGGGACGCAGTGCATGCAATATGTTTGGACGATTGCTCCCCGTGCTATTGGAGAGCAGCGTGCCCAGCACCAAGGAATTGCCGCATATACGTGTCCAGACATCGCCACAGCGACGCAGCAGCTGCTTCTCCTCCAGCTGAGCTGACCGCTGTCCCGGCGCACCAAATGCATTTAAGTCCCGGGCACGCACAAAATCCTGATGCGTCAAGGCGCGTTGTGTGTGCAGCTCGGCGCGTGCTCCATGGACGCGCTGCATCAGGCGTTGAAAGCCGGCGGCGCTGCAGGCGGCAGTTGTGCCCGACGCAGCATCTTCGCCACTGGCAGCCGTCTGGAAATTCGTGCATTGCCGTTTGCCATTGTTAAAGTGCAACTGGACATAAGCCTGATACTTGATGGGACCTCGGACCAGTCGATACTCCTCCACGTTGTCGTGCTGCGCAATCAGCTTAAAGCTGCCGCCATGCTCACTTGGACGCTGCAGCACGAGCAACGTGTGCCAGCATTTTAGGAGTACATAAATATGCTCGCCCAGCCACACGAATTTGCCAATGCTCAGAGGCAGCTCATCGGCCGCGTGCAACATGCTGTAGCTGGTGGAATCCCCGCTCACATCGGCCACATCGTCGCGTATAAGGAAACTGCTGATGGGCCCGCTATACGCTTGCAATTCCTTGCCCAGCTTTTGGAGGCACGTGCTCTGCAGATCGATGTGATGCACCAGCTCCTTCTTGCGAAACTCATAGAATCTCAAGTTGCGACTGAGCAGCAGGCTGGATTTGGACCTCTTCACATGCAACTGACTGCAGTAGGCAACTGTGCTGCGTTGTATGAGAAATTCCGGCACATCCTCCTCGATCAGCGGCAGCATAGCAAAAAAGGTAAACAAATAAAAAAAAGCCGCAATACAATTAGTATTAGAGATGTGCAATGTGCGGACAGAGCTGCCTCTGTGTTGGCGATCCCACCAACACCTGCTAGAGGTGGAGGAATATCGATAGATGACACCGATATTATTTTTCAAACCATCGATAACTTTAGATAGTTTTCGATAGTGTGTTAATTTGAACATACATATACATATGTATATGGCCGCTCGATAGCGCTTGACCATCCACCTCTAATTGTGCCAATGCTAAAAGCGTTGCCACTGCGTTGACGATCCACCACGATTGGTTATCGATATCGATGTCCAATACTGTTTAGCAAAATTCAATTTTAACGGCCACCTGATTTTGTTTAAGACTATTTTAATACATGTAAATTGCACAAAGCGCAAAAAAAATATTTTTGACAAATAAATTGTGGCTTACAACTATAGTACACTATAAAGTGTACATATGTATATAGTAGGAACAAGACAATGGCTTTGAGAAAAAAAAAAGAGTGGAAAAAAATGAGTTTTCGGAACTTATTCCGCAATCACAAGAAGGCGGGTCACTTTGAGCGCCTCCCCCATTAAAACAACAATTCAGTACTTAGATTAACATTTGTTCCCGCGACGCCACCAACATTGGCTTCTGCTGGCCCACACCAGCTGGACCACCACCCGCTATGATCAAGGAACGACGCATTCGATTGCGCTGCATGCTGGAATTGCGCTCTCTGACCGATTGGCGCATCTGTTGCCGTCGTCCGTTCGCAACACTGGCTGCATTCTTTTCCGCCGCATTCATTGCCGCCAACAAATCAAAGGCAGCACGTTTCTGCTCCTTGGTCCACATGTTGGTCACTTGCTGTTGTTGCTTCACGGCCAGCGGTGGACGCAACGTCGTTGTCGTCGTCGGCGGCTTCACAGCGGGCGCAGCTGGCGTCACTGCGGATTTTGTTGCTGCCTTGCGACTGAGTCCAAAGAGCGACAAAATGGACTTGCGTCGCGTGCTGGAGGCTTGACTGTCGGCGGATTCGTTGCTGGAGACGCTGCTTTGCATGGGCAGAGGCGCAACTGGAGCTGGAACTGGAGCAAGTGCAGCAGTGGAATGACTAAATTTGGCTGGCGACTGAAACGTGACCTTGCGCAATGTGTTGGAGTTGTTGTTGTTGTTGTTATTGCCCTGCAGCTGCTTGGGCGCTGTGAGCATGGCCAGATTCATTTTGGCCACCGTTGGCGATGTCTCATTTAGCTCAATGCTGCAATAGGTGTCATCGTGTCGCGTTGCCGCTGGCTTGGCACGCGGTGGCAACTCCGGCGGCACTACCTGAGACACCTGTGACCCCTGTCGACATTGGCACTGCTTCTGGTTCTGCGCCTGCTCCGCCTGCTCGAGCTTCTGCAGCAACTGTCGCTCCATGGCCTGGACACGCTGCTCCGCCGCCTGCAACTCGGTGGCACGCTGCTCCAACAGCGATTCCTGAGCGCGTATGGCCGCCAAACGCTGCTGCAGTGCATCATTAAAGATACTTTGGGTTAGACGGCGTGGACTCTCCTCACGGCGTATGCTCTCGTATAACGAGGGATCCGATTGCTGCAGGTGTTTGCTGCAGCTGGCCAAGATGCGTCGCTTGGCCGAGTAGAACAATTCAGTGCGCAGATCGGGCGTAAAGACGCCCGTGACACTCAGGCGTCGTTGGCCATAGCCCTCATTGAAGCTATATTGCTCCGTGAACATGGTGCTGGACAGCTCCGGCGGTGACTCCGGAAACAATTTGCCCACGCCGGGCAACTGGAAATCCTCGCCAGCATCGATGAGTTGGGGAAATTGGCCATTCAGCTGACCAATATTACGCACCAGAAGCGGATGACGTGTGATCACCTCAATGCCTGGTCGCTGTTCATGATCCACGGCAAGCATAAAGCCAATTATCGACTGCAGATCGGAGCTATAGACACCGGGAATGCAACTAAACTGGCCGTGGGCAATGTTATCCGATAGCTGGGCAAAGGCACGACCACGAAACGGTGGACGCAAAGCGCACAGCTCGTAGATGAGACAACCGACGGCCCAGACATCGCTCTTGCGATCATATTGCCGTCCCTTGACCAGCTCCGGACTCATGTAGTGCGGTGTGCCCACAAAGGAGGCGGCAAAGCTCTGATCCCGTCTCAGTACACGCGCCAATCCAAAGTCGCCCAGCTTGACATTGCCGTGGGCATCGAGGAATATATTCGCTGGCTTGATATCCCGATGAAGGATCGTGCCCGAGGGTATCTGGTTGTGGCACACCTGCAGTGCTCGGCACAGCTGGAAGAGCACACGCCAAATGTATGGCTCCTCGAAGCGTTGTCGCTGCTCCCGGGCGCGTTGTATGAGCTGGGCAAGATCACCGCCATCACAGCACTCCATCACAATATAAATGGATTTGGCCTCACGGTTAACCAGATGATGATAATATTGCACAATATTCGGATGCTGCAGTTGGCGCAGCACACTAATCTCCGAAATTAGAGATTCACATTTCTCATCATCCAATTCATCATAGTTCATGCCCTTCCAGGCGTACAGTTCACCAGTGATCTTGTCCTTCACCTTGTAACAAGTGCCAAAGGCTCCGTTGCCCATCACCGCCAGCACTTCGTAATCTTGCAGCGTCTTGTTTGCAAATTCGCTTGTCGACATTTTTATTATTGTTTTTTTTGTCTCTTCGCTTTTTTCTGCACTCATGCTGAGGCTGCTGCAAATTTGATTTTATTTCTTTTTTTTCGCTTCGTTCGTTTTTGCTCCGTCTTCTGTTTCTCTATGTTATCGTGCGCCCGTTCTGTTTGCTTTGAATGCCGAAAACTAACTGATCCATCTCATTGCTCCTGCAAACGAGTTTCGGCAAAACTCAACACACACACAGACACAGACAGAGACAGGCAAACGCATGCGCACCCACACACATACACGACATTACCTGCGAAAAACAACAAAACAGCGCGAGCACAC
Source organism: Drosophila quinaria (assembly GCA_035047525.1). Taxonomy (NCBI): domain Eukaryota; kingdom Metazoa; phylum Arthropoda; class Insecta; order Diptera; family Drosophilidae; genus Drosophila; species Drosophila quinaria. The sequence continues at coordinate 29,228,028 of JAWNPO010000455.1, forward strand.
AAACAAGTGTGTTAGTCGCTGGCTGCACATTAGAGATGCGCAAACACAAGCGTGACTGGCAAATGTGCACTTATAAAACCAATACCAAAGAGAACAAACAAAATGCTGACTGCGCTTCAGTGCTGCAAACAAAGGAAAAGACGCAAAACGGAAAGATGTTTTTAAAAGGACAAAAAATTTGGACAAACAAAGTCTTCTTATTAATACACATAATAATAATTCATATAATAATATCAAAGCTTTAAAAATAACTCTTATATTGAATTTACTGGTTCTTTATTGACCAGTAAAATATTTTTCACAATAAAGGCACTAATGTTTTTTTTTTTATTTCAAAGTTATGAATATATTATATGAACCATAGTTGTATTTGATATATTATATGAGCTATTAAAAAGGCATTTTTTCCGGATAGAAGACGTTTTACAATTTTTTCGGAAATCGCAGTTTCAACACGGACAGATCTGTCTGCGCTTACATTTCTACATTCACAACAAGGAAAGAAAGAGAGAGGTTCATGTGACAGCCAAAACCAACATAGCACTTACATAGCAATATTAATAAAATTTTACCCATATTTTACAATTTTACAAACTTTCGTACCAGTTAAAAATCTGACTACGAATTTTGTTGCAAATCGCGCTAACCGTGACTTTGAGTGTGCCGTGATTTGAAAATCACAGACGCAGTTGCTCAGCTCTAAGTGCACATCTTGTTACGTTCGTAGAATGCTGTTGCCGTTGCACTCACACTTGCAGGCAGACAGAACCTACCATAAAGGTTGACTGCGACGCAGACGCACTTTGCAAATCTTGGACGCAGCGGGATCGCTGCCGTCGCCTTGAGCCTGTGTACAAAATAAAAGCCGTTGGATGTGTGTAAAGGACAAAGTACCAAAGGTCCTTTGGCGCAGCACGCCCGCAATTTGAAACAATTGTGTACGCTTGTTGCCACAATGACCATAAAAATAAATTAGTTTTGTTGCATTGGCATTTCAATTTGTGTGTTCTGTTCTATCCACTCGGCTGTGAGTTTCTGTCGCACAAGCGGATTATGTTACACACACACACACACACACAGACAAATCATATTTCATTTTCATATGCATTCCGTGCTTAGTTATTATGAAATGTGTATATCTGATATTCTCATCTTTTTTCATTCAGCAAAACATGCGCTGCTTAAAATCCTAACGGCTTTTGCGCATTCAAAACACTTCGGCTATCTCGCTCTCACACAAGGTGCAAAAACATTCTGCATACAGTGGCTCACAGCTTATTACGTGCAGGGTGCGACAGTGCATTTTAAAATCGCATAGTCGCTAGACCATTAAAAATATCCAAACAATTCAAATGCGAGTCTTTCTATATTTAGTTAAACCTTTTCTTTATGTAGTTAGACCGTTCCTTTTTTTAGTTCTGCAAATAATTGTTTAAACTAAATTAAAATTAAAACTATTGACCTTTTTTGTGACTCAGCTTATTTCGCGCGAGCACTTTGTGTGACTTTAACTGTAATTCTTATGTAGCAGCTAATTTTATTTTACCTTTCATAGGTTTGATCACCTTAAATTCTAGAAAAAAGTTCTCGAACAGAAATTTAGAATCGGGAATTGGCTCTTACGCATATTAAAAGTGCGGTATATTGCCGAAATTGTTAGTTTAAGCCCTAGATCGTTTCTAAATTTTGCGGAATATTGCTGAAATTGTTAATATAAGCTTTAGCTAGTTTTTTTTAACAATTAAAATTTTCACAGAAATCCGAAAAGATACCTTGTATGTTCCGATCTAAAAACCAATCTAATTGTGTCGACTACAAAAAGAATTGATTTTGCTTTAATATCTTACAAAATGTTGCCTAATTTAAATTGCATTCTCATTTTTTCATTAAGCTGAATGCTTTCAAAGTTGTTACAAACTAAAATATTAGAGGTGTACCAATACTTTTTTGATCCTCTGTATGAGTTTGTGTTTTTTTTTTGGAAATCTCATCCAGGTAGAAGACGGCCTAAAAACGAGTTATCTTCGGCTTATCGTTGGTCCGTGTGTTGACGGTTTTATGGGTTTTCATGTGTAGAGCAAACAATGGACCAAGAAGCAGGCAACAGCGCAATCCTTCATAAATAAATCAAGCTCGACCGTCTTGTTTGTCCTCCTATTGTTTGTGTAGGCGACCGCAAGATGTTAGGTCAGCGAGATTGGTTTGTAATGCTGAGGTTTATGGGCCTACAAATTGGAATACTCGGTAGAGGCATGATGAAATTATATAAAGGTGATGTATTCGCTCTTTCTCTCGGGGCGACGTTTGGTTTTCTATACTCTTCACTTATTTTCGTTTTGTGCGCTGTGCAATATATATGTAAAATCAAAATAAAAAGCAATGGCATGTTTATCTTATTGTTCCTGTTCAAATGCAAGAAAAATACTAAATCATTCGGTTTTTAAATCTAACTAAATTAGCTAACAAATCATCTATTTCACAATTTTCCACCTCCCTTAAATATATATCGTTTTTATTAATTACATTAACATATTTTTGAGGCGCAATCCATATCTGTGAAATTAAAAAAAAAATTAAAAAAAAAAAAATAATTATTTAAAAAAAGAAACCTTATGCTTTATATTGCATTGAAAGTTTTTAAGTGCATTTTGTTGCGCAATTTCGTCTTTATAATATTCTTCTGACTGAAAACGCCTTCCACTTCCGCATTTCACCACGACTTTAAAATATGCTCGATTTATGGCTATAAGCTATTTGCAAATTTTATAAGACATTCCATTTTCAAATATGCTAGATCTAGCCTGAAATAAGCTAATTTGCCAACACATTTTTTTTCATACAGATAATCGTTGCCCCGAAAACCTTGTTATAATTTCATCATGGGTACAGGTATAGACGACCATCCACAGATAAACTTTTCACATAGCCATTTTACAGTTTATTTTAATGACAGTGTGAGAAAAAAAAGGATATTGTATGCAACAAACTTAATGCTAAATCACCAAGATGGTGGCTTATCCTCGCTGCCGGCGGGGCGACCGTACAGTGCGCTCTTGTCACGGAACATTGACATGCGTTCCGTCTCCTTCTTGTCCAGAAAGTGACCAATTGCAAAGCCAAGCAGTGGCAACGCTGCCCACATAGCACGTTTATCCAAACCGAGCACCATTTTGTATGTTGTTCTTTTTTTAAGTCCTTTTAGCTATGACTTTTTAGCGCTGCGCTTTGTGCGTCTCGTTGCTGTTGGCGTTTCCACTCACGTGTATGCGACCAATCCGCGTAGATGGAGCCGACTGTAACAGTTGGAAAGAATATCACTGCACCGTACTTTCGCGCCAGTTGCGAGATAATGCTACTGCCCATATGTTATGTGTCTTGCCCAATGCGAATGAACTGTAAACAAACAACAAGAAATGAGCCACATGAATATGTGCAAACGATTTATGTTTTGTTTTGTGTTACGTAATGAAAGTGCCAAAAACATCTAGGCAAATGACATTTAAGCGTCTGCAATGTTAACAGTTGCTTACTCTGTATGCACACAAGTTTATTGTGTATTTATTAGCAGCCGCTTTTAAGCATTAAAGTCACAAATTTGCCAAAATTAAATGTTATTAAACTTACGCTTATGCAAAAGCCTAATCGACCCAGATGTTTTCGTCCAGTGCCGTCGTATATCGATATTACTACAAGTGTGCCAAACAACTTGGTAACATCGATATTAATATCGATGCTCTTTAAAAAATACCAACAAATGTTGTTTTTTAAATTCCGCATAACAACTTATCTTTTTAAAATATTAATTTTTCCAGATAGTAGAAAGATGTGTAAAAATACTGCGAAGAAGTCAGTTTTATCTCGTCGTGTAAATTGCTTCATAGTATTCAATATCGATATTGAAGTATCGATAACGATACTCTTGCGAATATGAATTTGTTTTTGCCGGCGCGACGACGACGGTGAATTTGCCGGCATTTTTAGATAAATTAATTTCAATAGCGGTTTTTTTCATTGGTTGATTGATATAACTTGAGTGAAGTGCGCAACTGTTTTTGTGGAGCCAATATTTTCGCAAATCTGGATGCATGCAATGAGATGATTGCCGTCGCAGAGCCGCCACTGGAATTCATTCCTCGCGGTCGTCAGGCGGCAGAGGATCATCCTGGGCCATCAGAGCCGCCGCTGCCCAAATGTTTGTCCGCCGAGCATTTACTGCTGCAGCGCCTGCAGAATGTCAATATCTCGTCGGCCACGGAGGAGGCCCAAGAGTTCTGGTGCATACGCGAAATCTATGATGATTACGAGGCAAGCTATGAGCGTGCCCAGCGTCGTCAGCAATTGATTGAACAGACCAAAAAGTGTGGACCGAATGCAGCGGCTGCAACGCAATTGACTTCGTTGCCACAACAACTGTTGAATCCGTTGCAGCAGCGACGCGAGGAGCCCATGTGCGATTACATAGTCAACAATGAGGAGGAATTGTATGTGAACAAGAACACGGTGATTTGGACACAGGGACTGAACGACGATGACGACGATGGCGTCTACAAGCGCATGTGTTTCACCTGTGACACACCGGTGAAATTTGCCTGTTTCCTCAATCGTCGCTTTGTCCGTGGGAGATTGGCACAGCTGCGCGCCTCCGTTCAGCCGGAGGATGATAATTTGACCGCCATTTGTGTGGTGGATCAGGATGCATTGCGTGTCTATTGTGATGATGGTGATGATTTTCTGGCCAATCTTGATTTTCCCATCTCCAGGCTGTGGCAAACCGTGCATGGTTTACTGCTCGAGAAGGATTCGAGCAATGCCCTCATCTCGCATTTATCAATACCGATGCCACGGCTCTTTTCCATGTCGCATCCATTGCACGAGGCCTGCCCGGTTATACTAAAGACATCAACCAATTCCACTGGTTACATGACCGAACCCGAATACAGCGTTGTATTCACCGCTGAGGATTCTGATTTGGTGCTGCTTTATGATGCCAAGTTCTTTAAGCATTTTGTTGCCCGCCTGCGCAAAGTGACGCCCGAGGAGGTCAACTATGTCAGCCAGCAGCAGCAGCAGGATCTACTCACCCACACCCTGCAGGGACATCGCGGCACTCCCGGCTGCACGAGCAGCGTCCTCAGCTTTAGTTCAACCAAAAATACTGGAGGTAAACAGTTTCAATTCCAACTGCAAAGAACATAATGTTCCAATTCCATTTTGGTGTTTAAGCGGAATGCTGGAATGGGAGCGGGAAATAACTATTTTTATGGCAGTTCTCATTTTCACTTGTTGCATAGTTACATGCTCCCAATTCCACATGTTCCAAAATACAAAAGTCTAATTGGAGCGTACTTTTGATTATTGGAGTGAATTGGAAACTGATGTCTTAAATCAGCGGTGGGCACACATGGGCTCCGGGAGCTAGCGGCTGCTCACGTATTCAGATTTCGTGCACACCGCTGTTTTGAATGGCTGATCTCAATTTCGCATGTTTCCTATAGGAAAAAAGTGAAATTTAAAAATTTTAAATATAACTGGAATATATCAGTTCTATAGCTTATCTTAATTTCATACCAAATTGTTTTCAAATCCTTAATTTTTATTAAATGGAGTCAACTTAAACTCAAAAGTTGAACAGCTTTCAGTGAACTTTTTGCCAATTTTTGATGCAGAAAAATTCTTCAAACAATTCGATTTTATGATATTTTAAAAATTGCTAAAAAGCCAAAAAGGGGTTAAAATAGTAATTTTTAGCAATTTTCAAAAAATCATGTTCCAAACCAACGAATCCCAATTTTCAATTAACTTCAATTAAATATTGCTTTCAGCCACACCCAAGCGAACCAACACATCCTTTGCCATGCCAACGCCACAAAATTTCTCCAAGTTCGGACTCAGTCAATCTCAATCTTTTAGTGGCGTTTTGGGACAATCCAAGTATGTTATTCTCACTTGGAATTCGTTCCATTTGTCTAATTTAGCTTTTATTCTTTGAGCAGTCGCGCCTCATTGGCTTCGCCGTTGAGCCAGCTGCAAAATAGCATAAGTCAACAATCCCTGTCCATCAAGGATATGCGCAAGATGACGCATGTGAAGCCGGCCAAGCCAATTGAGCCGGAGATGTGTCTGGAGCACATCTGGACGGAGAATACCTATGGCACGTAAGTGACGTTCGAGTAATATAATGCTGAAAAAGTTTGTTATACAGATTCAAATGCGGACCGTTATAATACCAAAAGATAATATTATATTCAGTAAATATTATTTTATATTTATAATTATTCAATTAAACACAGGGATATCTGTTAGAGGTATGCACGAATTCACTCAAAATTTGAGTTCAAATTAATTAATTCGAACGATTTCGAATTGAGTGAGTGCGAGGCACACTTTAAATTGAATTCGTTTTAGTGTGAGTGAAATGAGTGCGAATGAAGGAATGTGCTATGTGCAAATAATGAATTTGAAATTCATATTCATCCCTCATTGCAGGAAAGGTCAATAAAATTATGTTTTCGGATTCAAACTTAGTTTAAAAATAAGAATTAGATTTAGATTTTATAAATTGCATTTATATTAAGGTGTATATTTATCTTCATTGTTTTCTTTCTTATATGCATTACACACATGAAAACAACAATAGAAAATACGCATGAAAAAAAGAAATCGAGATTCGAAACAAACTCGAATTAACTCATAACAATGTAGCTTTCTCACTCATTCACTTCGTGTCACTCCGTATGAATGTTGTGCGACTGAGTCTGACACGAACGCACCAACTCAATCAAAATCAATCGATTTCTTTCAATTCCTTTCAAACATGAAATCTTCGAGCTTCGTTTTAGCTCATTCATGCAGACCTCTATCTATAAGATAAATTGATTTTCAATTTGAAATATTGTTTTTAATAAAACTCAAAATTCTTTTCATTAAAGACAACGCGAATTCTGTGAGATGGCGACACGGGCATTTATCCACACGGACCTGGTGGGCCAGACGTATCTGTGCTATCTGTTGGCCCGATCCTGCCGCCTGCAGATGGTGCTCCTCAACGGCTACGACACGAGTGATTTGCAGATGTCCACGTTGGCATCGACGCTGCCAGCGAAGGATGCAGTGGGTCTGCAACGCTTGCATATGATTGCCGTGCTGGATCCAGGTGGTAATCTGATACTCTACACTGGCACTGTGCTCATATCCAAGGTGCACATAACACCGCTGCTCACAGCGCCAACAACAACAACAGCAACAACAGCGACGACAGCAGCAACAGCAGCAGCAACTGCAACTCCCACGCCGGCAACTGCTCCTGGCTCAGCACCACATACACCAATGCAGGGCACACTGCAATCGCATCTGAAAGTGTCGAGCAGCTCCTGCTCCTTTGTGGAGGTCCGTCGGAGTAGTCTGTTGCCCACGAAGGCAGCTGCCGATCTCAATGCCTTCGATGAGGAGCTGGAGCTGCACATGCTCTCCCCAATCCAGCCTCAGCCCATGTCGTATACGCAGAAAAAGGCGCACAATATTTGCAAGGCATTGCGAGATCCCGCCGGAAATCGTTTGACTTTGGTTTATGCCACGGGACGCATGTTGCGCATTGCATTGCCGCTGTTGAATGACACACGGCTGATCACACGCTGTGTGGCTGCACTGCGTCAGGTGTTGAATCCATCGCAGTTTCTGCACTTTATCATACGCTGGTATAGTGCACGTAATCCGCCCGGTTCCCGGGATTACAGCATCGAGCAGGAGTGGCAACTGTTTAGAAGCACACTCCTTGGTCTGATGGGTTGCATGGCCGCCTCCTCCGCCTCCAGTGAGCAACCGGATGTAGATGAATCGTATGAGCGTTGTGCCACGCCGCCATTTCAAACAGCCGAAATGTTTTCCGGCGCGGCACAAGATGAACCCAAGAAGCGTCGCAAATACAACGACTGTGAGGCGTACACCGATGATGATTGGGAATTCCTGCTCATGCACACAACACTCGCTCCCTGCGGTGGCGATGCTTCGCACGCCTACAGCGTTGATGTCACAGCTCCGCTTTTCCGTGTCCTTCCCGCCGTATTCTATGGACTGCACATGCTCTACGAGGATCTCAAACTGGATTCGGTCTTTAACAGCGGGCTCATCTATTTGGGAACGGTGAGTGAAATGCATTTAGCTATATGAGATAAAGTGTCACCTATTTAATCCAAATTTGAGACCATAGAAAATTCCCAATATGCAAATTTCATTGGGATATCTCCAGAAATAACTAAAAAATTTAAAAATAAATCTTAATATTTTTTAGTTAATTACGACAGGAGTTTATTAAATGTTAAACTCGAGCTTTAAAATTTGGAAATTATTTGAAAGAATTCAATTCAACATTCAACATTTTTGAAAATGTCAACTTTTGCCATTTGTGCTTTTATTTAAAGACGTACAAATGTCGCGTTCTAGATCCTGGAATGCCCATATACTTTATAGGGTCATAGATGCATCCTTTTCCCTGTTACATGCATTGCAACGAATACAGTATTCCCTTTTACTTATTTTTTAAGTATCGGGTATATTAATACTCGCTAAAGTCAAAAATAGTAAACATTAATTTTAATTTGGACTTTAGTTTTAACCCCAATTGTGTGTTTTCCTTTGCAGTTTCTGCATCAACTGGCGATTGACATGCAACTGGATAGTTATATATTCCACTATCACCTGGACTTTCCCGAGCTGACGCACAAGACCACGAAGATGACAATGCTGAGCTCGGAGCACGGAGCATTGATGCTGTACCAGGAGCTGTTGCGGATGCCGGCGCCAAGTATCTATGCGCAGTTGGAGCACGTGCTGCTGGGCAGGGAGGAGGTGGTGCCCTACAGCTACGTGGAGTGCATCAATGAGCGAAGTCGCAATCTGGTGCAGCTCGTCTCGCTGGTGATGCACGGGCACACCAAGCTCAAGCACTGGTGGCAACTCCTTGAGCTCTTTGGCGCCGTCCAATCGAATTATCCACGGCGTCCCAAGCGCAGCATTACAGCGGATATTCCGCGATGTCATCAACTGTTGGAGCTGCTGCTCTGCATGCAACTGACACGACGCGATATCGAACGTCTGCCGGCTGCAGTGCATCTGATTGTGGCCGAGGCGCTGGAGAAGGCGCGACTCTCACCGCCCATGGGCTGCAGTCAGGCCACCTATGAGCTAATCCTGCGTCCAGAGCTGGCGGCGCATGCGCAGCTGCCATTCCTGGAGGCGACATTGGGACAACCGCATTGTGGTCGCGTCTACAAGGAGGATTCGCTGTCGCCACGCTGTGCGCCAAGCAGCGGCGAATGGCCCATGTCCGAGCCGGATGCGGAGCAGCTGCGTCACGATGGCATGGACAATATGGATACGAAATTGTTGCGTCTACGTTTCCCCGACGATATGCGTGTGGAGGAAGTGCGTCGTTTGCTCAACAGCGCCGAACCCGTTGCCATCGAGGTCCAACAGTCGCCGGGAACAAGTGATCACGAGTTTATCGAGGAGCAGGAGAAGCAATTGTTTGCTCTCTGCGCTCGCACCATGACATTGCCCCTGGGCCGAGGCATGTTCACGTTGCGCACCTTGTTGCCGCGTCCAAGTGACAATATGCCGATGCCCAAGCTCTGTCTGGTGGGCAGGGAACCCATCAAGGGCACCACCATTGAGATGCAACAGATTGAGTTCCCAGCCAATATGCATATGTGGCCATCATTTCATAATGGTGTCGCCACTGGCTTGAAAATCTCACCGCAGGCCTTGGACATTGATTCCACATGGATTGTGTACAACAAGCCCAAGACTCAGGCAAATAATGCCTTGGAGCATGCGGGATTCCTCATGGCTCTCGGCCTCAATGGACATCTGAAATCTCTCTCGTTTATGAGTATCTACAAGTATTTGGTCAAGTGCGATGAGATGACCAGTGTTGGGTTGCTTCTGGGCATCTCGGCGGCACATCGTGGCAGCATGGACACCAAGACAACCAAGTTGTTGAGTGTCCATCTGGAGGCTTTGTTGCCCGCCACGGCCATGGAGCTGGACATTCCACAGAGCACACAGGTGGCTTCGTTGATGGGCATTGGATTGCTCTATCAGGGCTCGGCGAAGCGGCATATTGCCGAGGTTCTCCTTCAGGAGATTGGCCGTCCACCTGGGCCCGAAATGGAGAACAGCGTGGAGCGGGAATCGTATGCCATGACAGCGGGTTTGGCACTTGGTTTGGTTACCCTGGGCCAGGGTGAATCGCCAGCTGGCTTACGTGATCTTCAGCTACCGGATACCCTACATTATTACATGGTTGGCGGCGTCAAGCGGCCCATTGGTGGCTCCCAGAAGGAGAAGTATCGCTTGCCATCGTTCCAGGTGCGCGAGGGCGATAGCGTCAACATCGATGTCACCGCTCCGGGTGCTACATTAGCATTGGGACTCATGTTCTTCGATTCCGGCAATGTGGCAATTGCCGAGTGGATGAAGCCACCGGATTCAAGGTATTTACTGGACATGGTGCGTCCCGATTTTCTGCTCTTGCGCACCATTGCACGCGGCTTAATCCTTTGGCAGGATGTGCAACCGGACAACGAGTGGTTCCAGGCTCAATTCCCACAAACACTTCGCGCTCATCTGCGTTTGCCCACGCGGGATGATGAGCAGCCCGAGGACAACGATGTCGATTATGAAGCTATCACGTAAGTTACAATCTTAACAGTCTTTTATTAGCTATGTTAAAGTGATGTTAACACGAGGCTGTTAACTTTATTACAAATTGTTGGACTACATAGGAGCTAGACACTCGAAATTTGAAATATCGGAAGGTAAACCATAACCAAAATGTTTATTTCGAATTTTGCATGTCCACAGATTGATAAGAGCAGGCTGTAAATCAAATTTAGCATTAACATGATTCATAAAATTAATTTTAAATTAAAATTTAATGCTCTGTCAACTATAATTGGGAGTATTGACTATATGAACTTGATTTTTGCAAAACTTATGATTAGTTTTTTTTTTTAATTAAGATTATCGTTTAACTTTTCTTTTCAACAGTCAAGCATATTGCAACATTTTGGCTGGCGCCGCCTTCTGCATTGGCCTTAAATATGCCGGCACTGAGAATCCAGTGGCCTTCGCCACACTGCGTGCTGTTATCAAGGAGTTTCTGGGATTCCCCGGCACACCGATGGGAGAATGTGCCGGCCGAACAACCATCGAGAGCTGTTTGATGGTGCTGCTCATTTCCATATCTCTGGTGTTTGCTGGATCTGGCAATTGTGAGATTCTTCGCATCATTCGGTATCTGAGATCACGGGTCGGACCGCAATATCCGCACATTACTTATGGCTCCCACATGGCCATACATATGTCGTTGGGTCTGTTGTTCCTTGGCGCCGGTCGCTACACCATTGCCAAGACACCGGAATCGATAGCGGCCCTCGTTTGTGCCTTCTTCCCCAAGTTCCCAATACACAGCAATGACAATCGGTAGGTACTCCCTGTACTTAAAATGTTCAAAGGGTTTATGACATTTGTCACAAGCAAAAACCCCTTTGGTATATAAATTCTTCTTTAGCATCAAAAATCAAGTCGATGTGGACATGTCTGTCTGTATACGGTACATTGCATTAAAACTTTAGCGTCTCTGAGTACTCGTAAGTTTCCTTCAGTTCTCTGAGTGTAATAAATTAAAAGAATTGAATACTCATTTTTGACATTTATTTGAGTACTCAAATGAAGGACATCGAGTAAATGAGAAACGAATGAAATGAATGAAGCAACGATTTTCAGAGTACTCAGAATACAACCTTTTTTTTGTAATAATTTTTATGTTACAGTTAATATTGTTGTTAAAATTGAATATCTGAAATTTTGTGGTATAGACATGTTTTCGTAACTAGATTTTTACTTTAAATTAAAAGAAACTAGATTTTTACTTTAAATTAAAAGAAACTAAAATTCGGCACTTATCCCACTTACTTGATTTTTTCGGTTATTTTGTTATTCACTTCACTCTGTCTTTTTTGAATGTGAAGTTTTCGGTTTCAATTCATTTATTCAATTCATTTGAAGACGCAGTCGAACTCATTCAATTCAGTTGGGCGTGAATGTCTCATTTGCCGTTTTGAATGCAGACCTCTAATGCATACTTAGTTTTCAGAGTCTTAAGAGGCAGAGTCACTAAAATTAGTATGTAGATTCCTCTATATTCCAAAAATAACAAGTATATTTATTTTTAAAGGGATGCAAAATTATGAAAGTGGCCAGAATATTGGACAAATAGATTAGTAGTTCTTAAAGCCTTGCATTTTATTTTAGAATGTTAGATACTGTTTTGTTCCTCTTAACTTGTTTTAAATTCTATCGCACACTTTCGTGTGCTTAATTTTTACACAATAAGTACGGGGTCATTGCCAGTCGGGTCCTCTCCACTGTAGTTTCTACTAGTTTCTGAAATTTCCAAGCTAATCGAATGCGTCTTTAGCTATCATTTACAGGCCCTGCGTCATCTCTATGTGCTGGCCGTGGAGCCGCGTCTGTTTCTGCCGCGGGACATTGATACGCATCAGCTGTGTCTGTGCAACATCTCGGTGCTCGAGGTGGGCGCCAATGAGATGCGTCGCCTGCCAATTGCCCCCTGTATTCTGCCCGAGCTGAGCACTCTGCAGCAGGTGATTGTCGAGGATGAGAATTATTGGCCAGTTTGCTTTGAACGCTCGCGCAATTGGCATCAGCTGGAAAAGGCATTGGAGCTGTGTGCACCGATCGACATTAAGAAGCGCACGGGTCGTCTCTCCCACTTGGAGGATCCGGATCGTTTGAAGAGCATGCTTGCCCAGACGCTGACCACGGAGCAGAGCATTTGCTGGCAAGTGGATGTCAATGATCTGCAGCAATTTGCCAGCGAACGTTTGGTCAAGCCATTCCTCAGTCGTTTCCTGCAGACCAAGGGCACAACTCTCAGCTTCTCGGAGCTCGCCAAGCGGCATCAATTGATGTTGCTCTTCTACAATGCTGTGGTCAAGGATCGCATGCATCTACTGCCGGTTTATTTAACACTCTACAATGTAAGTTTTTGTTTCCGTTTATTTATGTAGAGCAAAGTTTCCGAAATCAAAAGATTTTTCACCAGAGATTAGTAATGTAAAAATACGTCGAAAAATCGAAATTTACCTAGATTTTTTTTTAAGATATAACTCGATTTTTCTTTTGGCGATCTAAAACACAATTCTTAATTTGGAATTACATTACTATAGAAACTTTAAACATTATAAGATTTTTCTTATGTATATGGATATTTAAATGAAAAAAAAATTGCAAAAGTTGACATTTTCAAAAATGTTTTCTCACGTGCCTAATACATTTAATCAACTCTATTTTTATTATAAAGAACAAGCTTTGAAGACTTGTCGTTTTCGAATTATTTAAAATGGAAGTCATGTTTGACAAAATCTTGAAAAAAGCGAAAGTCTGCGAAATATGGCGAGTAATTTGGAAGAAGATTCTCTTTAACCATAATAAAATAATGCAGTTTTCCATTTTAGAAATTAGTTTGTTCCAAGACAACATATATGTTTCTTGTGCTACTTTTGCTATATTTCTCTCTCTCTCTCTCTCTCTCTCTCTCTCTTTCAAAAAATAAAAAGATATTTTCATTTACATTAAACACCAATTTAAATGTTTAAAGAAATTATTAATATACAGAGACACTATATTAGTTTGACTGCAAAGTCCTTCGTTAAAGTTTTCTTTATCTTTTGCTTGCAGCATGTGACCAGACAGATGGCCAACAACAACGATGTGTGGCAGGTGAAACTGATCGATGCATATTTGGGCAAGAGTCCAAGTGAACATACGCTCATCTCAGTGGAGCTCATACAAATGATGCAGGAGCTGTTCAAGGTGCAACTGGAGGAATCGACGCGTGAATTGTGCGTTCCATTGCGTGAATTTCTGTGCCAGAAGCGACTGGAGCCGAGCTATGTGGCATGCATCAGTGCCCAGGATTTGCAGCGTGTCTATTGTGTCATCAACTACTACAACCTAATGCCGGATCTCTTGAATGGCGTCGATATGAGCAATGGACCCATCAATTATTTACGCATCATGTACGAGTTCCAGCAATTGAATCTGAGTCCACACACAATTTTCGGTTTGCTCAAAATATTTCAATCGCTGAGATGCGCCTTCAATTTGGAATGAAGCTGGCAATCGATATCAGTTTTGAGCTGCAATCGAGAGTTATTTTTATTGTAAAAGCGCACGCTTTGCAGTACTGAGATTTGCAATTTAAATTGTTTTCGCTTAGAAATATATAATTTATATATATAAAATTCTTTGTCCTGACTCACTGACACATCAACTTGTAGCCGAAACGGTAAGAGATAGAAAGCTGCATTTTTCACACAACATAGATGAAATATTGTCATCGTGCAATAAGACGTCGTTTAAGTAATTCGACCTCAAAGTGGGTCAAAATTAGGGTCAAAGATCACGGACATGCTTAGTATGAAAAACTTTTTTGTTTCCTAAGATATCCCAACCAAACTCACGGATTATATGTTTGATACTGTCTCTTACTTTCTGACCAAATTTGGTCAAAGTTTACTGTATCATATAGCTGCCATAAGAAAAATCGGATGCAAATTAACCTTTATAATCAAAAACTCTGATGTTGTATGAGATATCATAAAAAAAAACTCACAGATTAACTCTTCTTGCTAAAATTTGACTATTTCGCCAATTTAAGCTTTCTCCCACCAAATCACTAAGGCTAGGCGCACACTGGGAGCGGAAAGCGGAGCGTACAGCGGAGCTTATAGACGAGCTGATAATTTCAGAACTAAAATGATAAATCAGCTCAGCTTCCAGTGTGCGCGCTTTCATACAAGCAGTGTGTTTGTTTTTTTCAAGTTGATAAGCTCCGCTGTACGCTCCGCTTTCCGCTCCCAGTGTGCGCCTAGCCTAAATCTGACTTTTAGCCAAAGTTCAATTGCAAGGAAGCAACGTTAAAAGTTAAATATTTTCATTTTTTTACCAAAAATTTTGTATTATATAAATTTGTTAAACAGGACAACTAAATACCTTCTTTTCAATTTTGCAAGCGAAGACCCATAGTTTATGTATAAAAATACAAACAGATTGAAAAAAACCTTAATTTATTGGATGCCATGTTGAGACTGGATACCTACCGATTGTCTATCGATTTCAGTTAAAGCTGCAGTTCTAAAATAAAACGTTAGATTCCTTTGTCGTTACGTGTTTTACAACACTTGTTGTGTTGTTTTTATTGCAACAGTGCACGCCTTGCAGCACTGACACTTGCAATTTAAATTGCTTTCAAATAGATATATATAATTTATATATAAAATACAAAAAAAAAAAAATACATATGTTGTAACCAATTACGTAAACAAATTGATAAAATAATAATAATTTAATGGACGCCATGTTGAGCCTCCGCCTGCTTGATCGATTGACTCCCTTCCCGGATTTAGCTCGTCCTTTTTGTTAGACAATTCTCTGATGCTCCGCAGCAGTTGTTTCGCCCATTTTGATGCCATGACAGCGTTGATACAAGTAGATGCCAAGCAGCGGCAGTGGCGTCATTATGGCCACCGACACGGGCACAACGGTGGTCAGATCCGCCTGCGGTTGTGGCAATGTCGTGCGCAGAAAGAAGATGGCAATACCCGTATTCTGTATGCCCGTCTCAATCGCAATCGTCAACGCATCCGCCGCATTCTGATGCAGCAACTTGGCCGCCAGCCAGGCGATGATATATCCCAGTCCAGGCAGCGCCAAACCCGCAACAGCAATCTGCAAAAATTTGATATAGATTTATAAAAAGGGTATACTGCATTCGTTGCAATTCCAACAACAAGGAGTTAATCGGCTCTGATTTTAAAAACAAACGTATTTTTGAAATTTCAATATTCTGACATAGTTTCGGAGTCATAAAAGTCAGTTGTAATAAATTTGTCTATTTTTAGCAATTTTAGCAATAATTTTATAATTATTTTATAATTTAAATAATTCATCTAAAAGGTATTTTTTTTCTTTTTAAATTAAATTAAATTCTAAAAATTGTTTAATTATTCTGGAATATACATTTTTTTTTTTTGAAGTCTGAAAAATCGGCTGCCACAAATTTTTATAAAATTTCTGCTAAATTATTAATAATTCGTATAAACAATATATTATTTTAAAAGTAATTCTACACCATTTTAGTTAATTAAAAAAAAAAAAACTAAAATTAAAGATTTTATATTTTTTTTAATTGCAAGGTTATTGGAGATTTTTGGAACATGTATACAGTCAATCATGTAATTGTTTTGACAATTTTGAAACTATGAATTGTATTTTTTACAAATTAATATAGATATGTGAATTTGTATCTTAATTAAAAAACAAATGACTTTTTGAGCATAATTTTTTTTTTAGTCAAAAAAAGAGAGGATAGGAATGGATAGAAAAAAAGAAGATAAAAGAGAATATAAGTGGATAAGAGAGAATGGGAGAGGATGGGAGAGGAAAGGAGGGGATAAGAGAAAATAAGAGTGGATAAGAGAAAAAAATAGAGAGGATAAAAGTATAAAATGAAGTAAAGGGTAGCTTTTAGTTGAGAACTGGGCTGCAATGCTCTTGATTAGTTGTTGTTAACCAGAGTTATCTGAGACTCACCTGCCACGAGAACAGTTCAAACAGATAAAAGTTGGTGATGACGGCAAAGATGACGATAAAGAGAATGAGGCACGCGGAGATTGGCTTGAGTAGGCGCACGAGAATCTGAGCGAGGCGTGGCAGCCAGCGCTGAATGGCCAGTCCAATGAACAGGGGTACAATCAAGCTGGCACAATAGGTGGCAATCTTGCCATAAGGCACCTCCATGCCCGCCCGCTCAAAGATGAGCTGACCCAATGTAAATATCCAAATTGGCATCGATGCGAATGCAGCAAAATTGCTGACAGTTGTCATCAGCACCGATAGATTGATGTTGGCACTCAAGACCGCGGACCAAGTGTTGGAGGCGCCACCACTGGGCGCAATGCCCGTAAAGAACAAGCCCAGCTGCATGGCCGGTGACTCGGGGAAGATGAAAACACCGAGGGCGTAACTCAACAGCGGCATTCCCACAGTTTGGGTGATGAATCCAATGCACGGACCAACGGGACGCGTCAATAAACCCTGCAGCACCTCCATATTGAGGGCGGCACCGAAATTAATGTACACCAGGGACATTAGCAGAATGATGGAGCCCACAAACACATGATCAATGACACGTTCCGGCCGCACAATTTGCGCCAGCACTGTGCTGTCATTTTGTGCCGCATTCTCAGGCGCCGTGCTAGTGTTGTATAACGCATCATGTAACTGCACTGAGATCCGCGCCTCGCCCAGAAAATGTGCATTTATTTGGATGCGTCCCGTCCATTTGCCATTCGTGATTAACGCCATGGGAATCGTGGCATTGTCCGGCGCCACAGTTGCCAAATGTGCATTATTGCTGATCAAACGAAAACTGTAGCGATCCGTCTCCTGTCGTATTTCATCTTGGATGTCCGAGAGCGTTAATTGCACCTCGTTGCTGGCGGTTTTCATGTGCAACTGCAGCTGAGCGGGCGTGAAATGCGATTGCCAGCTAACAATCGGCAATATTCCATTGCCCAGCATCAATAGCAACAAAATCCAATTCATTTTTTGATCTATGTATTTTTCGGCGACACTTTGTTTCGAGATGACTTGATCTTTGCTTCTATTTTATATATTTACTTTTCTTATCGCCTCAACAAGTTGTTGTTGGCGCATCAATAAACAACGCAAACACAAAAATTTAATTTGGAATTCTCTATTGTCATTACAGTGCGAGCAAGCGATATAGCTATAGCAATGTGAGAGCCGCTGCTGCTCTTGCACTGACAGTTTAAAAGAGAGAGAGAGCAACTGAGCGTGCCAAAGTGAGTTAAATCACAAACATCAGTTGCATTCGTACTCACTACACACTGTGTGCAATTAAATGTTTTCACACATGTACTTTTAGAGTTGTCGCTTTCTAAAAAGTAAAATGAAGTTGTTTGTTGCACCGTCACATTTACATGAAATGAGGCAACTTTCGTGTAAAATGGATTAAACAGAAACTTTAAAATTAAATGAACTCAGTATAAACAATTTTGACACAACTTTTAAGCCACCCCACTCCACTAGGAAGTCGCAACAGTTATGCACGTTGCATGTAACAACAGGTTGTCAAAAAACATACGCTACATTTCTATACGTGTATACATACACACTTCTGTTAATTGTGTAAAGTTGCACTGTAAACTCATGACAGTTGTCTGTTTAGTTGAGAGCGAAAGCTGTGGAACGAAAGCTTAATTTAAGTAGTAGTTTTTTTTATGCGCAATTTGTTGTTGTTATTCATTCATTTGCTCAAGGGCGTCGGCAGACGGGGGCAGGCCGTTGCCCTTCACCCTATATTTATAATTTTACACTATTTAGCTTCTGAAATCCACCCAGAGTTGTAATTTAAACTTGAAAAAAATATTTTGGCTCCCCCTCTCATTGAAAAGCTGCCGACGCCCTTGCATTTGCTCATAGCAAGAAGAGCGGCTCGAAATGAACACAATGTTAACAGCTGCTTTGCAAGATTACAGAACTATGTAAAGTTAACAGCCAACGTTAATGTACAAAATAATAAGAACCAATTTCTAATTCTATATTTACAATAAGTTTGAGCAAGAAAGTAACAATTTAACTGAGTTTTATATTATTTTGACAAATTTAAAAGTTTACCAATTAGTTGTTGGTTGAAATATACAGTGAGCCACTGAAAATAAAAACAATTTTCGAAAATATCCTTCAAGTTTTGTATTTGTTAAAGCTTAAGCAAAATGCAAAACACACACATTACATTTTTAGTATTGTATAAAAAGCACATACGCAATATTCTTAGATTTTGTACTGGATATAGAGACGTACATATGTATGTATGCATGTATTTAGTATCTGTAGTGATCGGGCTTGAAGGGACCCGTCTTTGGTACACCCAAATAACTGGCCTGTTTGTCCGTCAGCTTGGAGAGCTTGACTCCCAGTTTCTCCAGATGCAGACTGGCGACCTCCTCGTCGAGCAGCTTGGGCAGGACATGGACACCGACCTTGTATTCCGATGATTTGGTCCAGAGTTCAATCTGAGCAAGCACTTGGTTCGTAAAGGAGTTGGACATGACAAAACTGGGATGACCGTGGGCACAGCCCAGGTTGACCAGACGTCCTTCGGCCAAGAGGATAATGTGTCGTCCATTGGACATGGTATAACGATCCACCTGTGGCTTAACATTCACCTTCTCCTTGGCATTGTTGTTCAGCCAATCGACATCGATCTCACAATCAAAATGTCCAATGTTGCAGACAATGGAATCGTCGGGCATGTTGAGCAGATGCTCGGGGGTAATAATGTCCCGGCAACCGGTGGTGGTCACATAGATGGAAGCCTCCTTGCTGGCCTCTTCCATGGTGGTTACCTCATAGCCCTCCATGGCCGCCTGCAGTGCATTAATCGGATCAATTTCCGTGATGATCACACGTCCACCAAAGCCCTTCAGTGCCTGGGCACAGCCCTTGCCCACATCTCCGTAGCCAGCGACGCAGCAGACCTTGCCAGCAATCATCACATCCGTGGCCCGCTTAATGCCGTCGATCAGCGACTCACGGCAACCATACAGATTATCGAATTTGCTCTACGGGGGGATCAAAAGGAATCAAACACAATATATAAAATCAATTGGAGATGGAGATTTACCTTGGTCACCGAATCGTTCACATTGATGGCGGGCACACCCAGACGACCCTCCTTGAACATTTTGTAGAGATTGTGGACACCGGTGGTCGTCTCCTCGCTGAGACCCTTGATGTCCTTCAGATATTGGGGGAAACGCTCATGCACCAAATTGGTCAGATCACCACCATCATCGAGGATCATGTTCAGGGGCTGGCCATCGGGAAAGACGAGTGTTTGTTCAATGCACCACATGTACTCCTCGTCGGTTTCACCCTTCCACGCATAGACAGGCACTCCAGTTGCCGCTATCGCCGCTGCGGCATTATCCTGTGTGCTGAAAATGTTGCAGCTGGACCATTGGACCTGGGAAGGCACAAGATGGCAAGCGATATAATGAGCTGATCAGTTGCCAAGTGATTTTCGATTTCGTATGTCGGTTCGGTTTCATTACGAAGTACATAACTTTCCATACCAATGGGTTCTTTAGATGGCCCCACTGACCCCAAGAGATTATTATTATTTTTTGTTTTCCTTTTCTTTTTTTTTTTTTGTGCTATCGTCAACAATGCGCCTTGAACTCGAGCTTGATCCCCAAAGCGACAGAAAAATAGATGCTTTTTTTTTGATTATCTGGCTCACATGGTGATAAGAAGAGCATATCAAAAATAATTCGAACTATCTATTTCCTTTGATTAACTTCGCTAGCATTTTATTAGAATTGCCTAGAATTGTATAATGTCAACATATAAATATTCGAAATATAAATATTCGAATTCCGAAAAAGAGTCGATTTGCCACAAACCGAATTGATTGCTGTTTCAAATTTCAAAAGCTTTAAAATCAATACCTAAAAATATAAACTCAAAATTTTAATAATCTTAAACATTTTTAGAATCGATCACTACTTCAAGTTTAAACAGTTGAAGTATTTTTTAAAAGCATCTATAAAATATTTTATAAAAAACAAAACCGAGCTGTTTTGAATTCCACTTTAATTTTTATTATCAATTCCAACTCTCGCAATCGAAAGCTGCTAGAGTTGCTTCAATTGAATAACAAAATTCGAGCAACAAACTTTTAGTCTAATTTAGCTTTTATTTTGATGGGAATTGGGAACTGTAAATTGTAAAATGTTCGGAGCAGACCTGATTATGCCTATTTTGTTTAAAATTTCATATATCTTTTTCAGATTTTTCCCAATTTTTGTACTTTTTTCCTTCCTGTTTTTGTACAGAGTATGTTTTCCAAAATCGAATTCCGTATTTTTGCTTCCGCTTTACAGCGTTATTTTAGATACTTTTAAATCTCTATTTTAGCATATATTTTTGTTTCGTAATTACAATTTTCGGAATTCATATGGGGTACTAGATTTTACAGCAACACTGATAAGGACAGACTTGGCTTTACCACACGGCTGTTGTGGTTGGACTGATAAGGAATATACAGTGACTCTCAGCTAATTTGACCCACTATTCTGACATGTTAAAAATTTTAAATAAATTTCGTTAAATGTGAGATATGCCCAGATATGTTAATTAATTTGTAAGCTTAAGAACAATATTTTTACACAAATTTATCTCGATTAAGCCATAAAAATAAATACTACAATTAAATTGAATTGTGTCTGATAAGCTGTGATCCACTGAATATGCTTTATGGTATCAGACACGCCCCCTGCTGCCCTACTGCCTGTTACATTGTCACAGATTAATAAGCTCCTTGCCATCTTCTAATTACAGGGTCTAAAAGAAGTCTGGATGAAATTGTTTACCTGAGCGCCCAACTCGACGAGAGTCTCAATTAGCACCGCCGTCTGGACGGTCATGTGCAGGCAGCCGGTGATGCGGGCACCCTTGAGGATCTTGGAGGGTCCGTATTTCTTGCGGCACGCCATCAGACCGGGCATCTCGTTCTCCGCAATGATGATCGCCTTGCGTCCCCATTCGGCGAGACTGATATCGGCTAAATGTCGCGTGTGACAAATATGTTGATAACATTTAAATTATAGAGAATTGTAAACAACAAAGATCATTAGAAAGCATTTTCCATTTGCACGGCAACAAAACAACGTGCTTTAACCTAAGGGAAACATGTGCGTAAAACACACACATACGTACACATACATATACATTCAGTACATGTGCGTCGGTTAATTCAATATGCGCCTCTTATTCCTATTCATTTTGTATTGCCGGCACAATTGAACTGAAGGATTGTGCATGTCGCAGCTGATTTATTTATAGCTTACCAACTTTGTACGCAGGCTTGGACATCTTGCTTGATTTTCGGAAACGCAGAGAGATAGACACGACCGAATTGACGACGCGCGCAACGTTTAATGCCAAAAATAAAACTTTTAAGATCTCAAGAAATCGACAGACTTATCGATAAAAGCTGTAGGGCTGCTCAAAAGAACAAAGCTTATATCGATAGTATCGTTAAATATACAATCGTTGAATTACCATCGATCATTGTGGGATGCATGATATTGAAAAAATATTTAAACTTTAGTGAAGTTGTTTTTTAATATTTTTATTGAATTTTTTTTACTTTCTAAGGTTTTTAAATAACTTTCTTAACTTTCGATGAAACCGTTGATATATCGTTAGTTTAAGCATTCAATAATGGTATTCCGCAAACAATTTCAGATTTGGCTGACATTATTGTTTAACCAAATCTAAAACAGTTGACAGAACGACCCTTTTTGCACACTGTTTAGTTTTAGATGGGCGAACAGCTGATTGACAACTAAAAAGTATACAAAATAGGGCGCCATTGCACAAAATGCCAAGAGAAAGACAGAGAAGGAAATTTATAAGCGTATAAAACGAAAGTTTTCTAATCGAATATATTTTTATTGAATATTCGCAGCTTTCGAATGGTGAATACCATTAATTACAATATCGTCATGCTTCCATTATTTATATAATGGCAGCCCTGGTTTGTGCTGAAAACATGTCGATATGCTATTATCGATATGTTGCTTTTGAATATGCATCGATTTTTGTTAAATGCAATAATACCAAGTACAGGGCTTGGAAAAAAACAAAGAAATTAACAAGGGCAAGCATATGCGATTCTATGATAATTGCAATAATTTAAATTATCAAAGCGCGCACTCTTACGATAGTTTATAAGATTTCAAACACTAAATGCAGTACTGTCAAATTCCACTGCCGCACACTGAGATATCGGCGCCATTTTTTTTCTCGTCGCTCGTCACTCGCTACATGATTATCCGCTACTCGTCGCACCTGGCACACACGCGTTTTCCAAATCGTGCTTTTTTCACCCTCAGTTTATTTTTTAGTGTGCGAATTAAACAAGTTAATTAGTCAAACAACAAATATACAGTAGTTGTGCGCCTAACAACTGGAAGATCCAATTATTCAATGCATTAACAAAATGAATTGAATACGTGCGTGTGAGTTTTTAGTGCCGAATGCAAAGTACGATGGCGACGCATAGTTCGACCGCAACGCGACGTTGATGTCAGTTTGATTGTGTGTGTGTGTGTGTGTAATAAAAAAAGCGAATTGCGAAAGAGCAAAAAAGACAAGAGACAAACAGGCGAAAATAAAAAGAAAAAAACTACGGTCAGCAAATCAAACAGGCAGGCAGGCAGCAGGCGCGGGCTCAGGGGAGCGGTAAGGCTGTGTGTAAAAACAGACAAAAGACGCGCGCGGCGTGCAATGCGCTAAAAAAGCAATAACAGCCCACAAGGAAAGGGGTAAGTGGAAGTGTAGAAGCAAGCAGTTGCCGAAGGTGGCGGCGTGGCTCTGGCATCGGTATCGGCACTATTACATATGTACATCCGAGCATACATATGCACATAAATATCAAATGTTAGGCTGTTTAAAAAAGCATTTCCCAATGATTCGACAAAAATCAACTCTGTTTTATAGTTGTCAAATGTTTTTTTTTGTTCTTGATGTGTCAAATAAAGTCATTTGTTACAAATAGTTTATACTACAGCTCGAACAACAGCAAGAGCAACAAGAAAATAACAATAAAAAAACACACAATTCTCGTTTCCAGTGCAAGGCCACAAGCAATTTCAGTGTTAAATAAAGTCAACGAAAAACTCGACGATCGTGGCGCCAAAGTGCAAATTGGTGTTGGTCCAGCAGCAGCAGCAGAAGCAAAATTTGAGAGCAATATAAAAAGCGAGAGAGAGGGAGAGCGCCGCGTGTGTTGGAATCTCGTTGTCTCACACACAAACATACACTCGCGCGAGTCACACACGCATACGATATATTGCAACAGTGTGGCCGTTTTCATATTCATTTTAGTTCGATACTTTTATTTTTATTTTGAGCCCGTGTGTGTGTGTGTGTGTGTGCGTGCATTGTTGCATTTTGTGCGTTTACGGGAGGCCGGCTAAAATCCAATAATGTCCACATTTGAGGATGGCCAACAACAGCAACAAGAACAAGAACAAACACCATCTCCACAGACGCCACTGAGACAGACGAATGAGGCGTCTACTAACAATAACGTGAGTACAGCTGCCATCTCTAAAATAATGGGCGCAACATCTCAAAAACATTTCTTCTCTTTCTCTTAATTCTTTTCTCTTCAACTGTAGTCCATTATGGGCAAGGTAAAATTGCGCGTATCCTCCATTTTTCCGGATTCTCTTAGCAAATGGTTCTCACCAACTACGGCGGAGGGCGGCGCTGCCCGTGGCGGCGATAACGCCGAATTGTCACCATCGTCACAGCAACAACAACAACAACAGCAGCAGCAGAATGGCAGCGCTTTGACAATTAAACGTAAACGCAGCCGTCGTCGCATCGAACTGGAAGCTGATGATGCGCCCGATGTTATTATTGATGATGGCATCGATGCTCAGGATCTAAACGATGAGGAAGTTCAACTGGCCGATAATATTGCCGAACACGATCTGGCTGCTGAGGATGAGCAGACGCGTCGCAATGAATATAATGTTAATTTGTTACGCAAGCGTCAAATGGCTGTCGCACGTGATGTCAACGATGATGACGAAGACGACGATGATGATCTTGAGGAGGATGAGGAAGATGAGGAACAAGATCAGGATGACGTACACATGTATCAGCCAAATCGCAATGCTCTCGGCTTCAAAATGGCAAAGTCCAGCAACAATGCGGCAGCCCAACAGCCACCGACAAAGCGTACTCGACTCGAGGTAAGAAAAAAAAAAACACTATCGTAGCACGGTCATCCTTTTAATCTTATTTACGCAATGGTCAACTTAATTCAACAGACAATAAAACAATATTGTAGTACGGTCATCCTTTCAAGCGTATGCACTCAATGGTCACCTTAATAATTCAATATTTGGATTATTTATACAAGAAGTATTTAAAATATTTCTAGTTTATTTGGCCATATTTGACAGTAGGGTTACCATGCACCCATCGTAAGCCAGAATAATCTAAAATGAAGTGTCAAAATTCATATCCATTATTCTGACAGCTTCCACTCAAGTCATGTTTCAATTAAATAAATGTGGGTAGTTATCAACAGGAGTTAGCAAATCCTAAAATAATAATAATCTTACTTGAGACATACTTTAAAATATAGTGACCATGCGATCTTCAGCTATTAATAAATTGTTAATACAAGCTTGAGCTTATTTTAAATCTGAGTAATTCATTTATAGTTGTGTGAAAGTTCTTAAATTCATAATATTCCCTTAAAGCATACTTATAATACATAGGGTGACCATGGTTTTGAAATATTAGTTATCAGTTTTATAACAATTGAATTTGATTGAATTGAATCTAATAATTGACACATCTGTTATTTTTTGTGTGTATATTTAGCAGTCGGAAATAACATTTAGTCCTCAGATGAGCGCTCAGCGTCGTCGTCCCCAGTTGCATGCCTCCACGCCGGCTGTGGCTGGTGATGCTGGACTGCGCAGCCATGCGCCACCGAATCGCTTGACGCACCTGAACCTCTACGGACATTTGCGTCAGCGTGAGCCCGCCTTCAATTTCTTAGCCGCCGGCTCGAGTAGCGAGGCAGCTGTTGCCACCAGCGGTGATCTGCCAATGAGGTGAGAGATGCACTTTACAAAAATCATCTTGATTAGCGATAATCTTCTAATTTAAATTCGATTTTTATTTGTTTGTTGTCTGCACAGCTCGAGGCGTTCGTTGAATATTCCGCCAATGACTGAACGTCGCGATACGACGACATCAACAACATCGACCATGTTGCCCAGTTATAAGCGACAATCGTTGTTGGGAGGTCAACGTGGCTTAAATTGGCGAACCTGTTCGCCCATTAACGAGGAATACAACCATGAGCGCCAACAACCGCATCAGCAGCAACCGCAACAACAACAGACAACAATTATACGTCAGGAGACCAACAACAACAATAATAATAATAATATTAATAAACCAGGAGCTGGCACAGACTCCCATTCGGAATGTGAGAGTAATGAAAGTCAGGCTGGTTTACGTACGCACAACAACAACAACAACAATAACAATAATAGCAATTTATTATTTTATGGCAATTTACAAAGCCGCAAATCGGTGTTTAATGCAAATGCAACAACACCAACACCACCGCATCATAATTCAACACTATCATTGAACTCATTGAATAATCGTCGGCGCTTTAATGCCTCCATCTATGGCAGCACATCGGCCTTGAGCGATAGTCGACTGCTGAGCAGCAGTGTATCATCAACAATGTCGGGATCACCATTCTATCAGGGACCCACTGCATTTGGCGGCAGTTCGGCAAACAATCGTTACTTTAGTCAAGGCAATTTGGCCATTATCAATTCGGGTGGCAGTTCACCGGCACCATCGAATAGTGACAGCATTAGTGTTGGCAGTGCACGTATTATTAGTCAACAATATAGCATGAAACCGATTGAGATGCGTCCAAAACAAGCAGCAACAAGTGCTGATGGTGATGGTGGTGCTGCATCTGCTGCTGCTGCAGCTGCTGGTTTATCGCAAACAGCACAGCGTATACTCAATCTACTCGAGAATCATTCGACACCGCTGATGGATGCCAAGAAAATGGGCAGCACATTGCGTGAACATCAACAGCAGCGTACAAGTCGACATGCCACTAAGCCATATTCATATCCAACTGCCTATGGCGGCTATAATCATAGCTTTCAAGCACGCCATAATGCATCGGAGCTGGATAAGGATATATCATCACGTACTAATAATAATAATAATAGTTCCAAATTGTTGGTGCCAACAATGTTGCAATTGCTTGAACGTCGACGTTTGCAGCGTGTGACGCCAAGTACGCGGCAACTAATTGATGCCAAGCAACAACAATTGCAACTGAAGCAACAGCAACCTCGTACACCGACAACAACAATAGCAGCAGCAGCAGCAGCAGCAGCAACAACAGCAGCAACAGCAACAACAACTGCTGCTACTGTCAACACTACAATTTCCGCCACCGCCTCGTTCAGCTCGTCGTCGTTTGCTCCGGTCTCCGCTTCAGCTTCCGTATCCGGCGGTAGTCATACAAATAAAATGCGTTCACGTTTATCGCATCAGACGCGCAAAGATGTACGCACGCTGGATGATGAGTTGCCGCCAGCGCCTTATAATTTGCCGGACATACGTTTTCCTAGCATGGCAAGTGAGCCCAAATTCGATTTGACATTTGTGTCAACGTCAAAGCCAACAGCAACTGTGGCAACAACAACATCGTTATCAGCAACTATTGGCAGTAAAACAGCTGCCACAACAGCGATAAATCTCAATAGTGTCGATTACAGCAGCAACAGCAACACCAACAAAGCAAAGTCTATATCAAACAACATTTATAAATTTGATGCGCCGTTGCCTTTAAATTGCATGAAAACTACTGATAACAGCTTGCCACAAAAGCGTGTCAAGCACAATTTTCAGTTTGTGGCACCAACACCATTGGACGTGCAACACCAACAACATAAACAACAACAGCCGGAGAAAGAGCTGCATTTGAATGGCGATAAAAGTCTAAAAACAAGCGGCAGTGTGCTGGATGTATTGTTGCCCAAAAAATCAACAGCAACAGCAGCAACAACTATTGCCACAACAACAACAACAACAACTTCAGGTTTTGCTGGCTTTGCTGACTGTTTCAAAAAGCCAGCTGGCAATTGGGAATGTGATGCCTGCATGTTGTCCAACAAAGCGGATGCCAACAAATGTGTTGCCTGCGAGACGCCCAAAGCAACAGCCAAAGTTGTCACAGCAGCAACAACAACTGCAGCTGCTGTTGCTGCTGCTCCTCCTGCTGGTGATTTTGCTGGGTTTGCTGATCGCTTTAAGAAGCCAGCTGGCAATTGGGAATGTGATGCCTGCATGTTGTCCAATAAAATGGATGCCAGCAAATGCATAGCCTGCGAGACGCCACGCAAAACAGCAGCAGCAGCAACAACAACAGCAACTAGTACTAGCAACAACAACTTGTGGCCAACAACTGGCGGTTTTGGTGATGCGTTCAAGCCCAAAGCGAATACGTGGTCATGTGACACGTGCATGATAACAAATGAAAGCAGCGCCAATTCATGTGTTGCCTGTCAAACGCCAAATCCCAAGAGCAGCAGCAGCAACACTGCAGCAGTTGCCACTGCAACAACAGCAACAACAACGAGCAGCTTTAAGTTTGGCTTTGCAAATAATGCAACAGCAGCAGTAAAACCAGATGCTGGCTTTCAGAAATTGATTGCGGCACAAAAGTCGAGCAGCTGGACTTGTGAGGCATGCACCGCACAAAATGATGTGGCACGCAACAAATGCATATGCTGTGAACAATTGAAACCAGGCGCCACTGCCGCTGTGGAGGCAGCAGCCAACACATTGGCGGTGCCAAAGTTTATGTTTGGATTTGGCAACAGTGCCACAATAACAACAACAACAGCTGCAGCAACAACAGCAGCAGCAGCAGCAACTGTGGCAACTGCAGCGCAGTTCACGTTTGGCTTTGCTGCAGCTGCTGCTGGCAAGGATGTGGCAGATAAGCCCGAGACAACAACGACAACAAAAGCAACAACATTAAACACCTCAGCAACAACAACTGGCTTTAAATTTGGCGCAGCAACAACGCCAGTCAGCAAGTCGGTTGCCTTTAAATTGGGAGAACCGCAAACACAGCAACAACAACAGCAGCAGCAACACCCACCACAACAACAACAACAACAACAACAACAGCAGCAGCAGTCAGCCAAGGCAACGGACACGACTGCGCCGGTTACCAGCAAGGCACCGGCGACATCCAGCATCGGCTTAGGACTCTTTACAGCAGCAGCAACAACAGCAACAAAACCCGAAGCAGCTGCTGCAAAACCAACAGCAACATTTGCATTTGGCAGCAGCAACAACTCGATCACAACGGCAACAACAACAGCAACTTCAACTGAAGCTGGCAACAAGCTGTTTGGTTTTGGCTCCTTTTCAGCCACCTCAACAATGTCCAGCTCCAGCGGCAGCAGCAGCACCACCACCACCAGCAGCAGCACCACCACCACCAGCAGCAGCAACAACAACAGCAGCAGCAGCAGCAGCTCGAAACCCGCAGCAGCCACATTCAGTTTCGGCAGCAGCAACATGCAACAGCAGCCGGCTGTGACAACAGCAGCAGCAACAACAACGACTTCAACATTATTTGGCCAACAGATGCCTTTGTTTGCCGCAGCAACAACAACATCAGCAGCAGCAGCAACAACAACAACAAGCACATCAATTGCACCAGCTGCATTTGTATTCGGCGGTCAAACAAATACCGCTGCAGCAACAACTACAGCCAGCAGCAGCAACAACACCAGCAATTTCTTCTTTGGCTCGCCAGCAACAGCAGCTGCAACAACAACAACTTCAGCAGCAACAGCAATTGCAACAACACCTGTTGCCAGTGCACCCAGCAACAGTATGAACCTATTCAGCTCAAACCCATTGGCGAAAAGCAACACCAGCAGCAGCAACACTTCTGCTGCACCAAACACGACAGCAATGTTTAGCTTTGGCAGCGCCGCCAGCAACAACACGACGTTTAGCTTTGGCTCAAAACCAGCAGCAGCAGCAGCAGCAACAACAACTGCCAGTGGCAGCAACTTTAACTGGTCAACGCCAGCAGCAGCAGCAGCTCCAACAAATCAATTTGCAAGCTTTGGCAATGTTGCAAGTGCAACAACATCGACAACATCAACAGGCAATGCAGCAGTCAGTTCGCCATTTGGCATGTCTGGTGGTGCCTCGAGTGGTGCAGCTGGTGGTGGCAATGGTGCACTCTCCTCCATCTTTGGCAATGTCAGTAATCCGTTCAACAGCGGCAACAACACGACTGCACCACCTGCAGCAACTTTGGGCAATATATTCAATAGTAGCAGCAACAACAACAACAACACATCAACAACAACTGTTGCTGCGGCCACAACAACAACAATTGCTAAGCCGGTATTTAATTTTGGCGCCGTTACAGCGCCTGCCACGGTAAGTAAACGTCTCAAAATTCTTTAGTTTCCGACACTTGCTCCCTTTGCCATTTGGCAATAAAATATTTAAATTGGAAGCCAGTGTTGCCAACTCTTGGGGTCCGCAAAAAACTAAACTAGCCTTTGAAAAAAGCTAGAAATGGCCAGAATATTTTGTTGGTAGCTAAAAAAAACGCTGGAGTAGTAAAACGATATTTTTATTGATTTAATCCAGTATTTTGGAAAACTACTCAAGTTTAAATTAAATGTTAAATTCAGTTTAATGTTTGTACGTCTATTCTATTTCGAAATTGATTATTTGACTTAAGAATTTTTCCATATCTGTGCATAAGGTTGTGGTATCCTTTAAATTGGACCACTTCACAAGTTGGGCGGTTGAGTATTGAAACAGAGTGTCTTCAATATTGGTTGATTCCACCTTCTGGGCACATACAGGGGTACCACAGAAATCGTTTTTGCTTGAATTTAACATAAATTTCATACAAGTTTATGTCGCATTCAGGTGGAAGAGATTTCTGTAGCACACCTGATAATATTTAGCTTGGAAAATAGCTATAATTCCCGCTAGCCGCTATTTTAAAATGTATCGCTCATTTGCCAATTGCGACCCGCTAGGTCTAGCGGGGAAATATCTAAATTGACAACTCTGATGGAAGCAGTGGCTTACACTCCCTCTCTCTCTCTCACACTCACTGACCACTCTTAGTTCCAATACTAACGCACTCTTATTTTACAGCAGCCAGCAGCAGGCGTTTTCAACTTTGGTGCAGGATCAACGAATCCTGGTGGCGTCTCGAAGCCCGCATTCAACTTTACGGCAACTGGAACCGCACCACAGGCAGCGGCATTTAATTTTACGGGAACTGCAGCGGCATCATCAAGCGGCGGCAATGATGTAAGTTATGCAAGAAGATTTCCAGACTAGCACATGTACTTGTTGCAATGGAATGTGAAACTCGCCAAAAGTCATTATTATCGAATGAGAAAACATATGCAAAAGGCCAAAGATTTCAAGAAATCAAGAAAATAACATGCTATAATTTTATTGCCATTTTTCACTTTTTTTTTTTAATCTCCACCTCTTTTTTTAATTTATTAATTTGCATGCAATTTCTATCGGCAGTGTTGTCCTTCTGTGTTTGCTATCGATTATCGATAACATGCATATCTTTAAATATACATTTAAATAAATCGCCAACAAAAAAAAGAATATATATATATTTTTAATGTATATGCACTTATATATTTTTCGTATCTAAATTTTTTGTAATTTTATTCTCTTTTTCATTGATTCTACACAAAAATATTGATTGTTGTCCGGCTGTCTCTCTCTCCCTCTTACTGTTTAAATGTTGGAAAACAAAACACAAACAAAACAAATATTCTGTATACTACGTAAATATTAATTGTATTCTTCCGATGTAACTTTGCAACTTTAAACTCTTGTTGTACTCTGTAAACTTTTGGGCACGGGGCACGAATGCGCTAACTATTTTATTTACTACGTAATTATTTGTGCTACAATTACTACTACACTATTCTTGATACTGCTACTACTACTACTATTGCTGCTGTTAACTGTTTGACCAACGAAGTTATTTCCAACACCGGAACGACTTTTCCAATTTGGCGCTGCTGCGTCCACATCTGATAATGTGGCCGCCGTTGGCGGCGGATCTGGAACTAGTTCATCATCATCATCATCAATAGTCCCAGCAGCTGGTCAATTGTTCAATTTTACTGGCTCAGCGCAGCAAATGCAGGTAAACAAAACAAGAACGGACAGCAACTTGATCGATTTAAGCTATGTACATTTATAAAGTAGATTCATTTAAACATTTACACATGTTGTAGTTTCGTTGCACTAACTTAATATTACATTTACATAAATACATACGTAGCGAGCATGGATAATACTAATTACATACATATTGTGTACTTATATCTAAGGTGTAAAACTTGTATTCATTTTGGTATATTTTAAATACTAATTAGAGTATTGCATGTAATCTTCTTGCAAGTCGCCATGTTTGACATGCGCTCACCGTTCTCTTAGCTTTAAAACTAACTAACTCACTCTAACACATACTACAACCTCAAAGTGTGATTATCAGTTTACTCATTTTAGCTCTCTCTCTTATTTTCAATTCATATTCCAATTTTACATATACATACATTTGCACTATTTAGTTAAAGCTCCATTCTTCACGTAAAATCTCTCGCATCTCAATTCACCAATACATGCATACAAAAGTACACCAAAATGCCAATTGTGTTGAACAGCAATACAAATGAGGTGAAAATATACGACATTTTTACTTTTGCCTACATTTTGAGCTGACAAAATTACAAAAAAAAAAAAAAAAAAAAAAAAAAAAAAAAACTAAAAACAAAAACAAAAAATGTCTTTTGCAGTCAACGCCAAACGCCAACGCTCCGTTCCAATTTAATGCCGGTGCGCCTGCGCCAGCAGCCAATATATTCGCGTAAGTAGAGTGAAAAGGATAGCAACAGCCGTGCATAACATGTGATCAAGAGCTGCTGCTACCGATACAAGTGGAGCAGAGAGAGTGTGTGTGAGAGAGAGAAAGATAAGTTGAGAGTTTTTGTTTAATTTGGCCCAATGTTAAATTGAAACAGGCAGACAGACACGCACACACACACACAGTCACACACAAATTCCTAATATTTTTTAACTTTTGCATTGCATACGTTAATTTTGTGCATCGTTCGTTATGTTTATGTTTAAACACGTTCATTTTAAATAATACAAAAACCCAAAATTAAAAGATAATGTTTTGTTTTATTTATGCACATACATAACATACACGCATACATACATACATACATATGTACATGTGTTCATGTCCCCTTGTGTCATTTATTTGTGTCATTTGTTTACGTCCCCCTTCCTCCCCGCCAGACGTGTGTGCCCGGTGGGTGTCTGTGTGTGTGTGAGTGTGTAGATGAGATAATGAAAAGCTTTCGTTAAATCGAATTGTTATGCTATGAACTTTTCCTCTCTCTCTCTCTTTCGCGTGCGCTCTTTCTTATGTTGAATTTAATTTTTTTTGTGTTGCTTAGGTTCGCAATGAGCGCATTGTGTGTATTTGTGATATTAATGAAAATTTCAACTTCCACAGCTTCAATCCGCCAAATGCTGGCAACAACAACATGCAAAATCCGCGCCGCAAGATACGCGCACCGATGCGTCGTCTGCCGCCGCGGTAGAAATAGAAATGGCGTCCGCTGCTGCTGCCGCCAACGCCGCCGCCGCCGACAATACTCGACAAGAAGAATGGACGAAACTGGAACTGGAACTGGGACTGGGACTGGAACTTGGATCGAGACCTAGACCGGAACAGAAGCTGAACGACAGCAGCGACACAACGACGACTATTTGGGACAACGAGCAGTTGCAACGGGAACAGGAACAGAAACTGGAACTGAATCCGAATTCGATACTGGAAATGGATTTGCAACGGGAATCCTTGAGGACGACAACAACGACACTGACGGAAATCCGATGCATGCCAAAACAGGATGAGGATGTGCAGGACGAGCAAGAGGAGGACGAAGAGGAGGAGGAAGAGGCATCATCGGCGGCGGTCATGTTGCAACGCCGCAGCTGCCGGCTGCAAGAGCAGCATTTAAAAAATGAGCTGCATCAATTGCAGCAGCAGCAGCTGCAGCGGCGGCGACAGCAACAACAACAACAGCAGAGGCAACAAAAACAACGACTCAACAAGTATCGCTTTGTGCGTGCCAACAACAGCAACAACAACAACAGTAACAATGACAGTAATGCAACAATACCAATAACAGCAACAACAACTACAATAGTAAATAGAGTTGCCAGACCGTCGACATATAGCTTTCTGGGCAAACGGCAAGGGCGCAAAAGCAACGGCAATAGCAACAGCAACAATAACAACGAAGGAAAAGAAGGCAACACGCTGCGCAGTCGCTATAAGCTGGTGAGACAAAGCAGCGCCAATTGACTGAACAACTCCCCACAAAGCTCCTAAAGAGAGAGCAACGTTAGGCAGCGAAGAGAAAAAAACAAAGAGAAGCTTTTGACTGGAACACAACTACAACAACTACTACTACACGGATTGAGAGCAAACAAGCACACTTGGAAAGCATCTTTAGTATATAATAAGATTTGTTGTTTTTTTTTTAATTATTATTTACGCGGTCTGGTCATCATCAAGAAAAACAGTAAATAACAGAAATAGAAATGTAACAACAACAACAACAACGAGTAGAACTGCAAGCAACAAGATGGTTAAAAAAGGATGCGCAAAATTAAGCAACATTTTATTAATCTTGTTTCTCAACGTTTTTTTTTTCTTTTTTTTTTTGTTTAGTTTAAATTAATTTTTGTTGATTTGTAAAATTTTAGAAGCGAAAATATACATCATAATTATATATAAATAACACTATATAAAGAAGTCGAATGCAAATTTTATACTATGAAATGAAGAATGCAGCCGTTAATTTCAAGCACCACTAACAACAACAATAACAACAACAAAAATATTGTAAATTGAACTGTCTTTGTTGTAAAAATTTATAAACAAGATTTTGTTGTTTTTCTTTTAAATGACAAAAAAAAAATGCTAGCGCTTTTATAATTATTAATAAATATATAATGCATATTTATAAAAAAAAAAAAAACAAAACGATAATTATGTTGTGAATTTGTAAAGAAAGTGTTACAGAGAAAGAGAAAGGCATATAGCTCAAACCAGTAAAAGAAACAAAATAAGATATAAAGAGAAGAAGATACAGATAATATATTATATTGTATTATTGAATTGAATCATTTGTTTAGACAATTTTTAAGTGCTGACTATATAGAAATATAACAAATCGGTTCGTAACGGTTATTAAGAGATGAAAGAAAGAAATTAAACTATAAAAAGCATTAGACACAGTTGTTTTTGTTGTGTAATTCAGTTAATAATCGTACACTTCCGTTTTCATGCTCTGGATTGAACATAAGACAGGAAAACAATTTAAGAAAAAGAATAACAACAACAACCACAAAAGCAGAAACAATTTAGAAGTGTAAACAAAATCAACACTATATATAGTTAAGAGAACAACACGCAAACATCAACTACAATTATATGTGCGTATTTTTTATATACATACATACAGAATAAAACAACAAATAACATAAGATTGAAACAAAACAGAAAAAGAAAAAAAAAACAACTGAAACCCGAAGTCTTAGTTTTAAGCGACTCAGAAAAAAGAATAAACAGGCAGTTGAGAAATTGAAATCATAATGTAAATAAGTAAATATAAACGATATGATAATGCAAAACGTGACAACAAATAATTTCAGTCTTTAAATGTCGGTTACAATTGCAGCGCCAAATTCAAACGGGGCTCAGTGTTGGTTAAACTGGAATGCCAACTCAATTTTGAACTTTTCCAAGTGTTGCACATCAAGGGGACCATAGAAACTTTTCGATTTCGAAAAACAGCGAGGTCCCATAAATTTGTTTGACAACAATAGAAAAAAAATATCGATAGAAAGTTGGTCCCATGTCATTTCTCTAATGAAATTAGTTATTTTTAAAAAAATGAATTAAAAATTTACGAATTCAAAAAACCAAGAAAATTATAAATTTTCTAAAATAATGATCTTTTTAAAATTTTGTGTACCCTTCGCTTGGTGAAGTTAAGTAAGAAATTCGAAAAATCACTTAGAATTCGAGGAAAATTCAACAAAAATTCGAGTGTAATTTTCCAAATTCTATCCTCAAAATTAAGCAAGTTCCAAGTTTAATTCAATTATTTTGAATTGATTATTAAATACGAAATCGACTGGAGTTTACTTTAGAACAGCGGTGGGCACGAAACCTGAATTCGTTAGCAGCCGCTGGCTCCCGGAGCCATTGCGTGCCCACCCCTGCTTTAGAACATCGGTGGGCACGTAATCTGAATTCGTTAGCAGCCGCTGGCTCCCGGAGCCATTGCGTGCCCACCCCTGCTTTAGAACATCGGTGGGCACGAAACCTGAATTCGTTAGCAGCCGCTGGCTCCCGGAGCCATTGCGTGCCCACCCCTGCCTTAGAACATCGGTGGGCACCAGTGCTGCCAACTTAGCTTTTTTCCCGTCAAATCTGGCTGTTTTTGAAGACCAATTGCGGGAAAATATTGTGAATTGCGGGAAGCGGGAATTCTGGCTTTTACAGAAATTCATTTGGCTTTTTTTAATGCTGCCACCAATTTCATGAAAATATGTAGCAATCCGGTTGCCTCCTGCAAGAAAAAATATATTGTACCAAAAAAATACTATTTTTGATAGAGCTGTGGAAAAAATGTTTACTGACGCGCTAAGTTTTGGTAGAAATATACCAAATTTGCTCATAATGAATGGCACATATTTTTTCTATACCAAAAGAATATAAACAAAAGTGCCGTGATGCTTGGCTAAAGAGCGGAACATTGAAGACACGGCTTCGCAGGGATGACACGGACGAGAAAAGGGTCTACTGCAAGACTACATTTACTGCAAAGCTAAGCGATTTGCGTGCTAATGCAACCACTTCCAACAAAAAAAATAAAACAAATCGATAAGATTTTGACGATCTGCTGAAAACCTTATAAATAAAACACATAAATTAATACCATAACAATGCGTTTTTTTTTGCGCTTTTTTCGGAATACTTTCAGCTTTTTTTTTCCTTCTCTCCAGTCAAAAACAGCTTTTTTGATTGGTAAAAAGTTGGCAGCACTGGTGGGCACGAAATCTACACCATACACCATGTAGCCGCATCAGTCGCACCAGTGTGCTGCTAAGCGCGCTCTCCCGCTCTCGCTAAACGCAAACGTTTTCTGCGCCATCTACTTGCTAATGTTGGAAACAAATACGCCATCTAGTGGCTTGAGGACACAGCCTACGGAACGAACATTTCGTTCACCTTGGAACTGAACTTGCAATTGAACTTATTCCATTTGGAAAATATTCTAATTCTCGCAGCGCAAATTTTATAATGTGAATTTTTTTATTTGTTAATTCAATAAAGTACAAATAATAAACCAAAAAAAATAATAAGTCGGATTGGTGACCGTTGAGTGCGTTTAATGTGAAATGCACAGGCACTTCAAGGGGTGCGCCAACAAAGAGGTGAGCCAATGCGATATTTATATATATATATATATATGAATATACATTTTCCTAATTAGCGACATTCTGATTGTGTTTTCAAAGAAAACAAACGCAAATATGAACAGGAACGCAAAATGAGCTAACGAATCTACGCAAAATGCCCTTATAGATTTCAGAGCGCAGAGGAAAGCTCGAGCAAAGTGCGCACAAATGAGCAACTGAGCAATAAATAAAGAACAATGTTGAAGGAACATGTTCATTTGCTCATTTCTGTGAACAAATCTTTTTTGTTCACTCATTTCATGAGCAACCCAACACTGCCGAACAAACATAAGTTCGTGGAAATTACGCACGGGTGTTTTTTCGTAGCTCAATAGTACTATTTGTTTATTTTTTTCGGTTCTAACATAAATGCAGCACAGACGCAAATGCAAATGATATAAGTGTAAACTGTGTTCAATAAGTCAATAAGGCAATTGCAAATATTAGATTCTAAGATGGATATAATAAGATGCAATAATCAGCAGCGCAGCATCAAAAGCAGCAGCATTTGCAACAACTACAACAAGAAGTACAACAACAAAAAGGCTGACTGACTACACCCAAAAAAAGAAAAAAACGAAGAGGAAACAATTGCTGGCGAGGAATAACAAAACGACAGGAAAAATGAAGTAAATGCGACAGCAGCAGCAACGGAACGGCACTTCAGTTGCATTTGTAGTGGAGTATATATTGAGCAACGCACACACACAGACACGCAAACATATATACATACACATACAAACAAACGCCACACAAAGAGACATTTTCATGCATGTGTGTGGGTGTAGCAGCACCAGCAGCAGCCCAGCTCCAGCGGCTAAAGTTCGTGTTCGGCAGTCGTCGTTGTCGTTTGTCGTTGGTTCGTTCGTTCGTTCGTTTGTTCGCACGCTCGTTGAATCGGGTTGTTGTTATTGTTGGAGTAACAGCATTCGCCTACGCAGCAGCAACAGCGCCAGGCAAAGGAAGCGGTTTAAGAATGCATGGGCATGCACAAAAAGTACGAAACACGAATTGCGAGAAATACAAGAGAAATGCAAATTTAACAGAAATTGAAATAAGTGCAACGGGTTTTCAATTCAATTCCACATTGCATTGAAATTCAAAACGCAGTCGCAAATTTATGCCAAACGTTTCTACATCGCAACTGATCAAAAAGCAGACCCTCTGTCTGAGAGAGAGAGAGAGAGAGAGATAGTGAGAGAGTGTAAAGAAAGAGGCCCTAAGGAGAGAGAGCGAATATTGAATCAGATCACGTCCATTTTAGCTTTAGCTGCAGTTCCTTTGTTGTTGGATTTGTTATATTCCATTCCCCCCATTGCTCCTCCTTCATTGCTTTGGACGTCGACGTCGTAATATGGATTGTGGTGCTCTTGCCGCGCAGCAGCAGCAACAACTATTACAAAAACAACAACAACAACAGCAACATCATCAACATCAACAGCTACAACAACAACTACAGCACTCCCGACAACAACACCACCAACAAAAAAATACGCTCAATTGCCTTGAGGAAATAGCAACAACAAAAGTAAGTTTGTCTACATATACATACAAATATACCATATACATACAAATGAGTACGTACACTTATGTACATATGTATGTATGTTTTTCTCTTTTACTTCCACTTCGCATTCGCCCCCACACAAACCGATGCGTTTCGCTGCCAGCGTCGCAGTCGTCGTTCTTGCAGTTTATTGGTTTTCTTATTAGATATTTCTCATATGAGTAACTTTGACAGTGTTGTGTGTGTGTTTGTTCGGTTTTTCTTTTGCGCTTTGTTTTTACCACAGCAATTGTCTTCGATGGTGTGTGGGCTGAGAGAGGGGGCGTGACTGGTAGCCATGTGCATAAATAATTTAAGACTATGCAGTTTGTTTGTAGATACATACATTGTGTGTGTGAAGGAGTAGGGCGGAGAAACTGTGTGGATTTGTTGTTGGTTGCCAAGTACAAAGTTCATACCGCAAACTTGAAACTCTTGCAACACGCGTTTTTTTTTATGTTTCGTTTTAACTTGGCCAAGTTCGCAAAACGCGAAATGCGAACTAGGAAAATGAATGACTCAAATGGCCATTTAGCCAACCGATGATTAATCTCTGGACAGCTGCTGCTGCGGCTAAAAGCGATAATAAAAACAAAAATATATTCAACTAAAGTCAACAGAAAAGCAAGGGTATAAAAAACACACGTATAAGTAATGCAGTTGTAAGTGCTCGACTACACTAATACCCTATAGCAATTAAGAGTGCAAAATTCTAGGATTCTAAAAACAAGATAAACTTGTATTATCCATTTTAATTATAATAGGCATTTTATTTTAATTCAAAAAACTAAGATATAATTAAATTTCAATTATAAAATAATTATTGAATAATTTTTGTGTAATCTACTAATAGGTTTTAAATAATTTTTTAATAATAAGAAATATTTAAAATTCGAGTTATGAGAGTTACGAGTCGGAAAAATAAATTTTATTTTAACACTTATTTGTAAGTTAGGAGAGTGACGAGTCGGATGTTGAGGCTGATTTTAATGCTGATTGAATTTATTTTCTTTTATTAAATTAAAGAATCCAACTTAATCAAAATATTGAAATGCTTGTTTATTTACCATACCATACACACAGCCTCGCTGCTCTTGTTATGTGCATAGGGTATAAATAACAGCAATCGAGAAGTAGTGACTCTTTAATTACTGTGTTGTACATGGTACGAACTTTTGCCCATTACTTTCACCGTGCATAAATTCTAAAGCAACAACAAGAACAACAACAACTACTGCGAGCAATGAGCGAATGAAGTTCAAAATGAAATTGTTTATACAAAGGCAATAACAAAAAAGCCAAAAAGAAAATACACACAAAACCAAAGCCGTTGGCGTTGACGTATATACAACAGCAACAAGAACAACAACAACAACAACTTTACGCTTGTTGCTTCTTTCGTTCTTTGTTTTTGCCGCAGCGGTCGCTTGAATTTTTCTTTTCTCCACCTCCACCTCCTCATCCTCCTCCTACTGCGTTCTTCTTAAGTTTTGTTTTGCGCTACGTGACTGCAATAAAATTTAACTGCAATTACGTGTCGCATCTTCTGTGTTGTGCCGAAAATGGCCAATGTAAAAGCCGAGAAATGAAATGGTCAAGAGCGAGTAATGTTTGCATTTTTGAATGTTTGCCTCAAGGATACGATACGCACAGCATGCGACACATTTACGCCAGGTCCTGTTTCCCCTGTGTCCGTGTATGTGTGTTGTGCGTGAGTAATTGCCAGTGCTGCCAATTTAACTTGCCAGCCAACTGCAATTGAGCAGCGATGGGCAGCACTAGCTGTCGTTAAGCGAACGAAAAGAAGGTTACCCAATGTTGGAGCCACGATTATCCAAGTCGGATATTGAGGGGTTGGTAAATTATGTTTCAAAAAATATCCGTGTTAATCCCGGAATTTATTCAGCACAATTCTACTTTGAGATAATTTCGCATTACTAATCATTTTCAATCGACCACACAATTATTAAAATATATAAATAACTTTGAATATTGTGAAACTCGCAATAACTTCTGATTATTAATATTTTTCCAAGTAAATCTTCGTCTGTAGTAAAATTGTTTTATTTTGTACTTTTACTTTGTTACTTCTATAAATGTGTCGTTGGGACAGAAGATGTAATTTGTAATACATGTGACGTCACATACTCTACCATTCAAATGCTGTTGTTACCTTCCTCATTTGTGTCACCATGCCATGCTGAGAGAGCACCATAATAAGAGAGAGTGACAGGGAGAGAGAGGAATCGAGTCCATATAGCGAGCGCGTCGTCGCCGTTGCTCGCATTTATATTTCGACCGATGCGCGCACGAGACGACGGCAAAGCGCAGCGGGTAAACGAAACTGACGGCAAAAAATTAAATTAAAAAAAAACAGATATATTTCTATGTTTTGTAAGCTCGTGCGCGGAAAGTACAAAAGGTGACAAAACGCAATTAAAGTTTTGTTTTATATCGCATCACTCGTAGCTTTTGCTAAACTAATTGCCGTCGTATTGTTGGTTGTTATTGTTGATATTTAATTTTTTTTCTGGTGCAAGCTTGTGTATGTTTCGCGTTTATTAAGTTCCTTTCCTTGTGGAGCAGCAGCAGTAACAACAAAAACAATTAACTCCAGCTGCTTTTGTTTATACAACAACAAAAACAGCAACACGCGTTCAATGAAGCAATAATTAAAAGTGCCTTTTTTTAATTGAAGAGCTGAACACAAACAACAACAAAAGTTGCTGCTTTTGCTGGCAATCGAAATCAAATTGACGTTAACATTGACGCGGTAAGAGCATCACACATACATACAAACATAAGCTTGTGGATGGATATATGTATGTATTCCTGCATACAACCCTGTTGACTCCCCCGTAAAAGCACAGTTAAACGCATATACAAGGAATGAGTGAGAGAAAAGAGCGAAATAGAGTGCTTCTGTGTGTGCGTGTGTGTGTGTTTGTTTTTGTTTTTCTTTTTGGCAGTTAATGTTAATGCGTTTCGCTTTTGTCTTTTGCGGGGGCGGCTGCACATCGATGTCAGTTTATTTGCTTTTATATTCGAATTATTGGTGTGGGCAAGTGATAGGGAGCATTTAGTTAGGGAAGTGATGAGCTTGTTTGCTGCCTGCCATCTGCCTTATGCTTTTATTATTGTTTACTTCATTTCATTTTGTGCCTTATCTTCATCGCCATACTCTCTTTACTACAAACCTCACAGACACGCACATGCAAACTCACACACATACAAATGTGTGTAGTTTCATTCAACTTTTCTGCATGCCACAGCTAAATTTTTCGATTTTGATATGGCAACGCCGTAAAGTCTAGTCTTTTATTTTTGCCGGTTTTATGCCAAGTCATATGGTCTCTGTATGTGCGTCATCGTCATCCTTGACCCCCCCTCTCACCAACATAATCGTGCTCTCACCCGCAACTCCTGTAACGGTACCCGCATTTCTCGTCATTCTCTTTTCCTGTCTATCTTCATCTCCTGTTGTTCTTGTTGTTGTTGTTATTAGTGGTGTGGCCGTTTAATTGCTTCTGCACGTTCGTCAAATATTTGCTCAACTCTTTTTAATTACATTGCCCACTACGCACACTTGTGTGAGTGAGTGCATATGTGGGCCTTTTACCCTTTCACACGCACGCGATTTAGAAGGAAATCATGTATAAGTGTGAGTATGCGAAATGTGCAGTGTGACTTTTCACAGTGATTTACATTCCATTTGTTCTGGAAATAATTGACAATCTTATTGCATTCATGAGATAGCCATGTATGGATTTTTTCCACCAGTCACAATTTTTTTTTTAATTTCTTCAAATACCCAATTATCTGATTTTTGGCTTTTCATGTTAAAATAGGCAACTGCAAATTTAAATTTGTTATACCAGAGTATTTATTGCATATTATTGTTGGATATAACTAAATTTAAAGTTGTATTATTAAAAATTCAAGCAAAACATTTTCAACCTTTAGAAGTACAATTATAAAGACAACAAGTTAAATTAAACTACCCAAAACCTACTTAAGATATATTTTTATTTCGGGTAATTTTATTTTGAGAAATTATAGCCCTTATTCTTTCATTAATATTTCTTAAATGTTAATTGGACAATGCATTCTGAATAACTCAGCTGCAATTAATCTAAAATGTTCTATTTTGGTCGTGTTAAGAATTATTTGTTTTGGGAATCTTACACTATGTATGTATGTTGGCTTTTGTATATGATTGGAATAAGAGCAATATGTTAGATGAACTTTTTATGAATGCTCGCTCAATATCTAAACATTTATGTTTTTTGTGGTTGAAAGGCCTTGCACTAATCAACTAGAACAATTACCGAACAAAAAAATTCACTTGAAGTTGTAATTCAATTT
Source organism: Drosophila quinaria (assembly GCA_035047525.1). Lineage (NCBI taxonomy): Eukaryota > Metazoa > Arthropoda > Insecta > Diptera > Drosophilidae > Drosophila > Drosophila quinaria. The sequence goes on from JAWNPO010000455.1 coordinate 29,271,340, forward strand.
GTGTGCGTATTGTACTCTTTTCGAGTGATTTTATTGTAATGTACAAACGATCAAGACGGTTTTCTACGCCTCTTTAATAGCTACATACATATGTACATATTTGTATGTATACAAGTTGTAGCCTTGCACTGAACTTAATTGATACTGTATTGCCGTGAACTGAACTGAGATCAACAATTTTTTCTTATATTTTTTTTAGACTTCTAATGCACTGGACACATTCTGTGCAGACAAAGAAAATAGTTTTATACGATTCGATTTGAGTTTGATTTATAATTTGTCTCACATTGATATAAACATTAGTGCTTATGACATTTAAGTCTCTTTATGTACAAGTTACTTCCCAGTTATAATTAGAGTACAATTTCATAATCTGAAGCATGAAATCAAGCGGCATCCAGTTCGTCCCCACAAGGCCATGCCTTGGCCCACTGTGCGATGGAGGTTGCCAAAGCCAGAAGAGAAGTAAAATCGCTCATTTGAGCACATTGCAGTCGCAGTCGCAGTCGACGCAGCAGCAGCAGAACCCATATGACTTTTGCACATGGTTGCCGTTGTAGTTGTGTTGTTAGTGCTTTACTTTTTATGATTCTTATTACACGCTTTGCTGGCTTTTTGCTTCGCTTTTGCTTTTGCTTTACTTTATTTAACTTCACTTGGTTGACAGCGACGCTGACTGAGCTCGTCTTTTAAATATTTATGCGGCTACTGCGGACGACGACGACAACGCGACATCTCTGCCGCTGTTCATTTTAATTTTGTCGCTGTGCGTTGTTGTTGTTGCTGCTGTTGTTGTTTTTGCGCCTGCCACTTTTGTTGTTGTAAATATTTTATTATCGCTTGTTTCCGTTTAGGAACCAAAATGGGGAAAAATGTGTACGCAGGCACACACACAACAACACACACACGAGCGTACGCATACATATTTAAAATTCTTTTGTCGCCATATTCATTTCGAAATTATGTACTTGGCTTGTTGCTTCACACGACGCTCCGTTGCGCATCGCTCTTCTTTCCCCCTCCCCTCGCTGCCTTCCACATTCCCTCATTACCCCACTCCGTTGTCAATTTAGCTATCTGTTTGTCTATCTATCTACATACATATGTATGTACAATATGTAAGTATGTTCTCCAATCCCATTCCATGCCATTCCATTTGAATTCCTCTGTCTGCATTCCCTCTTCTCTCATCAACCAACATGGCTGACCCTGTGCATTTCTTCTTGTAATTTCATTCGTGATAGTGGGAGGAAAGCAAAAAAAAAAAAAAAATCAAAAATACAAGAAAGATCTTTAGCACGCCGAAGATTTGATACCCTTGCAGACGCTGATATTAAATTTTCGACTGATCGTTACTATGACAGCTGTATAATATGGGGATCGACCTGATCTTCCTGTATCAAAAGATCGGATCGAATAAAGATAACGGATCAGTTTTGGCAAAGTTATGAAGCTTTGAATTTAATTTGATCTCGATAAAATTAATAAACATGCCCGGGACCAATTCGATTCCCAAAAGAATCTAACTTTACCAGCTCCACAGGGCAGGGTATAAAAATTACAATTTGTTCTTTGGCTTATATACGTGCGTATCTTTCTGCCTCTGCAGCCCCCCACAGCAACCTCAATGATATCTGTCTCTGTCTGTTGCATTACAAAATTAGCGCAATATTTTGTGTTTGTCATGTATTTTTAGCTGCGGTTTTTTTTTTTTTTTTTGGAGGTAGCGTCGCATTTTGTAAATTATATTTAAACATGATTCGTTTGTTTGTGTGTTGCTGTCGCTTCACATCGTAGTGGATCGGATCGGATCGGATCTGCTCTGTTACCAATGTGGGCGTGCAGTGACCCAATTTCTCTAATAGATTGCATTTTGCCACAGCTAACGTGCATACGCATACACACATGCACATCTACAAACACACACGCACTCAGACTCACGCACACTCACACTCTCAAAGATACTTGCATTTCGTTTGTAGTTGCTGTTGTTGCTGTTGTTGTTGTTGTTGCTTTTGGCATTATTTAGCGCATTGAACTCGCTGCCCGGTTTTGCCCGGTCTGATGCAGTCTCTCGCTCTTTTTCTCTCTCGCTCTCTCTGTCTATTTAATCTCTGCTGGTTATTGGAAACATTTTGCGCTTTGCCATTTCCTGCCTGCCAAATGTTACATAAACAACAACAGCAACAAGCAAAATAAAAAAGGGAGAGAGAGAGAGAAAAAAAAAAAATTTGTCGCAATATGCACTATATAAAATATAAATTTTGGGCGCTCCACACGTTGCTTGTGTTCCTGTGCTCCATTTCATTCCGTTCCCATTACAATTGTCATTCCCATTACCATTACCTTTTCCATTGCCATTCCCATTCTTATTTGTTGTCGCAGTTGAGTTCCCAGGCCGCCTTTAGCTAATTAAGTGCAGCACTTGACTTCGTCTAAAGCCAGCAATAAAACATCAACAAATTGAGCACACTCACACACATACACACTTACTCACATAAATATATATACACTCGCAAAGTCATATGATTATATAGTTGTACTGGATATAGCGTGTATAATTTATATGATCTTTTAGCACATTTTTGTGTTCCGCATTCCACGCCTAATTAGTTAATACTCAGACTATGCGCTATTTTAATTTCTATCAAATCTCACAGATATTGGTCAGATTATATTTAAAGACATACATACATATTTTTTTTTTGCCGTTTTCAAAGCATTATAAAAAATACTAGCAAAGAGATTTTTAAAAATTTTTACAGATACTATTAGAATTGTTCGAAGAATTTGTTTGCATAGATTTTTTCTTTTTTTTTAAAGCGAGAAAAAAAGTTTCAAAATAGACCTTTAAAAGAATTAAAGATTTTCAATTTGTGCTTAATGGGTTAAGGAAACCTTTGTATCATTCAAACGTAATGGAAATGACCTTTCCATTGATGCCAAAATCTACATAAAGTTGGCTCAAATTATGAGAAGATTTTACTTTAAATGCTGTCAAAATAAATATGCCCTCTAGTGTATATTTATATTTAAAAACAAAAGTTAGAAAATGAACAGATGCGTATATTCGATTACCCGTATTATCGATAAACATGTGTTTTGATCTGAATTCTCCTCTGGCCTACTAAGGAATCGTAACGGTTACTTTGGTTGTACCACAGCTGAAACCGCTGACTCAGTAGCTTATTTTCTGCCCCCCCCCATTTTCCTCACACCGCGGTGCACCGTTTGTCTTTTTTTTTAGAGACACTCGTACCAGAAAAAGCACAATATATGTATGTATGTATGTTCATATATAAATTTATTTTCCCCCCCTGTTTCGGTTGCAACTTATAATAAAAGGCGACTTGTAATTTGATTGAGCTGCAATAAAAATTTGTCAGCCCAGCAATAAACAGGGGGGAGAGTGAAGAAGAGAGAGAGAGAGAGACTTTTCTATTGTAGCATATAATCATATGTTTTTATTTTCCTCTAGTTTTATGATTTATAATGCAACGTCTAGAAATGTTTATAACAAATGTGCTCCCTTGTCCCCCTTTTGAATTCAACAAGTGATTGATGACGCCCAGAACCAATGATCGTCTTGAGAGTGAGAGCTGTACATTAAGATGTATGGACATATAGAAGTACATATATGTAGACCAAGTAACCCCTCAGACAAGAGCACGTCACGGTGTCGAATTACCCAATACGCATTTGCCGGGCGGCTACTTACGACTACTTATGCATGTACGGGGAAAAGACTGATTACACTGCAAGAAAAGATGAGTTAGCGTTAGGAAATAGCACTCATAAATCGATAGACAAATGATGAATGTGCCAAAAGTTAAATAAATCATCTCTTGAGTATAGTATTAAATTGGAATAAAAAAAATAAAACGTAAAAAATAATATAAATTATCCTTATCTTTCATTCCTTTATGATAGCAATTTAAACTGTTGCTACAAAGGGTAAAAGAACAGAATAAATTTAAGGTGACCATACCCTAATGGAAAAGAAGGTGTATTTAATAATAAAATATAAATATTATAAGTACCCTTTGACATGTTCTATTTGTGAACAAAGTATTCTAAAAATTAATTATATTTAAGCAATGTTAAAAATATACGAAAAACTGGGAAAAATTAAAGTTAAGGTGATCATATCTAAGAACTCTCATGCAATAGTTTCTGGTTTCTAGGATGAAAAGAAACATTAAAATCAATTTAAAGTAAGATAAGCTAAATTGGTATTTAAAATATACTAAAATGGAAAAAAAGCTTTTAAAATTAATGTTTTCTTTTAAAACATGAGTATAAATTGAATTTGATACAATTTTTGATATTTATAGATTTCTTAAGGTTACCATACTAAAAATCTGTTATACAATACAATAGAAATGGTTGAAATTTGTTATTAAAGAAACAACTGTATCTGCAGGCAATTGATAAGTATCAAAGTTGAAATAACAACATTCTTAGCATGTAAGAAGATCCTTTTTTATCTGCAACTGTACCTTTTGAGTGTCTGCGTTCTCCAAGTGTAGTTGCTAACAGCTGTAACCACACACACACACACACTCACACGCACTAACACTTGCATACAGTCCCTTGTCCCTGGGACAACTTGGAATGCATCTGTTCCGGCAAAAACTGACGTTGATGACGCTGCTGATGACGGCGAGGATGACGCTTATCTTGATCTCGTAATCAGACAGTGAGAGAGAGAGGGAAAAGAAGAGGAGGATGGCAAATGACGTGTAGAGTATCTACTTAGTTGGTTGTGAGTAGCGAGCAATAAGAGTCGGATTGAAACGAGGGGAACGCGCGTCATTTTACAATTTTCTCTATCTCTCTCTGTAGTTGATTCGTTTTAGGGCTCGGCTCGTCTGGCATTGTTTAAGCAAGTGGCAAGTGGCAGGTGCAACACGCAGCCGGTGTCCCCTTTTGTTGTCCATGTGTTCGTGTGTGTGTAGATACGTATCCTTAAGATACTTCTTATACATTATGCATTTTAACCCTAAAAACCTTGCCCCGATTTGCCGTTGTTGCTGTTGTTTTTGTTGTTGTTGCTGGACACGCGTCGTTTACCACCTGCACGCGTCGTGCAACAGAAGCAACTTAAGACCCCGAACCCGAACCCAAACCCAAACCCAAACCCAACCCCGAATTCAAACCCGATTCCGATTGTTGAAACTAAAGATTGCGCTGCAGATTTCTTTCTTTTTCCTTCTTCTCTTTTATTTCTTGGTAAGAATTTTTTTCCTTTCTTTTTTTTTTTTCTTTTTTTTTTTTTTTTTTTTTTTTTTTTTTTTTTTTTTTCTTTCTTTTTTTTTTTTTTGGATTTGGTTCTTAAAGCGACAGATGTTTTTCCTAAGGGTCGTTCGTCTCGACAGTCGCGTGTTGCTTTAATGGGTTCCCTTGCTGTTGTCTGATTTAGTGCCCCTACAACATTGTTGTGTTATACTTGGCTTGAGTATGGGATTTGCCAAAAAAAAAAACAAAACATCTAGAGCTACATTTACATATAACACTCAAAGCAGCAGCCGCGTCTTCGAAATCATTCCGCAAAATTTTGAGCTTTCAATTTTTGGCATTAATATATTTGTTTTTAATTTACACTTATATATTATTTATGTTCTAGTATAATCTGAAAATGGTCTGTAATACACAGATTTTTCTGATAAAAATTATTTATTGCAGAATACAATTACAATCAATCCTCAATTCTGTTTAGAATTATTCCACAAACACTTTTTGCAGTTCGATGATATACAAATTCGATTTAAAATCTGAGCTTTTTTAAAGTATGTACTATGATTAAATATAGTTATCTAAATTAAATTTGATTCCATAGAATTTTCAAGCTAAAAGATTATGGCACATTACATGACAGGAATAATGTATTTTTTTCTGTGTAATTGTTTATATGCTTAATGATATTTTAATGTGAGAGTATTGTAATAATGCCTTCAACAATAGTTTTACCAGTTGAAACTTAATTTTATATAATAGGTAATAAAAACCCCGGTTTTAATTGATTTTCCTGTGAAGTAGACAGAATGTAATATTGCAATTTCTTAAAATTAAGAAGAAAACTAAATGATATATTTATATATAAGCTGAGTATTTGTAATGGAATTTTCTGTTGCAGCAACAAGTTGAAAATAGATTATTTATGGAATGTTGTAGATGATACTTGTGTATTTATAAAATTCCAGCTGCTTTTGCGATGCGTGACAAACAAGCGGATTATGCGAAAGCAGCTTGTCAATGGTTTCCATTTCTTGAGATTACTTGGAACGCGTCTTGAGGCAATTTTAAGGCTGTTCTTTTTGTTGTTGTGGTGATTAGGAAACAGCGTACTTGGCCTGCTTAACAATTAAGCTGCTTAACGAAGCAGCAAAATAAAAAGGAAAACCTCAGCTCACATCACGAATTCAAGTTTAAATTTGAATAAAGTTTATGCGACGACAAATTTGCAAAAGAAGAGGAATAAACAGAAGAAGTGGATAACATAAAAAAAAATACATACATGTATGGAAATCGAGCAGAGGATTCGCTTTATAAGGCAACTTGTGTGCGGTGCCATTAAAAAGACTAGCCAAATATTTAATTTAATGTATTAATTTAGTTGCACACGCACACAAATTTTGGCGCTGTTTTATTTGGTTCGTTTGTGTTGTTATTGTTATTGTTATTTTTATTAATTGACTACGGAAGTTGCTGTAAATGTCCACAAACATGAAAATATTTGTATACTTCTTATTATTATATTTTATATGGAGAGGAAATAGAGTCGACTTGTCTGACGGCCCCTTAACAAGCAGCCGAGCCCCTCCCACACGCCCAGATCACTCTCCCTGCCGCTGTTTCCAACATTTTAGAAGCAAAAATAAACACTGTTTTTGGTGGGAAAAGTCCAACAACAACAGAAATGGAAAAAAAACGAGGTTGTTTTCTTCAAGTTTATAACCAAAAAATATTTTTGTAGTGTTTAGAGATTTTATTTTAATAGAAATTACAACTTGGTTCCATTAAATTTTGCATAAATATTTAAGTAACAACACAAATTGGTGGAGTTTGTCGAGTTTTAGCGCAGTCAGTCTTTGAAAATCTTTCTTTTTTTCATTATGCACAAGAAAAAAAGAAAATGGAAATCGAGTAAATTTTCATGATTTACCTTAAGTTTTTACCTTTATAATGTTTTGAGTAAAAAAACAAAAACCCGAAAGAAAAACAAAATACTTTTTTATAATACAAAATTACCAGAATTTTAATTACTTGACAAGCTAGATTTGGCGGAAAAAAGCTGAATTGGCAACACTGTTGCCTACTTTTTCCCTCTGGTCTAATAATGCCTCCAACTCCAACACAATGACGTCATTTTGGATAAACAACTTTGCACGCTCGTTAGTTAAGTGTTGTTGTTGTAGTAGTAGTTGTTGTTGTTGTTGTTTTTAGTTTGCTTGCTTAGTTAATGACAGCTTTTACTTAGTTGATGATTATTATTTATACGGTAAACTAAAAGTAAAAGTAATTACAGTTGGCATTACGAAGTGGCAACTGATGTTGTTGCTGCTGCCGCTTACTTGCAACATGCTGCCAATTAGCTAAAAGTAAAAACCACCTGCCACACACACACACACATACACCCACTTGCCACACGCCTACCGACACCAACACAAACTTGCCACATTTGGAGGTCACTTGGGTGCGCGCTTAAAAAACCATGACAATGCGATGATCTTGGAACATGCAACAACTAAACAATTGTATGGGTCAGGATTGTGAGTGAAGGAGATGGATAGGTTGAGAGAGAAAGAGCAAGTGAGTGAGCTGAAGCTATCCCGGCTAATTACTATATACTGCAAATGGGGTCAGTTCCTAATGGCAGCTTAGATTCCTGCTTAAGGCGACAGCAATTGAGCAATTGAATCGACAGCGTGGCATGCGGCATGTGGCATGTGGCATGACGCTTTCTACGCGCAACCAACACGACGGACGCCACACGCCTCAAAAAAAAAAAAAAAAATATTTAGCTCAACATGTTTCCTTGAAAGTGAGCTCATTATTTAACTATTTTTATTCAATTATTAACCGACAGCTGGGACGTTTAATAAAATTCAAATGTTTAATACTCCTTTAATAATGTTAAATTTAAAATAAAATACTAATTAAATATATAGAAAATATGAATTTGTTCAAATAAAATAAATAAATAACAATTTATGAACAACTTTTGGATTTAACAGTAAAAAAAATTAAATAAAAATGAAATAAAAATAAAACTATTACAAAATGAATCAAATGTACTCTTAAAACTTTACGCAAGTCTTATAGAGTTTAAGGCCAATGAGGATAGAACGAATGCAATAAAAGGAAAGAAGACAAAAGAGAGGGAATAAAATAAGAGCTGGGACAAATAACTTATATCAGCTGTGATAAGCGAAGGTCGCGTCTATCTCTCTCTTTCTCTCTCTCTCCTTCCTGCTCTATCAATTGTGGTGATATTCAGAAAACTTTAGCACATTTACTTAATCGCATTGTGACCAATCTATAATCAACTTAGTTGTGGCTATAATTAGTCCGTCATAGAATATGTGACTTTTTAAATTGAACGCGATCGTGTGAAGGTGAACAACGGGCCAAAATGGATTCAAGCGATTCAAATGGGAGAATTGAGCGTAATGATCATTAACTACAAACTTTACATGGATTACAATAATAATAAACAAATATAAATTTATTTCGATTTAGAGGCTTAAATCTCTTTAACTTTCTCTGCGAGACAAGATAACTCGCCAATGGACCAAAGTGCATTATTATTATCATCATTGTTGTAGAAGTAGCTCTTGTTGTTGTTATTGACACTTGACTGCGAGAAGTTGAAAGAATCGAAAGAGTAAACGAACAACAACACGATCCACGATCGTAACAACTAACTATGCAAATAGCACGTCGTAAACTAACAAGAGAATGGTCTAAAGAAAAAAAAAAACAAAACAAAAAATGTGGTACTCGTACTACGCACAACCTCAATATATCAATGTGTGTGGCACTCTAGGACAGTTGTACCCTGTACAGTGGTTTTAAATGGGGTATACACATTTCCACTACAGTTGTGATTGAAAATGAATATACAAAAAATATAGAAAATGTGAATTTATTACAATGTAGAATCGTTATGCTCATCGTAGTGAATTTCTTCTAGCGTATATTACTTGAATAAATAACTTGAATACATTTCTGGAAGAACATTTCACTAGTTATGGATTTTTGATAAATTTAACGTTTTTGGTCTCGACATTTCTGACATTTCTGTTCATAACTAAAACTCTAACTCATCATATATACTCTTCTTCAAAGATTCCCTTAATTAACAATTTTTATTTATATATATCAACTTTATAAACGTTGTGTAATATAATGTCTAGAAATGTTGGGAAATGTTTTTTACTGCACAAATTGCTTGGTTATTGAGTATTTACTGTCTAGGGTAGCTGTTAGTCGTGCTTTGACTTTGACTTATTGTAGTTAATGTTATTCTATTTGTCAATGCAACTCAATTAGAATTGCTGTTAGTTGTTGTTGTTGTTGTTGTTGTAGTTGTTGTAGCAGCAGCTGTCATTGAACTCTCGACAAACGCAGGGTCGTCATTTTGTTGGTTTACTGTTTGTAGAGCGAGGGGTTTGGGGGGGGGGGCCTGTTGGGAACCCATTCGAAATTGAAGTTGGATAATGGCAATAGTCAAAGCAAATGCCACTAAAATATATACCCACAACAAACACAACTGGCACACACACACACACACACGCACACACTCGGTTTATAGCACTTGAACCCATAAATCAACGCATTCGACCAACCAACTGATGCATTGTGTGGCTTGCGACCTCATCATCTAACCCTACCCCCTTCCCCTCTCCCCATTGAGCGCCCCACTTATAGGCTTATCCCCATTTCAGTTTAGTTTTTTTGTTTCATGCGTCCCTGACTGTTATCAACTGCGCTGCTTGCAGCGCTGCTCAGCCTCTGCACAGTGGAAGAAAAGGCTAGATTAGCTTATATTAGTGATGTACAAAATACATTGAAAAATTGACAACTTGGTTTTCCCAGATGGGATTGTCAAGTACTTTAACTCGATATCTGTTTGACAATACAATAGACAATTTGATTTTTGTTTTCACGATTTTCGCATTTCGATTTCAAACGGATTTATAATTTGGATTTACATCACTAGCTTACAGCATCCTCTAAAAGCTGTTCTAATCGATAACTCGATTTTTGCGCAAGCCATTTTCAATTACTTTAACTCAATTCATAATTTGGATTTATGTACATTGTACAACACTAGCTTATATTAGTCAAAAAAAAATGCAAACTCGTTTAAACTTAATTTTTGTAATCTATTCGATTAGTGATGCCAGAAACACCTTAATGAAATTATTTAAACATTTGAGCATATTGTAAAAATAAAATACAAATTTAAAAAAATAAAATAAAACTTAAATTGATTTACTTTTTAAATAGTTCCATGACACACATAGGCAAAATCAGACAGACTATATCTTGGGAATATTAATGATATTAATAATTATAAGCTAAACTAGCTATTTTGCCCACTGTGCGCTGCCCTTCGTGGTGCAATGCGCATTGTGTTGGCTCAGAGATGACTGATGTGACAGACGAGGCAAACATAGAGAAAGATGCAAGACAGAGAGATAGAGAGAGGGAGATGGAGAGTGTCGGTCAGACTTGACAACGTCAGCAAGTGCCAATTACCGTTAAGCCTCCAAAAATCGTTTGTGACTCATTCGAGCGTTGAAAGCCGCCAAGTAACTCTCGAATGTCAGTTTAGCAAGTTTACCTGTAGTTGTTACCTGCCGTTACCTGTTAAACCAATCAAGCTCGAAAGCCGCCGTAAAAAGCAATAACATTGACTGCAGTCTGTCTTTTTCTCTCTCTCTCTCTCTCCCACCCTCACTCCTCTCTCTCTCCCTCACTGAGAGTGTGTAACCCATCAATTAGACAAAGTTGAAGTTCAAGTGAAAAAGCAGCTTGAGGAAATCATCGTAGCCCTCACTATGTTTCCATGTCGTTGTTGTTGTTGCCTAGAAACCCAAGTTTATAGACTGTCGTAAAGGAACATATTTGAAGGGAGCTCTTTTGCGCACTTTTAGCACTGCTTTCAAGTGTTGTAAAGCGTTAATGTCGGAAAAGCTATTGACCAAGTTGACCCATTTTCTTTTAGGAATATTTTTACTGTTGGACTTTTGTTAAGTGCAGCTAACTATGGAATCCCAATGGTCGAAGAGAGTTGCCACATATTAAAAACCTCATGATACGAATTTATAGAGTTTTTGTAGACTTGACATCAATTTATGCCACAAAGAAATTGGTCTTAAATGTTTTATTTTTAAAACTAGACCAAATGTCTATAATCAAGATGATTTTTCTATTCTCAGATTAGAAACATTTTTAGACCCCGTTTCTAAAAAAAAAATACAGTTTTAAATGAGATAAAAAATTTAAATTTTTGATTAAAATACCAAAAACCAAAAATATTTTTATTAGGCAACGCTGACATTTGTTAACTATTGGAAATTGTAACTTAAAAACTATTTTCAAATAGGTTGACTGAGTTGTGTAACTTTATGAATGTTATTTTTCACTTGAATAATGTTTGGATCTGATCTTTAGCTGATCTTTTGTTAATATTTTTATTTGGTTTCAAATTTGATTTATATTATATCTAATTCCTGTATTATTATTAAACTCAGTATTCTTCTCTTCTTCTTTTGGCCAAAGAAGAAAATTATAAGATTTTCTGTTATAAGTTGATGTTGTGTTTTTTGTTTTCTTATGTTTTTGCTGACTGGAAAGTTACAAGCGCATAAATATTATAATGTTTTCAACGCTGTTTTTATTGTTATTGTTATTGGAACGTGTTGAAAGGCGTAAAGCAGTCAAAATTGTCTGTAGCTCCTTTTTCTACTTCAACGACTTCCTCTCTCTTTAGACGCTGGCAGTTGGCCAGGTGTTGTTGTTGTTGTTGTTAGTACGTGACTTATGCATTGGAGAATTACTTAACACTGACAACTGACAACAACAACAGCAACTGCAGTGACTAAAGCGACAACTTTGAGGCGATAAAAAGCGTTCAGCTATCAGTAGCAACAACAGCTGGAATAATGCCAATCAACTGGGCAATAGAAGGGGCTAATAACTAGGAAGGGGCTAAGAGAAGGGGCAACAGCAGCTGCTGTAGATGCAATGGGGAACTGGGGGGTAATTGAGAGGAGGAGATTAGTGTAGGGATTGATTACATTTAGCAAATGTTGCTGTTGCTACGGCGGCTGCAACGGAAATGCGCAACGTGTTTGAAGCTTCAAACTCGCGATTCGAATTCGATTCGATTCGACTCGAAACCGATTCAAGTCGAAGTCAAGTCGTTAATGCAGCTGCGATCGAGGTCTGACTATCGACCACTGAGCACGTACCAAAAGCGAGCTTTGATTATGAAAACGACGTTGCTGATTTGAGGCAGGTAGAGGGGCTGAAGGGGATTGGAAAAAAGGTGGGAAAGGGGCAGTGACAGTGAGAGGAGTAGGGGCTATTTAAATACTTGGCTGATTTGATGCATTGTCCGCGTCAAGATGCATTTCCCTTTCATTTGAATAAATGATTTGCTCAAATGCTTGACTGAATAATGAACCAATTGGGAATCAAGCTTATAACGAATCGAATTGAAATGTAATGATAAAAAGAGAGAGACAGGAGCGAAAAAAAGAAAGAGAAGCAGAGGAGGGAAAAGTAGAGCAGAGCAAGAAGATGGACTGGGAGGGAGAACAGAAATAGAGAGAAGAGACAATAGGAGATTATAAAAGAGGATAGGAGAGGATAAGAAGGATCAGTGATGTAAATTCAAATTATGAATCGAGACAATAATCGAGTTGTTTGTATATCGTATAAAATTTATCGAGTTAAATTACTTAACATCGGTTCAGACGAGCACTTTTTCACCGACACTTTTTTAAAAAAGGCTGAAGAACACGATCTATTCCATCGGTGAGCGAAACGGACACGAAAAAATCGCTTTTTGACTAAAAGTGTCTGTGAAAAAGGGTTCGTCTGAAGCGCCCTTTAAGAATCACGCACTCGAAAATCGAATTGTTGATATTGGCATGTATTTTAGGAACCCCTTTTGCACCGGTTCAAGAGCTATAAATAATAAATCAATGAACAAATCAACTATAATCGGAATAAACTGTCAGAGCTTAAACCCAATTTCAAGCTGAATCACGACGCTGCAACAGTTCAGAGTGTCTTTTAATCATGTTGTCTAATAGAACTCCTCATTTGTTGTTTGCTTTACAGATTAGCCAGCTAGCTAGCCAGGGGATCATCGTTGGCGTCATTGCCAGCGAAGGATCGGAGGCAGCAGGTGGAGGAAGTGGAGGAGCAGGAGCAGGTGCAAGTCCACAGCACAAATTGCTGGGCATTGGGGATAATTTAAACGGCGCTGGCGCCGTCAAACTGCGAAAGCAGCAGCAAAGTGACAGGCAGACGACGACGACGTCGTCATCATCAACATCAGCATCAGCATCAGCGGACGCCTCCAAAACGCACGCTTCGTATCGCATCTCCATGGCCAATCTGGAGGATACACAAGAGTCCGAACTCGATTTGATACTCGGCGAGCTGAGCTTGCTCGAGCAACAGATTACCTATGTCGAGGCGAGTTTTCTGCCCGCCGGCGTAGCAGCAGCAGCAGGAGGAACAGGAGGAGCAGGAGCAGGAGCAGCAACACCAACAGCTGGAATAACAGCAACATCGACACCAGCTGCACCCCTGGGAGGATTGTCATCCATATCGGCGGCCTCATCACGCACACACTCACGCACAAATAGCAGCATCTCAAATGATGTGAGCACTGCGTCCTCATCCTCGGGCATCTCGGAGAATGGCAATGGACATGGTCACAGTCTTGGCATGTACATGAATCCTGGTGGTAATGGTGGTCTTGGCGGTGCTGGTGGTGGTTCGACTGGTGGTGCTGGCCACATGACAATGGGCATTACGCTGGGCGTGGTGACGCCGCGTGAGCCGCGCACTGAATCTCCCGACAATGATTCGGCATTCAGTGACACCGTCTCGCTGTTGTCCAGCGAATCTTCAGCATCGTCAAACACCTCAACACAACAGCAACAACAACAACTGCAGCAGCAGCAGCAACAATTGCAACAGAAGTTGCAACTGCATCATCAACATCATAACCATCATGGTGGTGGTGGTGGTAATGGTAATGGTAATGGTGGCATCTCCAAGGCAGCCAAAATTCAATTGGCATTGCACAAACTGGAAAGCGCCTCGATCCGTCGATTGTTTGTCAAGGCCTTCACCGCCGATGGCGCCTCCAAGTCCTTGCTGGTGGATGAACGGATGGGCTGTGGCCACGTGACACGCCTCCTGGCCGACAAGAATCATGTCCAGATGCAGCCAACGTGGGCGCTCATCGAACACTTGGCTGATCTGCAAATGGGTGAGTTGAATTGACGCACAAGCTTTTCTATCTCAAGAGTTTTCAAATATATAAAAATAAAAACTGTAGAAAATTATCTGGAAGAATTTGAAAATGCCAGATATACTATTTTTAAATGGCAAATCCTGAAACAGGGTATATTTTTATTTCATAATTCTTTGCAATGAATCATCTAAATATGAAAATAATGAAGCAATCATTTAATTTACATTTTAGCTTATAAAAAAATGCTTGCATTAAAAAAAAAAAAGTTTGATATTAAAGTTATTTGTCAAGTAATTTAGTTTACAATTTCAAATTAAAAATGAATGCAAAATTGAAAAAAAAAATACTACTATTATAAAAATACTTAAGCATCACATAGTTTCAAAAATATCAGATTGACCATTAATAATGTCCAAACAAGGTTATAATATAAGTATATGGGCATTTCCACAGAAAGGTCCACCGCGGCCAAAAACGTAAAATTTATCAAAAACTCACATCTTATGAAATTTGCTTCCAAAAATGCATTCAAGTTATTTATTTAAGCAATATACACTAGAAGAAATTCAATAGGATGAACTTAGAGATTCTACATTGGAATAAATTCAATTTTTCTTTATTTTTGCCCATTTTTCCGAAAATTTACTTTCAAAATGGACCGCTTGTATATTAACGATTTCACTAAGTAGGACAGTAAGATTGTAACATAAACCATTTTAATTAAAAGAAATATATTGAAAGTTTAATTTAATAAAGAATTTCGAGCTGTTTTCGAAATATAATTTAAAATAGAGAAACAGAAACAACATAAAAATAGTGATGGTAAAAAATGTCCCGTGCGAATTTACGTCAAATTGAATTTAAAAAAAAGTGCAAGTCATATTTGAAAAAAATCATAACCATTTTTAAGAGGCATCAATGCACAAGAGTTATAAATAAGTTGCATTAAAATATTGCCTCTGAATTTGCTGAAATTTTCGTTTGAATTGGTTGACCTCACAAGTCACTTCCGTTTCGTGTCCCGTGCGAATCACTTGAATTTTGCTATTATCTTCAAAATGAAAAATTACCCAAAATCAATCTTTGCACCAATGAAAGAGCTAATCAAATGCTATATGTCAAGCCCTTCTTCAGAAAAAAAACCGTTTCCTTTTTACCGTTTTTTTACTTTGAATGTGGACGAATGTCCCGTGCGCGAGTATGGAAATGCCCATATACATATTTTTTTTGAAATCAAATTAAACTAAAATAATGTTATTTTTTAAGTTTAATAAGTTTAAGTTTAAGTTTAATTAGAAAAAAGAAAAACTGCAAAATACTTAAATCACACAATAGTATTAAAAATGTCAAAATGTCTAATACAAATTGGTAGAAAAGGATATTAATTTTTTTTATTTTATTATTATTTATTTTATTTTATTTTTATTTATTTTTTATTATTTATTTTTTTTTTTTTTTTACTTTTTTTATTGGTAAGACTAAAGTTTTTTGTCATGTAAAAAATTTCAAAATTGTTTTTCGTATTTTAGATATTTTTGTATTAAGTTGAATTTAATAATTACATATTATAAATGAAATAATAATGATTTGTGTGCTTTTTAGAACGCCTCTTTGAAGACCACGAGCTGCTGGTGGACAATCTGATGACGTGGAACTCGGATGCGGGCAATCGCGTGCTGTTCCAACAACGTCCCGACAAGGTGGCGCTCTTCGCCAAACCGGAACTGTATTTGCCGGGACCACAGATGGCGCCCGGGTGTCAGCACGACGACCAGACGCGTCACATGCTCCTCGAGGAGTTCTTCGAGACGCACGCGCAGCTGCAGCTGGACGGTCCGCTCTACATGAAGGCGGATCCCAAAAAGGGCTGGAAGCGACACCACTTCGTGTTGCGGTCGTCGGGTCTCTACTATTTCCCCAAGGAGAAGACGAAGAACACGAGGGATTTGGTCTGTCTGACGATGTTTAGTGGCCACAATGTCTACACGGGCATCGGTTGGCGAAAGAAATGGAAATCGCCAACGGATCACACATTTGGCTTCAAGTCGGCGGTGGATTCATCACTGGGCAAATCGTGCAGATCCCTGAAGATGCTCTGTGCCGAGGATGGGGCAACTTTGGATCGTTGGTTGACGGCCATACGCATCTGTAAATATGGCAAACAATTGTGGCACAATCACAAGCTGCTCATGGATGAACTCTGTGGTGGTGGTGGTGGTGGGGGATCAGGATTGGGATTGGCAAGTGGAAATGTTGGTGGCAACTTTGTTGCCTCGATGCGCAGCGAGTCCATAAGCAGCATCTCATCGGCGGTGCCATCGCAATGTGGCAGCGTCTCATCGGCCATCAGCAGCATGTCCAATTCAAGTGGTCGCATCTCGCGCGCCTCCAGCTCCAGTTCCAGCGGCTGTCTCTCCGACGAGAACAACGCCTTCGACTCCGAATTCACCACGGGCACAATCAAGCGCAAGCCATCGATGAAACCCAATCTGCCGCTGACCACCATGACGCGCCAGCTGAAGGAGGTGGGCGAGATCACAACGGGTCCAGTGGCCGTGGCCACAGCATCTGCGGCATCTGTTGCTGGCTGCGACTCATCGGCGGCGTCACCGGAACGCAGCGGCACCTTGACGCGTCGTCACAGTCGCCGCAAGTCGCAGGAGAGCAACGGCAGCAGCGGCGGCACTCTCAAGCGTCGTCCCGTCCCCGTTCCTGTGCCCGTGAAGCGTGAGGTGATTAGCGCCGCCGTTTCCGCCTCCTCCAACGATGGCGGCGGTGGCGGCTCCTCCTCGTCCAGCAACTCGACACCGACGCCCACGCCCAGCATTTGTGCCAAGCCGCCGCCTGGACTCGCCGGACTCGCAGGACTCCCTGGACTAACTGGGCTACCTGGACTCAACGATGCCAGCGAGCTGATGTGTTCCTCGACGCTGTCGCTGGACTCGCTGCCACCGCCGCCGCCGCCGCCCGCTCTGCATGCCGACGAACAGGATGTCTATGGCTCGCAATTATCGTTGGCCTCGCTGCCGCCGCCGCCGCCGCCCGAGGAGGTGATGATGACCTATGCGACGGAGCCCACAACTCCATTGACACCCACGCCCATGTCCATGGGTATGGGATTGGGAGTGGGAGTGGCCATGTCCAACAGCAATGGCACTCTGCCACCAGCGGTGCCAGCCAAGCCCATCAAGCCGGCGGTGAAGCAGTCACTGAAGGCAGCGCCACCATACAAAGCACCACCAGATTATGTGGGTCCAGCAGCGGGAGCGGGTTCAGGATCAGGAGTGATGCCACCAGCGGCAACTCCAGCGCCGGCGCCAGTGCAGAAAAAGGTCTCGTTTGCGGATTCGCCCGTGTTGCTGCGTCGCAAGATGTGCTCACCGGAGCCACAGTTGCCGCAACGCTCGCCGAGCACAACACTCAGTTCCAACTCCAACTCCAGTTGCAGCTATCAACCACAACCAATTTACTCGCCTGGTCCATTGCTGCCGCCACGGAGCGACTTGTCGCGTCTGTCCGGCTGCAGTCAGAATGGCAGCGATGTGTTGACCGCCTCCCCGAAGCGTCTGCAGGAATCGGCGTCGAATCCGCCGCGCGATTTCCTCAAGGATCTGCAGCGTGTGATGCGCAAAAAGTGGCAGGTGGCACAGAAATGCAAACTGGAGCCGGCAACGACGCCGCACGAGGTGCTCGGCTTTCGGGATTTCAACAATGATGACCTGCTGGCCGCCCACAATCTCAACTCGGGTGCGAACTCATCGCATTATTATCGCGAGACGGCCAATGTTAGTCACTGGGTGCAGGAGCACTGCGAATACGCGCACAATGAATACGCGCTCTACGAGAATGTTCATGCCCAGAGCAATGGAGCTGCTGTTCCAATAAATGCTACAGCGACAACAACTACTGATGGTGGTGGTGGTGTTGGTGGTGTTCCTCCTCCAGTGCCGCCACCAGCTGCTGTGGCCGATGCAACCGCTGCCCTGCGCAAAAAGCGTCCACCTCCGCCGCCGCCCAAACGCAGCGATTCGACGCATCTGACGCATCGTGTCTAAATATAAATAGATGAATCTTAAAGCCAGCAGTAAGTAGCGTCAATTAATTAATTCAGTAATGGACACGTTAATTGTAACAAATTGGCGCCAGCATGTCGGCTTCTTCTTCGTCGAATTGAGCTTTAGTGTCCATTCCTGAATTAAATAACCATTGAATCAACCAATAACACTCGCATTTTCCTTACAGAACACAACACGCTCTCTCTTTTTCTGTGTCTGCCTCGATGGACGGATGTGTCGTCAAAACAAAACGAATATAGAAACGTAGAAAAACAAAATGGAAATGCTGGAAAGAAAGGAAATGGAATGCAAATTCAAATTACACTCTCCGCATTCACAATTTCTACATGTCTAAACTTAAGTGCAAAAAATGAAAACCACTACAAATTCCTATCTAAGAGCAAGAAAAGAAAAAAAAACAAACCCAAAATTTTAGATTATAAGGCATAGGCGTGACCACGCCCACTTCTCAAGTATTATATCAGTGCAGTTTGTTTTTATTTTTATCTTTTATAAAATGTAAGCGGCAAATGTTTTTTTTTTTGTATTTTTCACTTATGTACAAGTAAACTATTATATGCGAGTTTGTTATGATTTGATTAGAATTATGTTTGAAATTTTAAAATTATTTTATCCCAAATTTGATTACACGCTTTTCTCAATTTTATACAAATTTTAAAATAATTTATATTAATCTGCCGTTCTTATTGTAAAAAAGTTGATTATGTTAGCAAAATTAATTTTAATTTTTAGACCTATGTATATAATCAACATTTTGATCAGACCAATAAGCGCGTAAATCATTAATTCAATTACTTCTCGAACTACAAAAATTCGAATTGAATTTTAATAGTGTATTTTAATTGATTTGATTATTCTTGTTTACAATAATTATATTTAAATCCTAGTAATCAGCTAGTATCAAAATATAAGCTTTGTTTTATATATAATTGATATCATGATATGCATTGAGCAGTGTACAGTGTAGAGCAGTGTATGTTACATATATGCATAAATATAGTTATGTATAACTCCTTTATTTTGTTATTTTTTTTTTATTTTAATGTTACAATTTGCAATTCAACATTTGCCGCACACAATTCGAATATTTCGTGTACTTTCGATTGGTTGCAATAACAAATTTCGAAAAATTAATAAACCTAAGCTTAATTTTCGATTATAAGAACGAGCCACAATATTTTGTTTTTGTATTATATAAATATATGCCTATATATCTATAAATACAACCACTATTTTTTAAACTAGTATTTGTTTTCAAGTTGAAAATGATTATTATTAATTTTTATTTTTTTTTTTTAAATCGTAGTTAACAATTATTTGAAATGCGGCGCATGAAATGCGCCAGCTAAAAAGCATAAAAATGAGGATAAAACTACGTTGCAAGCAAGCCTTATACAATTATTAATCAATTAATGCATCTTACATAATGAAAATAACTATAATTAAGTCAATACACAACTATGTAAACTAAGTGCATATTTATATATATAAGTCATATACATAAATACATAGAGAATGTCATTAAAATTGCTTTCGCTTTGAATTAAACGCTGCCTTTATGTTTTGGAATTGTAATTTTAATTGTACTTACTGCAAATCAAATATGGAGACAGCAGACGATAACTATATAGAATACCTATAGATGTGCATATTTATATATATATATATACATAAATACATATGTATATGCACAGTTAGATTTATAAGTACTATTTGCAATGCATCTATAGCAATTCATATGCGCTAAAAGGAATTTTTGTTGTCTTTCAATATTTGATGTTTATATTTTTTTTGCATATCGCTTAGCCGGCGTTCCTAATGATTCTATCTGAATGTCCAGCAATCAGAATAGATCAGATACAGTACGAAACAGAGCCAAAATCATTTGCAATCATTGTAACTTAAAAACTTGTAATGCATAATTGTAATTGTAACTCATTTGCCATGTTTATTTTGTTGTATAATTTTAAAATTCCCCTCGAACTATATCAGATCACAACATGACAGACCACACATTGAGCGCCATAAATCGAAAATTATAACAATTATATGGATTTAAAGAATATACTATTTTATATACAGAGATGAAGAAATATGTTATTATGTTATGTTTAAGACAATGCTTAAATTGAATCACAAATGAAACTACAGTCGAATCGAATATACATTTACCTATATACATTCTTATGCTTGTTTTGAATCTTATTTATTTTCTAGTTTTTGTTGGCTAACTATTCGATAACTGATCGATAACGAATACGTTGCCCTAATTTGGGAGTGCTGTCTGCTAATTAATTGAAAATCTTGGGGAATCAAAAGCTATTTATATAAAATTGAATAAAGTGTGTCAAGTAATTGTTTTGACTAATAAAAAAAAACCCAAAATAAAAATCATTTTGTGCTTGGTCTTACCTTAAATAAAAATAAAAACAATTAAGTGACATACGAGATGTTAACTTTTTGATATCATAATCGATTTAAGAAGCGATAATCCCTATGGGATTCTTATGAGAAAGATAACCGAATTTGTCCAAATACAAAATCAATGAATAAAATATCTTTTTGAATAGATATAGATACATGTATTGTTGTATCTATGACGAACATACATATATAGTGCTCCGATCCGTTCGATTTTAGTAACTCCATTAAGATGAAACAACTGTACCAAGATCCAGATAGGATAAATATTTATCAGTATCCCCAGGATTTTGAATATTTCTGACAGTATTCCCTTAGTTTAGGAACATGGCAATTGCAATTGATTCGATGCGGATTTTTAGCTATTAATTAGGCCATTAAATGCCCGCCGTCAAATCAAAACAATGGAAAGTATGTCCTATATTATATCTGATATGAACTGGATGAACTGCCTATATATAAGTATTTATATATTCATATATCTATGTCAAATTGATTTTTGTATTGTTTGCATTAATGTTCAGATTTGTTTGCTATTATTAAATACAAATAATACTAAATAAATGCTATTTATGATCATCTTTTTTGTTTATATTCTTTTTTATTAATTTCATCGTCATTACAAACTAAAAGTGAGTGTAATGTGTTTTAAGTGTAAGTGTATGTGTGTATGCATAAATAAACAAATAACTAATAAAAATGCCGATTTAAAAGCTTGCATAAAAAAAATGAAAACGATTATTGAATTTATATGAATACAAGAAGCTATTTTTTAGATACTATTATTATTATGATTATTATTACTATTATATAGCAACAGATAAAAATATAAATACAAATACAAATAAATAAACGCTATGCTTGATAGGAAATGTGCCATAGGCGCCAGCGTGACAGATTGAATAAAAGTCGAATGAAAGTAAGAAAATGTTGGGAGGAAGTATGCTAAATCAATGTACTACAAATTATATAAATACTAGCATAAGTTATACTAATTAAATCAAAACAAACAACAAATCAACATCAGTTTTATAGCATAATATTGAGAAATGAGAACTTGACTAAAAACAAAAGACAAATTTCAAAAACATTAAATATGTGCTAAATAATCGGGTCTTTTTTTTTCATGAACAGAAACTTACACCGAATACAGAAGAATGGTATAATCGAGATTGTTGCAAGTTCAAATATCATTATCATTATTCTCCACAAAAATATTTCCACAAATTTTAAGGAACACATTTGCAATTGAAAACAAATTGTATGCATTTTTTTTTTAAATTTTTAACCAATTTGTATTATACCCTTGAAGACATGCGTTTTTTTTACTGATAATATTGGTATAATATAGCATTATTCGACTATCTGAAACAACTAACTATATCTTAAGGTTGCCATAGATAAAAATCAAAACTATAGCTGACATCTGCAAGGGTTTAACATCTTTGGACAAAGAACTAAAGAAAACTTTTTCTTTATGTAATTTTAATGCTTTTTTGTACCAAATGGAGTTTTTGATATCTTAACCTCAAAGTAAATCAAACAAAATGCAAAACGCAGCAAATACTAAATGAAATAAGATTTAAACAAAATATGCATAAAATTAATTAAACAATACAAGTTAAATTAGAAACAAAAAAATACAGCCACAGACAACAAAGAAGAGACTTTAACAACAAAACAGAAAAATAATAAACTTCATTATTAATTACCAAAAAAATAAAAAAAAATATTATATAATTAATGTATGCTATAACTACAAATTTACAAAACAAAACATTACAACAATAACAAGAAGAGCAAAAAACAACTAAAACTACTATAACTAATTAAACGTAAATGAAAAGAAAGCAAATACATGAAATTTTTTGCAGGTCTATTATATAGTGAACAATGTTGCCATTTGATACGATTTTTTTCCAACAAGACATTTAATATACATATATACATGCATATATACCTAATATTCCGATTAAAATGGAATTTTTGTAATTTTGATAGAAACATTAAAAACTTATAAAAAAAAAAAAAACACAAAATATAAAAACACAAACAAGGAAAAATCTGCAAAGAAAATGTGTTGAAAACAAAACAAACAAATGAAAAAGTAAGACAAATGAGAAATAAATGCAACAAATGCCTAAAATCCAAAAAAATGATTTTTTCTTAAACATTTTTTCCAAAGTTTTTCTGATTAAATTTATTTAAGCTTAAATTTTACTATCATATTGCTAACTAAATAATATTTTGAAATAATAGCAAAATAGTTGAGTGAAGTAAAACAACTTAAAGAGACTTTAGCAATTTTACAGATGCGATTGAGTTAAATATAAGGGAAAAGAAGCCGTTAAAGAAGTCACCTGCGTCGAATTAGGCAAATTCAAAAGGCGCAACCAGCAATCAGCTAGCCCATAAACATCCAGACAGACAGAGAGACCAGTAAATCATATTACTGCATTGGCCATTGCAATGGTTAGAGGCTAAAAGGGGGAGAGAGAACAGCAGGAGGAAGCAGGAGTAACCAGGACACAAATCCAGTCAAGCGCATCCCCCGCAGTCGAAGGCACTAAGCATGTGAAAAAGGGAATAAACATATATTATTTGGAAGGGGTGCGTAACATATGCAACCGAATCGAAATATGGCATTACACATGTACATGCATTCATACATTCATACATACATACAGACTCGTTTCGTGTTGTACACAGAGCGAAAAAATCAAGTATTTCGTACTGAAAACGCCACAATTTCAACTTGGTTTCTCACTCCGATGGACATTACCAAATTCAGGCATCGCATTCTTGTCTTTGAAAATGTTTGTATTCTAGCATTTTTAATCGTAAAAGTGAGTTCAAAAGAATTTCAAAAGGTTCTTAAAATAAGCGTATTGCAGAGTTAAATCAAAATCGCTTCAACTTGATTTGTAAATATGATGAAAATATTCTTGAAAATACAGTCAAAGTTCCCTAACTGGAATAACCATTATCCAAAGAAAGGGTTCGAGATATGGAGACATTCGACTTATAGAGTTATTTTGTCTAATTCATTTTACTGACAGTCATTCAAGTCAAGTTATAGAGAAATTCGAGTTAGAAGAAGTAAAAACCTTTATATTGATTAAAGATACTTTGTACATACACATATATCAAGATTATTCGTACTTGGCTTAAAACACCTGTTTTTCTCTCTGTGTATCTGTGTGTATCGCACATGCAACGCACGCAATGCCTCCAATCATTTGCCCCGTTGGTTGAGATGTTCCCCGTAGGGCCTCAACTCGTTTTCACTTTCAATTTCACTTGACAATGGCATCAAATCGAAACCTTTTCTGCCGCATTAGAAAACATCAAAAAATAAATAAATACATTTTAAAAAGTGAGTTCAAAACAATTTCAAAAGGTTCTTAAAATAAGCGTATTGCAGAGTTAAATCAAAATCGCTTCAACTTGATTTGTAAATATGATGAAAATATTCTTGAAAATACAGTCAAAGTTCCCTAACTGGAATAACCATTATCCAAAGAAAGGGTTCGAGATATGGAGACATTCGACTTATAGAGTTATTTTGTCTAATTCATTTTACTGACAGTCATTCAAGTCAAGTTATAGAGAAATTCGAGTTAGAAGAAGTAAAAACCTTTATATTGATTAAAGATACTTTGTACATACACATATATCAAGATTATTCGTACTTGGCTTAAAACACCTGTTTTTCTCTCTGTGTATCTGTGTGTATCGCACATGCAACGCACGCAATGCCTCCAATCATTTGCCCCGTTGGTTGAGATGTTCCCCGTAGGGCCTCAACTCGTTTTCACTTTCAATTTCACTTGACAATGGCATCAAATCGAAACCTTTTCTGCCGCATTAGAAAACATCAAAAAATAAATAAATACATTTTAATTGCGTACTATTATGTGAAAAGTAAATAGAGATGGCGCAACAACTTATAAAAGTGTTTTGAGTTGAAAATTTTAACTCAATTCTACTTGGTAAAATTAAAAAATATTTAATGGATTTCTTTTATTAATAAAACTGCTTTCATTTATATTCAAAACGAATTTTTATAACAAAAAACGAATCAGGCTGAAATATTTTGGTCTTAACTATTTTGCAAAAAACAATAAAAATTTATAGTGAATTAATAATAGTGTCTTTTTAGTAATTTTCAAAAAATCATAAGAAATACTGACGAAGAGATTTTTGAAAATTTCTTTTTGCAGTCACTATTTGTTTTGTTTGGAGAAACTTGTTGCATTTTTTGTTTAAGGCCGAGGAAAAAAGTTGAATAAGTAGACGTTTACAAAAAATTCGAAATTTTCAATGGGTATGTAATGGGTTAAGAAAAGTTTTGTATCATTCAAAAGAAATTTAAATGATCTTTCGATTGATATGATTTTCTTGTTTGATTGTAATTTCAAAATAATTATCGTTACTATTAATTTTTCCATACCTGAATAACATAGAATTGTGCAACACATTTGAATGTGATCAAAATTCTAGCTCTTTTTAAATGTAATATTTTCTAATGCAAACTTTCATCTTTTGCCCACTGTGCGAAGTTGTTGAGGATGCTGTCGAGGAAGATAGCACCACACACTCACACACACACACACACTGCCGACTGCCCACACACACACACTCACACACACACACAGAGAGATAGAGAGAGAGAGAGAGAAGCCTTGCAAATTTACGCATTTTAATGTCTACGCACTGACCAACGACCAGACCCGAAGTCCGACGAGCAGTGGAAGTAAATGGAGCAGGAGAAGGAGAAGGAGAATGAACGACAACGACAACGTCGACGAAGGCGACTCCATAATTTTGAATTTCTTTCTCTAGGTGGACACGACGACAAGGACAGCGATGCGGATGAGGCTGAGAATGCGAATGTGAATGGAGATGAGAATAATGAGAAGGAGGAGGAGATGGAGATGGAGATGGAGGAGATGGAGATGGACTCCAGCTGGCCAAAAGGGTTGCTTCTGTTTGCTTTTTATTTAGCTTGGCATTTTATTTATGCTGCGTGGTCGTTTCGTTGCCAATCGCTACGTTGCTTCGTTGCTTTCATACTCTACAGTTGCCATAGGGCATATTGGCTAACTGGCAAATAAATTTACAGTTCAGGTTTGAGTTGCTAATAATATTTTTTAAAATATCAATACAGCGTTAACAGGGGAGGGGGCCAATTATG
The DNA here is from genome assembly GCA_035047525.1 of Drosophila quinaria. Taxonomy (NCBI): domain Eukaryota; kingdom Metazoa; phylum Arthropoda; class Insecta; order Diptera; family Drosophilidae; genus Drosophila; species Drosophila quinaria. Next base: position 29,297,546 of record JAWNPO010000455.1, read on the forward strand.
TCACTCTGGTAGGATTTCGGATGCTAAATAATGTAAAGTTATGAAAGTAGGGTGAAAAACTTTCTTCAATATTGAGCGGATTACATTCATCTAAATGTCGAGTTTATTACTAATTTTCGGAGAAGATCGAAAACGGTTTTCATTTTTTTTATTCGAAAGGATATTCCACAGAAAGATTTACTAAAATTTTATAATACCATCGGAAAGATTTGATTTTCAGTGAATTTCTTAGCATTTCGTTATTTAAAAGACTAAAAGAACAATCAAATAAAATTGTAAGTTCATTAATTAAAAACTTACTAAAATTTTAGTGATTTTACGAATCATTTCAATTTCAATTCTAAACACAGTTTTGTACTTTTGTAGAGATTGTATAAATTAAATTTAAATTATAAATAAAAGATCTAAAAAATTTGATTAAATTTCTTGTAAAATACTTTTGCTGCCTATAAAATCTTGTATATAACTATATACTTGACATACTTGAAAAATATATTGTCATGAAACAATTTGTATTTCTTAAAAATAATTAAAAAAAAAAACAGAAAGAGTATTTTGTATTCGGGTGAGTTAGTCAATTATTATGTTCTTCTAATTTTCATTTTTTTTTTTGCTTTTGTTGTGCTTTTTAAATTGGCAAGCGCCAGCGGGCAGCTCAGCAGCCATCAAAACGCAGCACCACCCCGTCCATTAGCCAACACCACCACCACCACCGCCGCCACCACCGCCACATCATCCACATCACACCACATCACAACACATCACTGCACTGTGGGGTATTTTACCGAAAAAGTGTCATTTATTAATAACTCGTAAACTAAGCAAGATATTTTGATGCGTTTTTCTTATAGTGTTATACAAACCCTACGAATTTTATTTATTTTTTTTTAATTTTTTTATCGGTAGCAAGTAAATTTATGATTTCAATTGCAACTAACAACCTTTTATCCTATATATTAGAAAGCGGTAAACTGAGTGTAAGATTAAAAAAAAAATTAAAGGCTGTAGTGTTGACACGCACACAAACCTAAAGAGTTGATATCCATTTCAAATTTTAATTTATAAAATGATTCTTTATGTTGTGTTTCAATTTGAAAATGCACTTCAATTTTGCAGTTAATAAATGCACACGGTCATCGGTTGCAACAGCTGTTATCTTAACATTGGACTGTTATGCTAACATTTCAAGCATGTAACATAACAGTTGACTTTTGCATACTTGTGAAAAATGAATAAAAGCCCATAGTGCACTGGCCGATGGACAATGGGGGTGCCAGGCTCATCAGCGAGCAGGAGGCGGAAGGAGGTTTTGGATGCGCCACGATCTGGACCTTAACCCGTTCGTGCGTTGCGCTGGATGCTTCGTGCGTGCGTTGTCCAGTGGTTGGTGGATTGCCGACTGGGTGACTGGGCGACTGGGCGAGTGGTCGAGTGGGTGGTGCTGATGGTGGTGGGCTTAATTTAAGCGGGTTTTATTTTTTCTCAATTTTGCGTTCTTTTTTTACGTTTTTACATGCTTTTCGTTTCGTGTTTTTTATTTGATTTCGCCTCGTATATATATATATATAAATATATATATAAAGGGGTTGTTTTTTTTTGACTCGACTATGTGTGTGTGTGTGAATCTCGTTATGTTGTCTGTTGTTTGAAATGACCGCTGCTGCAGCGACGCTGCGTCGCCGTCGACGTCGACGTCGCTGTAACTCTTTTTTTTATACTTTTCTTCCTTTTTTGCTCTGTTTTTTTTTGTTGTTGCTTTCAATGTTGTCCTAGTTGTTGTTGTTGTTGTTTTTGTTGTTGTTGCTGTTCTATACAATTTGATATATAATGTGTTTTTATGTATATTGTGCGAGTCGGCAACTTTTTCGCCAAAGCTAAACAATTTTAATTGAATTTTTAACAAATAAACAAATCCATTTATTTAGTTTTTTTCCAGCCGCAGGCTTCTGGGCAAAGATTGCCTAGTGGTTGAATGCGGGGTGGGGAAAGTGCCTGTTTTATATGCATTTGCCATTCACAATTCAAAACACACACACGCACACAGAAAGTTTCAGCTAAAAACAACAATAACGAGCAATATTAATTTTCTAAGGCAAAAAATCGTTGCCTACTTCTCAGCGCACGTAATAATATAAAAATGAATTAAGAGAATGCCAACTAGACTTAACAAAAAAAGAAAGGAAAAACCAAATTTTATAAAGCACAATTAATGAAGGTTCTCAATTACAAAATATGCTGGCTGATAATGGAATGGTAACAATGAATTGAAGATATTTTTTAATTAGTTTAAGAGAAATGCAAAGGCCATTCTCATTCTCCAAAGGCTTTTTATTTATTTATAATATTGTAGCCTACAATTAATTCTAAATTACAATGTGCTTTTTATAGCCAAAGGCTTTTATTTTTGCATTTGCTTATTGAATAGAAATTTCTTTTAATCTAAGAAAGATGTAAAAAAGACCTCTTAGAATATAACAGTTTATTTCATGTCAATATTATTTGACATATTATTTTCTTTTTATTTTAATTAGCATCAGTACTTAGTCATTAATTTGTTTAAAATATTTTATTTTGTGTGTAATATGTCTTTACATTAATAGTTTGAATCTGAAATTAAATTTTATTGGCTTTGAATAACCATGATATTTTTATTTTCAGAATGAATGCTTTACCTTTTGAATTGGATAATGTTTTTAAAAACTTATAATCAACTATTTCTGACAATAATCATTAAAATTTGAAGATGTAATAGGATTGACCTTCTTGATTTTAATTAAAAGTCGGAACATGAAATGACGGAAATTTGTGAAGAGAGTAAATCACTGAAGTCGTTAGAATAAAATGATAATAATATTAAAAACATAGAATAATAAAATATTATAAATTATATTATAACTGAGCAGGGAAATGAGATCCCAAATGGAAAGTTCAAAGAAAACTGAGTAAAGACAATAAGTAATTCATAGTATACGATCAATAATTTGACCACGAACTGAGTGGAATGAATGTGGATGAATTTGTGATTAAAGAAAATTTGGGCAAGAGCTGGTATCAAATAATAATAATAAATGAGTTGCCATGGCAAATGATGCAGATTTAATTGGCAATGCGACGCGAAATTGTATCAATAAAGTGATTGATAGACGAGAATTCGAAATCAAATTGAAAATGGCAAATGAAAGGAAAATGTCTTTGATATTTAATATGTTTAAATATGCGAATCCTTTGAAGCGAGCTGGGGTCAAAGCCAAAAATAAAAAAGGACTAAAAAAAAAGCTGAAACAAAAAACACACGCGCTGGACACAGCTTATGTGTGTGTATGTATGTGTGTGTGTTTGTGTGTGTGTTGGATATATGCTGATATAGTAGTCGAAAGAAACATCAGCAAAAGCGCAAGTGAAATTCATTCAAACGAAACGAAATGAAACGAATTCAATTGAGATGACGACGACAAGGACGAGATTGAGGACAAGTCCACGCACAGTGGGGCAAACAGACAGCTGGTCTGGCGGAGTTAAATTTAAAGTTTAAAATCTTATTATTCTTTTTAAAATAATTTCATTTAGGTTTAATCAGACACAGATTTAGATTGCAGTACTCACTGAAAATATTTAATATTAATATTTAAAATAATTAAAATTAGATATAGTAAATTAAAATCTTGAAAAATAAATTAAAATTAATATTATTTAAAATTTATATGCTAGTTCAGCTAACATGACCACTAGGGTGTCCCTTATTTTTTCAAAGTCATTATTTTTAAATGGGCTAGTTCTTTTTATTTGGTCCTAAAGCACTCGGAAATAAATTTTTACCTCAATAGGAGTATAATAACCATTGCCGACTTGGATTGGAAAATGTAAAAAATTATATGGGACAAATAAAAATTAACAATTTTTTTTTAAGTTTTTATTTTTTTGTTTTGATCATTTCATCCGAAAGTAAATTTTCACCTTAATCGGAGTACAATAATCCATTCAAACTTGCATCAAAACATGAAAAAACAGTGTTTTAACACTGATTATGCATTTTTCGATGTTTTTTCATGTTTCGTACTCCGATTAAGGTGAAAATTCATTTTGAAGTACTTTAGGACCAAATGAAGAGAGCTAGCGCGTATGCGTTTAAAAATAATGACTTTGAAAAAATAAGGGACACCCTAATGCCCACTGTGCAACGCGATGGCTAAAGAAACGAAGTTGGAATAATGCCAATGAAGAGTAAAAAGTAGATCGATAGATAGCCGCTACTACACACACGCACACACACACACACACACACACACACACACACACACACACACACACACACACACACACACACACACACACACACACACATGGCCAGCATGTGTGACCAGTGGGTGGAGGGGGCGTAGCGAAGGGGAGGGAGAGATCGTAATGCAAACTGTCAGAATGCGTAACTCAATTTACAATTTTGCTTTTACTTTCACTCGCTCTGCTTTTTCTCTTCTCTTGTCCTCCATTTGATTTTATTTTTTTGCACAAAAGAAAATGCGTGCGTGTGTGTGTGAGGGAGAGGGAGACCCAATGCCACTATATGCTGAATTCAAAGAAAATGGAAAATGCTAAAAAACCCAAAAGGACTGAACTGGACAGCCAACGACGCGTCGTTCTCAAGGGTCGAGGGTTGAGCTGTTTCCTCAGCTGCTTTTTGGTTCAGGCTGCCCATGATAAAGTCAGCCGAAATGTGTGCGGCAGGGGAGGGCGGGTGGACAGTGACGGGGGCAGGCTTAGGCTGGTCAACTGGACAACTGGACAACTGGACAGGGCTTTTGTGCTGTTTCGCACGAATCCTTTCGCCTGCGCAACGCACCCCAACCACCTGACAGAAGGAACAGAAAAAACAGAGAGAAGATGTGTATAAAAAGCGAAGTGAAAGTGCTCTAGTTTAAGCATGCTCGACTGACAGACACCCTGCACAAAGTGTTTGCGTTCATCTAGTTATGGCAAAACAAAAGCTAATATTGAATGTAATCGACTGTAAAATACCCAACATATGAAACAACATGTGTGTTTTAATATAATTGGCTGTTTTCTTTATTTTATATGAATATTTCTTTTAAATAAACATAAATGAACATAATGAAATAAACATAATTTAGATGGTCCTGCATTTTGGTGTAGAAAGACATGAAATATGAATAGATTCCGGATCGTAGATAGCTTTTGAATCAATAGATCTGAAATATGTAATTTAGATAGATCAATCAAAATTAATTTAATTTATTAAAATCAATTATCAATTTAACAAGGTCGCTATATTTAGATTATAAATTTCAGTGTATTTACATAAACCACTAAAAATTAATTTTAAAAAATTTACACGTTTGATTTTAAAAATTCTTTGTATGCAGATTAGAGTGCATCGATTTTTTTCTCAAACAATGGTAACCCATTTTCGTAATCTATTGTCAGTTGTTAAATTTTATCAACAAGAAACCATAGTTCTACAATGAATTCCTGGTCCGCGCTTTTTGAGATGAAAAATTAAAATTGTTTATAGAAATTTATGTTAAATTCAAGCGAAAACGATTTCTGTGGCACCCCTGAATATATATTTTAGTAGAATTGTTAAGAAATATACACATTAGAGAACCCACATTGCAAATTTAAATGTTAATAAGAGTAACAGCGTTCGAACGTCTCAATTGTTGAGCCAAATCAGCTGCAAATGATCCTTTTGCGATTACAGGGTATAAAACGCAAACCAAAAATTCTAACAAAGGCGTATGCTGTGTGGGCGTCCAAAGGGGCGGGGAGGGGGGTGTTTGGTTGTTAGGTAAGAGCCAAGAGAACAACAGCAACAACAAGAGGAAAAAATGGAAAATGTTACACACACACACACACTCACTAATACACGCTCGTTTGGACAATTGGCCATGGCTTTCATTTCTTTCATTTTTTTGCCAAAGTATCTCTACCCCCTTTTCCGTCGTTTTTTACACAGACTTCTTTCCCCTTTTCCTGTTGTAAATGTTGCTGTTTGCCAAGCGTGCAGAAAAGCTGACCAGCACAAAAAAAAAGCAAAAGCAAACGCACCAAATTACATAGAAAATTTACAACAATAACAACAACACAGAAAAAAGAAAGTAAAGAAAACACAACAACAACAACAAAAAGAGTAAGAAACCAGGCAAAATCTCTGAGCAACAAAATAGAGGCAAAAAAAAAGATATATATATATATATATATATATATATTTGTCGTGGTAAAAAAAAGGGTTACGAAATTACGTTGACGTCGCTGCCGGCGTCAGCGTCGGCGTTAACGTCGTCGTCGTCGTCGACGTTCAAGTAAAGAAATGTAAAGAAAATTACAAAATTCACCCCCTTTGGCCAGGCTTACATGCTTACAGTTATTACCGCGATAAGGTGAGGGTGTCCACAGGACCAGACGACGACCAGGAGTGAGGTGGTGGTGGGCGGGAGGGGGGCGTGGACAACATAGGGGGACAATGGGAAATACGGGGACAGTTACTTTGGCCGTGGGCTTATCAGAGCTCCGGAAATGAGTTGTGTAAGTTGCAAGTTTATGTTAACTGCTGCTGCTTCTTGCCACTTTCCACTTTCACTTGCGTTTCTTCCGCTTCCGCTGTCTTTGGCTCTTCCTCTTCTTTCTTAGCGGCCGCTCTTCATAGTTGTGATTGGCTTCAAAGCGACTCTAGGATTGAAAACTATTTCGACTAATAGATTAAAGTAACGTTATCAGAGGGCTGGTCGATGCGGTAGGGGGCGGGGGAGGGGCAGGGGTATCGATTATGGTCATTAGAGTGACCATTATCCACATGGTCATTAGAGTGACCAAATTCAGATAGTTTTAGTCGTACATTGACCTAACTTACGAACTATTAGAGCCATCATTTTCAAAAGATTTTTTAGAGTGCCCAATATATGTATTGTAATAGAAGTGACCATGATTTATGTTTGAATAAACTTTATGTACAAATATTTTTGGTTAAGGCACTTATGATTTTAATTCATGTTGAATATAAATACATTTGAGCTAATCCGAAAATGTTGTTACCAAGGCCAGTCAAAAAACCGCATGTTTTTTAGTAAAAGTTGATTTTTTGTTATAATAGAATAAATTTACAGGCTTCAAACTACAAAATCAAAAAGGTTTTACTATGGTCTGGTTGTTCATGGCCGAGCCTAATCAATTAATTCATCTTTTTGCCTCTTAATTTTAATAGTTCTTGTAAAGAAATCTTAAACTTTGTTTCTTTTTCTTTTATTTAAGATAAAAAGTGTATGGAAAATATTTAATATATTATATATTAATATATATATTATTTAATATATATTCATTTTATTTAATATATATTAATAATATTATTTAATATATATTAATACAGTTGAACTTCCATAACTCGAACTTTTCTAACTCGAATTTCTTTCTAACTCAAGCTAAGAAAATATAACATCCTCAACAGACAAAAACTAATTTTTTAATTAAAGAGACTACTTATCTTTATTTTTAATGCTTATATGGGTATTTCCAAGATCGAGAACGCGACATTTGTACGTCTTTAAATGAAGAAACAAATGACAAAAGTTGACATTTTCAAAAATGTTTTCCCACGTGTTTAATTCTTTTTATCAACACTATTTTTATTATAAAAGATAAGCTTTGAAGACTTGTCATTTTCGAATTATTTATAGAAAACAATGCATCGCGAACGCGACGAAAAATGGAAGTCATGTTTGACTTCATCTTGTCAAATGAGAAAGACTGCGACATGTGGCGAGTAATTTGAAGGAAAATACTCTTAAACCATAATAAAATAATGTAGCTTTCCATTTTAAAAATAAGTTTGATATGTTACTATCATTTTATTTATTTTTCAAATTTTATTAGTAATTTGTAACAGGACATCGCGAACGTGACAAGATTTCCACCTAGTTTTTTCCAAGAATTTGTTCATCAAATTTTATTGTTTATATCGAAAACCGGGTGTAAAACTCGTTTTAAATTAAACTTTCATAATATTTCTATGAATTCAAATAGTTCATGGTCCAATTTTTCTGTCCTACTTAGTGTAATCGTTAGAATACAAACGGTTCATTTTGGAATTAAATTTTTAACAAAATTGGCAAAAATATAGAAAAAGTGAGTTTATTCCAATAGAGGATCTATATGTTCATCCTATTAACATTCTTTTGGCGTATATTCCTTAAATAAATAACTTGAATACATTTTTGGAAGAAAATTTCACAAGATGTGAGTTTTTGGTCAATTTTACGTTTTTGGGCGAGGTGGACCTTTTTCTGGAAATGCCCATAGGTTCGACATAGTGTAACTTTTCTGTTCATATTTATTAACAATTTGACGAGTTGAATCAATTGGTTTGGACATACATAAGTATTAAATGATATGGGAAATAAAATGAGAGTAGTGTCCACTGTTTGAAATATGTCACAACTCTACGCAGCTGTCACAGCAGCAACAACAACAGCAACAACAACAACAACAATGAGTCGAAATTGTTATAAAAGAGGAAGACGCAGATTTTGTTGTTGTTGTGTGTGAATATTAATAAACAGCTAGCAAAAGTGCTGCCAATGCCCAAACAACACAAACACACAGAGAGAGAGAGAGAGTGTGTGGGTAATGGAGAGCAAGAGAGAGGGAGGGGAAGCAAAAGTCGCACATGTTCATGCATATGCAGATACTACATTATAAAATGTGGTACAGACAACAACAACAACAACCCTCACACACACACACACACACACACACGCGCACGTTGGTCAAGCAAATACGGCAAATCAAACGCACTCTCCAACCTCCACCCCCTTCCAGCACCCTCCCACCCCCTCGCTGAACTCCCTTTCAGTCACACACGTTGCCTTTTACTTTGCGCGCCAAAGTATGCTAAAAAAAAATTAAGCAAAATCGAAGAAGAAGCAGAAGCAGAAGAGAAGTAGTAGCAGCAGAAGAAGAAGAAGAATAAAAAGAACACACACAGACGTTGACCAACAAAACAAAAAAACTGGCAGCAGCGACGCGTCGCTGTCAACGTCGACGCAGCGGCAGCAAATGAAAAATTACATAAAAACCAAATTTATATACGCACACACACACACACACACACATGCATGTGCATATGCACAAAAAATACAACACAAAAAAAAAGTGAAAATAAAAAAAAAAGTAAAACGAAACGAAACGAATCGGAGAAAAATCTTCCCTTAACTTTTCATTTCAATGCTGTGTGGTTGACAGACAGACAGACAGACGCACTCCTACCGCACACCCCTCCCCCTCCCCCTCCCCCTACCCTTCCACCTACCCCTACCCCTACCACTGCCCCACCCCCTACCGACTGTCCGCCTCCCGTTGCCAATTGTTGTTGTTGCTGTTTTTTAAGTAGGAAATTGTGTCCGAGCTGCTCATCGTTGTCCTTCTCTTTCTCTCTTGATCTCGCCTTCTCTCTCTCACTCACTCTCTTTTCGGCGCGTTGTTATCAAATGATTTTCTTTTGTAAACTTGCTGCCCGTCAAGGCGAAACAGAAGGACACGACAGACAGGACAGACACGACAGACAGACGGAACAGACAGGACAACAGACAACCCTTTTAAGTTGCTCTCTCTCTCTCGCTCTCTCTTTCTCTCAGTGGGAGGGCGAACGGCGAAAGGACAAGAGGAGAAAGGGGGAGTATTGGACTAATGCTAATGTCGCATACGCTTGTCATTCGCATTGCCGAAAATGTTCCGAAAATGTTTTTACTTTTTTTTCCGCAGCCCGCTTTTCTTTTTTTTTTTTTATGTTTTTAACGTGATTTTGCATTCGCTTTTACTTTCGATTTCGTTTTCCTGTTTTTTCACGTTACTGGTTTTATTTGTGTCTTTTTCTTTGCTTTTTGGCCGATTTAAAAGGCGTCGGTTTAACCCAAATTTTTGCAGTGACTGTGGGAACTAAGTCAGTGTG